>OX328124.1:30920147-31247647 GCA_946811695.1 Gonocerus acuteangulatus
GCATGTTTTTATATTTGTATGTTATACAAAATCAAAGTATTAACCCTTATGTATGCTTATTAATCGATTTATAAGCTGTTAATTGGTTTCCAACATGTTTGTGTGTATCTTAGCCCTCGAAGCCAGAGATTTAAGCTACACAAGTAAGTCTGTAAATTTTTATTTTTAGTAGCTGCTAACTTGGAGACTCGAAATTATCAGGGCTGATTTTTACTTACTTTCAATAAGAGTAAAATTGTGTATTTCATACTAAATGCAGTTATACACGCTGTTTGTTTGGGACGCATTTAATATAAATAGTTTTTATGAATTCGGCAATTATTCGTGTTATTATTCAATATTGTTTTCTTAGCATTTTCTCAAGAATGACTACCCACGAACCGCTGTAGAATGAAGGCGAATTTCCACGATTAATGTGGAGCGAAGGCACAACATTCTACACTCTGGGGGAGTTTTTAGTGAATCTTTGATCTTTGTGATTGTGAAGTTTGATATAGTAAGATATAAGATTTCGTTCATGGTATCTTTATAAACCTACATTTTGTATAAGAAAATGCGTTTTATTAAGATACCTAGACCGAACCCTACCTTTGAAAATTCTAGCTATTCCGCAATCTCTTTGAAGGCGATATTATTTACACGGATGCCATGTAACTGATTAATCAACTTTATTTATAAATTGAAATAAAAAAAGATATGACAATTGTAGAACATGTGGATAAATGCTGTCAACGTACCTATTGATAATACGATGATAAGAAGCGGAAAGAGCTGAGTGGGGAGTGTCGAACGGTTCATGGTTGGAGTCGGACTGACAAGAGTGCCGGCATATCGAGTCCAACCCTCCTCGGTAGGTAAGGGAGGGTGGGAGGCGAGGAAGCAGCTATGGTATGCCACCTGTCTCTGTCTTATTATCTTGCAATGCAATCCTGCATGCCTTTCTTCAATCTGCGGTATATCACTCTCTCCACCTTGGGGCAAGTCCGCTACAGCAGTGTGTGTTCTTTCACTCATATCCACCTGATATAGCTCGTTAAAGGGTATAACTAACTTTTTTATGGGCTAAAATTCTTCCTTAACTAGTGAAAAATGATATACGTTAGTGTTTATATAAAGGAAAAAAAAATTTGAACGGCAAAATATACGATTTTCCGAGTGACATCCCGATGCTGAGTGAACGGCATGCTGATTTGAAGATAATTTTTGCGAGAGCTTCGATTGATCCCTTTTTTATTGTTTTTTTTTTTCCTTCTTTAATACATTCCAAAATTAAAACACTTTTTTTAAAATCTTTATTACAAGAAAGTATGAAAAAAAAAATTAAATAGGAAAAAATATGAACATTAAACTTCTGTCGTTTTCTAAAAACTATGTTTCTCAAATTGGGCGATACTCTGGCGTCTTCAATTTTTGTTTGATCAACTTCTGATTCTTAATGATATTTTATAACTTGATCCAAACCCTATTCATTTAATATTTCTATTATTTTATTTCATTTGATTTGATTTATTTTCATGCAAGTCGATCTCGTTGCCCCTAACCATTTCAACTGATAGTCCCAGATAATATCCAACAAATAGCTGGCACAATTGTTTTGTTAAAAATGTTACTTGGTACAATTTTGCCCCGACGCCTTCATATGTTGTATTTATTCTGTTCAAGCAGTTGATTCGCCATAGTTGCGACAACTAAAACAAACAAATAAATAAATAATGATATTTTATAGTAAAGTACTTAGGATTTTTTGATTCATTGAATTATAGAGATTTGATGACCGATTATCGACGGATTTGTTAATAGAAAATTGATAATTGTTCGCCATTTTCGAAAAAAATAATATTTCTTAAAAATCCTACGAACTTTACAAGATTTGAAGGGCTCGGTGCCAAAGATGACTAACCCACATTTTTAAAAAAATTGAGTTATTCACTTTTCCTGATAGAGAATTTTTAGTTTTATAATTGATAGAAATGACCAACCTTTACACCTCATTGATTAGTACTGGCATCTGTTAGTTTGTTTTGGAACTTACTGCAAAGCTAAATCATGTGAGAGGCAGACTTGACCAACCCACGCTAGGTATGGCTTTGTTGAAGCTTGTGATGACTCTGTGGAAGTTTCTGTCTACATGGGCGTATATAAGGGGGGGGGGCTGAGGGGGCTGCAGACCATTACACTGTTCCTGTCCCACATGCTACAGAACTCACCTAATCTGGAAATCATGTTTTGTTAAATTATTGATACATAATCATAGAAATCTAAAGAAAAATAATTTTTCATTAATTATTAATCTTCGGATATGTGACCACTATTGTTTAAGTGTACGTTATTTTTTATTCATGTAAGAGCCAAACATTACTATACTTTTAGTTTTTCATCATCATGTCTAACTATAAACTTTTTATTATTATGGTATATTCATAAGAATTTTGTGTATCTAATGAATAAAGACCAATTAAAATCGTTTCTGTCACCAACACCAATTTTTTCCAAAGTCTTCTAAACTTTAACCTTAATTTTCTCAGTTTGTTCTAATTGTGGGTTAGTCACCTTTGTTACTGAGCCCATCATTTAACCTTTTTCTTTAGAAATAATTTCAGTTTTTCGTTCTAGATTAAAAATTTCCGCCTGCAGACTATTACCCGTGAAAAAAGAAGGTTTCCGTTAGTCAGAGACAGAGCCGACATTTTTTCCAAAAAATTGAAAGTTATTTTTTTTATCATCTCATATAAAAAGTTTGATATAAATAACTGAAAAATATTGATTTATTAGTTATTTATAAATTCAAGAAAATGAATTTGATTTTTATCGCACAAGGCAGTTTTACCCCTTAAGGGACTTCTAAGAAGTCCATCTCGTAGGAACTGTATCATAGCGTGATTCCGTTCATATCACTGGTGCCATTAGTAAAGAGATACAAGCAGTTATTGGTAGGTTTTGATCTTTCGTAAAAAATATAAAATAAAATTTCAGAGAGGAGAAAGATTTAAGGCGAGACAACAGGAAACTTGTTGTATTCTAAGCGGATACGATACTCCATCCTCTTTCTCAACGTTTGCTCTTGAAAACACTTTAACAATGTTTCGCAATTTCTAACCTTTTTTTGCTAAAATGCTTATTTTACTGTCTAGTAAAATGAAAAACAACAACAACCAATAAAAAAGTTGGGTAAACACTGACTACGCCCCGTTGAAAAGAACAAAACTAACAATTTCGAAGTTATAAGCCCTTATTTCTCCGATTGACATCGCCCTATCGAAAATTACATCTGAACCTTTTTTTGTAAGGAATTTAGTAAGCTTTCGAATGGTTACCTTCTACTTACCACGATTTTCCAACCGTTTTTGTGATTTTAGAAAATATTCCAAGATCCGAAAACGTTTCATGTCTATTAAACGTTTAAATTTCATGTCTATAAAACGTCATTCTCCCCCCCCCCCTAATACTTCCTTACCTCCAAATGCAACCAAAAATCAAATATCTTACATTAGATAAATTTCAAACATCTGGAACAAGGTTAAACTGAATCAATCGGTTCTGAATGTCCAAACTGAAAATTAGTTTGGAAAAGTAGTTGTATAAATGTTTCTTGTAAAAAGTTACTGATATCTCTTTAAAAATTGTTTCATTCCTTTTCCTACGTTAAGGAACCTAAAAAACGAGTACCTCCAAGCATATGAACTCGAAAACGTAAGCATTGCGATTTATTTTGCGCGAATTTCGTTCCATAAACCATGTTCCCGTGGTCGGATTCTTCTGGTAACGAACTTGACCTTTCAAATTAGGCGAACTATTTTTTTTTTACTAATGTTCGTCAAAATCAGACCATTTTTGAACTGATAGGAGAGCGAACACGCATATATATATATATATATATATATATATATATATATATATATATATAGTAACCAAGTTAAGCGGAAATTACTACTGGAGGTAGTGAAGAACCGCGCTAAAAGAAATGGAAATACAATAATGGAAGAATACATAGCGGGGTAGAAAAGATAGAACATGTCCCTCCACTATTTGTTTTATTTAAATTAATCTGTTTAAAGAATTATATATATATATATATATATATATATATATATATATATATATATATATATATGTATATGTATGTATATATATATATATATATATATATATATATATATATATATATATGTATATATATATATATGTATATATATATATATATATATATATATATATATATACAGATAGAGCTGGAACAGACCAATGTTCATAGAATACAATTAATTGCAATTATAATAAAGAACCTTTAAGTAAAGAAATTAAGTGACTATAGTTTATATAGTTTAGTAAAGAACCTTTAAGTAAGTGATTATAGTTTATCTTTTTCAGTAGGTAATCTTATAAATCAATAATAATTAAAACTGAAAGTCCAGATAATTATTTGCAATATATACAAATTGTATATGGAAGATTCTAACTTTTTATAATTGGAATGAAACTGTCGTGTAATATTGTTGAATAATCAATAACTATCCAGCATACTGATAGATTTGTTTACAGCTATTTTTTAAGACATTTAGTTCTGTAAAAATTGAAAACAGAATTTTGTTACAAAACAAAATGTGAAAAATTATTTTTAATTAATGAAAAAAAAAAACATTAATGAATAAGTCCCATGTTTGTTAAATAAAAATGAACATGAAAACTATTTAAAAAAAAAAAAAAAATGGCAAGAAATTAGGTAACGAAATATTAAGTGATACAATTTTAAGCCTTCTAATGACGTCATGAATGAAGCTTAAATGGAAACACGCTTAAGCTCCTGCGAGTTCAGATTTTTGAAGCTCTTACATTTCAGTTTTCATCTTACATTTTCTTTGTTTACTTGGACATTTTTTATATAAATTCATATCTGTGTACATCATGTAATAGTGGATGGGTTTTGCAGAAATTATTAAATACTTATCTACAAGATGGGGCCGAGGCTAGCTCAGTGGTATAGCACTCGACTAATGAACTGGAGGACCCGAGTTCAAAACCAGCAAAGCATGCTGTTTGCTGAAGTTTTTTATCTTCTAGTGCTGTCGTTCGAGGGTTGGATTTGGGGTCCCAGGTCGTCCCTAGGCCAACTCACAGCCTTTAATTAATTAATTAATGGGTACCTCCAAAGGAAAAAATCAGGCGGCCGGAGCCTGCCCACACTATAGTGTGTTTACGGCATAGTACTGACCATACTATCTCCCTCATCAAGGCAGGTCAAGAATCAGATACCTTTACAGTAAATGCCCCTCTGGACCCTTGTGGCCTGTCACTGGACTGATTTGATTATCTACAAGAAAACTTGGATTTATTTTCAATTCATGTATAAGATTTATAAAACTTCATTTACTTGTTCATACAGATGTTTTTGTTAATTTTTCGCGATATCTAATCTATAAGTTGTTTATAATCACTTGTGACGGTCAAGCTGAGGATAGAAATTCCATTTGCTTGTTCATAAAGATGTTTATTATTATTTTACTATCAGGAATGTTTAGTAATGTAGTTTTCCCAAATTTTAGAAATGACTCGGAAAATCGAATTAAGTAAAACGTGACCGTGAGGACGCTTATTAAATTTGCCACAAAAGAGATTGGCATGAAGATGTTCATAAGTCGAGTACAGATAACATTTTGAAACTGTTTGTATCGTTCAATTCTATCTATTTATGTATTTTTCTTTTTTCCTATTACATAAATAGTTAGCCGTGAAATGATAGGACTAGTCCCTGTGGGAAGTCAAGACTATTACCCCAGAAATCTGGGAGGCCCAACAGAAGTAGTCACTTCAGATATGCAGGACCGCCACATGGGGGGGGGGGGACTGTTGGGAGGAGTGTTGTCCCGGGCCGGGCCTCACTAATTGGAAAAAATTGTATAGGTTATGAGCTTGTAAAAGAATGGGGTTTAGAAATATAGACGGGTGTAGCCTATATTTATTGGAATGGGGTCTATAGTTTTTTAAATGTATATAAACGACAAAACAAGTGCAGTCCCAGAATAGTATATTTAAACAAGTATTAAAAATTACAAGTACCGAAAGTGACCTTTGCTGCGCCGATTGCCGGCTTTTATTCTCATTTCGCTCAAAACTCAAGATGAAAATAATTTTAAAATGGGCCCGTGATCTGGTCCTGGGCCCGGCTCTGAGATGTGGTGGCAGTGCAGATATGTAAACAAATCTAAAACAGGAGTATAATATTTTTATTAGTATAAATATGCTTTAGCGATGACTAAACTGGAAAAAAAAACGTGACAAAAAAGTGTCACGAAAAAGAGTCCACTGGCGTTTGCTTTAGGTTAGCCGGGTGGACCTAAAGCATATTAATGTACCTGAATTTGAGCTGATAAACGAAAATAATTTTATTTTTATTTTTTTAAGGCCAAAATTATTTATTTATTAATCAATTGTATATATTTAATTAGTTATTATGACTATTCTGTAAATAATTGGGGGGCGAGGTTAGCTCAGTGGTAGGGCACTCGACTAATGAACTGGAAGACCCAGGTTCAAAACCCGAGCGTGCACTAAACATTTTTTCTTCTAGTGTCATCGTTCGAGGGTTGGTTTTGGGGTCCCAGATCGTCCCTAGGCTCACCCAGCCTTTAATTAATTAAATAATTAATTAATGGGTACCTACAAAGGGAAAAATCAGGCGACCGGAGCGTAGTACTGACCATACTATCTCCCTAGTGTGTCGTATGGTCGAGAATCTGATATCTCTACAGTATCTGCCCCTCTGGGCCCTTAGTTGCCTGTGACGGGATTGATTTTGATTCTGTAAATAAAGGCTGTATTCATTCAATCACATATTTGTTTGAGAACATTGACATCAAAACGTTTATTCTGTTTCAGGTTTCCTCGCTGGACAGTATTATCATATGGATCAACAACAACAGAACTTTTATGTACAAGTTACAAGAATATTTATAATCATAGTCCTTCGATGAATGTTCTACACAGGTCGTTTATGATGGTGGACTTTTTAGCACATTCTCTTCCTCTCTTCATAGGGAGGAAACCCGCTTATGACGTCACCCGATGACGAATTCCTTATTGTATATTTTACACGAAAGATCAAAACGTATCGATAAAAGGTTCTATTCCTTCACTAAAGGCAGTAGAGATATGAACGGAACCGCTCTAAGATGACGCAGTTCTTGTGAGTAGGACTTTAGTTATTTTCTACAATTTGATACCCTTCTCGACCTAGTGAAGGCATTATACTAAACTTTAATATGAACTGGTCATGAGAATAATTTGATCTATTAATTAATGTACTCGTACCTAATGTATTTTCCCGGTTCTGATTTTATTTTTCTACCATTCTGCCCAATTAAGATGCTTCAGATTCCTGTCAGGACATTTTATACAAACCTCTGCGATCAAATGGCATTACGGGATCTTTCAACTTTTTGGGGGGGAAAAAAAAAAATAAGATTTCAGGGCGTGTCTACATCTGAAAGCTTTCTGTATGATAATGTTTTTGTTTCTTTTCAAGGTTAACAGATCAAGAACACAGGTTTGTGTTAGAATTGGGCGGTAGATCGTTTTAGGAGATGACTTGCCCAGACTCCCAGTAGAAAAACAGTTCTTAAATGTAATTTTTAGGAGGACGTTGTCTGTAAAACAGTCATCATCCGTTTAAATGCAATTGTTACCGAGTTGCTGCAAACTCGCCTGACATTTGAGGCTCCTCTGCTGGATACACTTTCAAATCTCCTTTTTAGCGGGTTTCCTCCCTCCCTCCGTAAGAAGAAAACCCGCTTATGACGCAATCCGGAAGTGCCGACTGGAAAACTTTTTTAATTGTTTTTATGGCTTATTTGCTATATAAATATATATTATACAATGAATACGTTTTTTTCAATGATAACTTACTTTTCCCTTCTTTTTTTACAATAAATTCTTAATATTTTGTTTTCCTCTCTTATAGCCTTATTTGATATAGGACTGTTACTCTACGATGTAATTTACATACAGTAATATCAAACACCTTGAGGCATGGTCTTAAAAGCTCTTTATGGCTGCAGAATTCAATTGCCATCTATTATGACTTATAAGAACTATTAGCTTCTGGAGTGAGCAGGGCCGTATAAAGGAAATAATTTCACAGGGAACTTGGAATAGAACTAAGTTAGGCATCTTATTTAATTTATTTTTTTGACGTTTTTATGACACATTTTTCCCGATTAAATCAAAATTTCGGGGGGGGGGGGGGGACTGCAGTCCCCCTTATATACATACGCCCATGCTAGAGAGCCAACAAACTTCGCCAAGTTCGAACTTGTCTTAAAATCAATGATAAAGAGCCATTAAACTTTTTTAGGAGTCTTTTCTGTAAGATCTGGATGGTTTTTGACTTGAGAATATTGTTTGTGATAATATGTTTGATGTTAGCTAATATGTTTAGAAATTTATCATCCCCTAAAAGAGTTTTTATCAATTTGACCAGCACAAAGAAAAATCCTACAGGGCTAGAGATATTGGACGATGGAAAGTCCATTGGCATCATTATGTCAGTAGAGATGAGTTTCTCTATCTCTAAGCTGAGACATCATAACATGCCCTTATTTTCCTATTCCAAAGTACATTTTATGTTCATAAATATTTTTTGTTAAGTAGTTCTTACTTTTTCCTCTACTCTTGATATTCCTTCTACTTCTCTTAACTACATTAGTTTAAGATGTAGTAGATAGTTAGTCGAGGAGGTGATAAGTAGTTTTTGTTTTTGATATTTTGTCCATAGTCTGAACTAAGTTCTATGTGTTGTGTACTTATTTTTGTTAACGAAAAACATTTTTACAAGCGGTTATCATTTGTAGCTGTATCGTATTTTTTTATTGTTTTAATTATTCTGTTTTGTAATTCTGCATGCAAATTGTAGCCTAAACATCCTGAGTACAGATTTTTACAAAAATCTTATTGATGTTTTCCTAGCCAAATCCCAACTTGTCGCTGATGGCTTATATTAGTTCATGTTTGTTGCCTTTTTTTAGTTATTTGAATGGATAATAATCTTATTTTAATATACTTTTTTTTAAACATTTTAGCATTAATAAAATCACATTTTATTTTGAGGGGTTTCATCTCATTCCTGAATGTCTAAGAATGATTAACGTGTTTTTGTTTACTTTCCACATTTACTGTAGCCTGTTATATTAATGATTTTAGAAAATAATCTTACATAATGTGTTAGCTGGCACTGAGTGGTTCTAAATGTGACTTTGCTATTTTAATATAAACTATTTGTGTAGGAAAAAGTATTTTTCGTTTGGGTATTCAGAAACGATTGATTCAGTTTAAACTTGTTCCAGATGTTTGAAATTTATCAGATCTAAGCTATTCAAATTTTGGTTGCATTTGGAGGTAAGGAAGCATTAGAAAAAAATAATATATATATATTAAGGACATGAAAAATTTTCGGATCTTGGTATATTTTCTAAAAATCTTGGAAACGGTTGGGAATGCGCAGTAAGTGGGAGGTGCCCAATCGAGAGCTTACTAAACCTGTACTTCACTACTTTAATAAACTATTGGTGTTGGAAAAAGTATTTTTGCTACCTTCATCAAAGAAAAGAAAGACAAATTAAAAAATCAGCAAAATTGGTGAATTTAGATAAGCCCCCACTTCAGAAAATGTAAGTGAACCCATATGCCCACATTTTTTTTTATGTGATACTTTTAAACTGAGGGATATCTTTTAAATATCATCAATATCGATACATTAGGAGTGAGTTTTAGTCAGAAATCACATCTCAAGATTAGATTTTTCTTTCAGAGAGAGAGGTAAGCGGATACAGGTACATAACATAACTGAAATATGTTTTTCTTATGTTTTGTTAGTTTCATATTTTGGTTGGATTAATAGCTTCAATTTTGGTGTAATTGCGAGAACAGATTTAAAGCTGAAACTTTGAGTCCTGATTTTAAATATGAATATCACTTTAAAAATGTGAGTCGAAAGTTCATTTTTGCCAGAAGAATTGAAAATGAGTTCAATACTATTAATTCGGTGCCAATAAAAGCAGAATAACCAATTTGGTTTGAAATTAAAACTTGAATGATCAATGTTACCATCATCAACTGTTTTAGACATTCATATCAAAACAATTATTTCTATCCTGAGTTTAATTCCAGCTTACATTAAAATTAAGATATAAATCACGTATAAAAAAAAACATGAGGAATGACAGAAAATGGGTTTTAAAACGTAGAAGATTTGATGTCTGATTTTGAATTTAATGAGCTAAAATTCGTCAAGATATTTATAATTGTAACAATAATTTTTGAGAGGTAAAGATTCCTTATTTTTGAGGAACTGAGTCTCAGAAAACATAGATTAAGGTCAATTATTTTATTCTACCAAAATAAAGTGCATGAATTCTTCATTACATCTTTACAAGTGATTTTTTTTTTCTCGTTTTATTTATAACAACATATTAGTACAAGGCTTAACATATAATATATATAAAGGTACACGAGAGAATCAAAAGTTAAATTATTTATTAAACTACCCAAAATCCGTTCGCATTAGAACACTATTTTATTTTAAACTAAATATTGAAAAAAAAATTACTAAAATATTAATTCTCACAGTAATTGATATTTTAGACAGTTGTCATTATACATAAATTGCACTGTGCGACTCTCCATAACTTGTCCATCATACTCATTCCCTGCTAATGCCTTCATAAGAAGAGCAATAAATGATGGTACACTCTATAATATTACTCATATAAACAGTCTAACTTATGGATTATATTAATTGCTACTATTGCCATAAACTCTCTGGAGTGGAAAAAAGAAAAGTAATATTTGACATAGGAAATATAAATATTTACACAAATATCTTCTATATATATTAACTACTTTCCATAAATCTGTCTCTCATTTTTATCAAACAATGCTCATTAATGGTAAAGTTCCACAGTAAAAACATAACAAATGGCCTTTTAATCTACATCTATGCGAAAATAAATAAATAAAAAAAAAGGAGTACATTAATTTACAAGAAAACGCTATGGTCTTCTAAAAAACATTTAAGGAAGAAGGCATCACTGAATATTTTAAAAATAAGCTCTAAAGATTTTATTATACTTTGTTTATACAATTGTAAAATGCAATATAGATAGACCGATTTACAGAAACTAATTGACAAAGTCAAGCCACATTTACAATGATAACATCCTCAACTAATCAAGTTATGAATATAATAATTCTTTTTTTTTTCTTCTAACACTGATCTAAGCTGTATGGAATAAAAATGTACTTCATCTAAACCATAAAGCATCTAATATCATCCTAAAACAGATAGCTACGAGTACTGTAAACAGCAATGTTATTATTATCATTGAATTGTGCTTTTATGTGAAATAAAGCATGGAAAAGACAAATTATGACTGCCATAAATAATTTCTTTAATCTAATACTTTTTAGATGTATTTATTTACTATATTTTTTTTTTTTGAAAATAGAGAAAGAAATCATTAAATTATTTCGACCAATAACATTTGTGATGTGATACAAAACATCCATAAAGTAATTATATTTTGAGCACATAACTAGATTAAAGTAATTTGTACATTATCAAGGCCTGTAATATAAATAATAAACAAATTTTACAATATAAAACTAATGGAGATCATCCCCACTTCAGTATACAAAAAAAATCTCTCATTCGGCAAATGCAAAACTTTTGGAAGCATCTGAAAGTAAAAACCACTGCACCAATAATTAATACACACATAGCAAGTCCTCTAAAATTATAAAATACTCGTCAACTCTGTTAAAATTAAATGATATATCATCAAAACAATATTATTTCATGTGAGATATATAAACACTTATGTGAAATAAAATACCTGCAAATCAATAATGATTGAATTATGCAAAATGAACTGAAATCCGGGTAAATATTAGTTATTTATTAAACAAAAGTCAACTTTTAAAACTACAAACAACAATAAATGCTATCCAATATGTATAATTTGTAAATGAATGGAGCAAAACATCAGGCTGGTAAAAAATAATCTAATCATTTTTAATTAATTCATTTAACCAGAGAAAAAAAAAATTAAACTCTGCATAATTCATATTTTATTAATTTGTTCCATATTATGAAGTTATTTTTAATAATACAAATGTAATTTTTTATTAGCTTTCTACTTTCAGAGGTTTCAGACACATTTTAGCAAAGCTTTACAGCAAACATAAACATGTTTTTATCTTAGTTCCACTTAAAAAAATATTTCTTCAATTAAGATATAAAAAAAAAATGGTATAACATCTCTATTGAGGAAATATAGCTACTGAAGTGTATTTCATTCCAATAAATGTTTTCAACTTATTATAATTCTCAGAATAAGTTTCACCCAATAAGTACAGAATAAGACAAGCAACATAAAAGTATTACAAAGTAAAATAAATTATTTAACATAGTTTTCCTCTAAAGAAATGGGTTTAATTCATTAAAAGTCTCATAAAATGCAATCAAAATATAAAATTAAATTATTACCTTTTTTAATGCAATATTTATAATTATATTTCCATGGTTCTTTTTTTTTCTTCATTATATGTATTCTCGATACTAAAATCGATTACGTGGTTCTGTGATGAGAATTCATGCTTTAACAATTTATAGGCCCCTAGACTCGATTTTACCACATGAATAGCCAGGCCTGAATGATTTCATCGTAATTAAATTACTCACAGGCTTATTATAACCTATATGACACGAAAACCGAACTCAATATAAACCAATATTAACCTGCTGGCCAGATGTTGATCAAACATACGATATGTAATTATTAGTTTAAACGCGTAGTTTAAAAATATATTTTATACTTAGTTAAAGGTATAACCAACACTTATTAGGTGTAAAGGAAACAAGATGTTTCATTCCTCCTTAGAATACAAAAAATCGAAGGCTCTGAGTGCAAGTAAAACTTATTTTGCCTTTCGAAGATTCTCGGTATCTCATCACTTACTGAGCGAGAGGTAAATAATTTATAAAAACAAATTAAAACGACATATTTGAGATGTATAATAGATACCATAGGGAGTGAATTAAAAGAGTAAGTGCCTAACTCCGTTTACTGCGCACTTTGAGCAATGACCTCGACTTTTTGGGTCTTTTCGCAGTGGTAGGCTGCGGGGTATCTTCAGGTTTACGCTTCAGCTGAGGCGGTGGAAGGGGGTCAGGCCAAACTTCGCTTGTCGAAGCCTCCTCAGAACCACTGATTCCTTGACTTGCGAGAAATTGTAGATCCTCAGGAGTAAGTCCAGTAGTAGTTTTACCACAGGCACCACATAGCGAACTTAAAGGACTTTTAGACCTCCAGTACTGGAGTTCAGTTTTACATTTGTTTAACTCCTGAAATAAAAAATATTATCTTGTAAATAAATAAGGAATATGGCATGAGAAAAAAAAAAAAAATGATAAAATTCAGTGAACAAAACTTATATATATATATAAAATTAGAATGTTTATAAAATTATTTAGTAAAGATGAATGATAAATTTAATTGAGATAAAATTTACTTATTATGTAAGTATGATATACAAATTAAGGGAATTAAATTCATTAATAAATAAACAAATATTTTTAAAACACTTAAATATAAAAAATAAAACTCTCTAAAAACATTGGGGGACAGTCTATTAATTTTGTATTGAATACATACTATTACTGTAAATTCAAATGCAGTTGGAAATAGCTATGTTTTAACCCTTTCAGTAATGGATAAGGTAAAGGTGCTGAATATTGTGGGACGGATGGATTATTTAGCCTGGTCTGATCACAAGTGTACTAAATACGCATGACTGCATTAGGACAGATTTGCCTGCTCATAAGTTTTCCATCATTTTTTTTTTGGTTTGATTATAACAATTTTACATTCTAATATTATTTACTTTAACCCTTTCGAGATGGCAAGCTGTATGAGCTTAGAGGCCCATGGAGCGAGGACCGACCAACCCTACCAGTACCATTGGACGGGATTAAATAGCAATGCATTCCCCGGCCCATATCTTCAATTTCTCCTGATATGCTCTTTTTATTTATTTCTTTAAAAATTTGTCCTTCACCGTTTTCTCATTTTGAGCTTTGGATCAATCAACGGTAGGCTTAAACACTTTTTTATAGTTTTTAAAAAATGTTGGAAATTATTTTATTTTTCAAATTATATCCCGCCATTGATATAACGTCCATAGAACATGATCTTTAGCTCGGGTTGTTGAGGGGAGCCCCCATTCACTGGGCTCAAACTACATTTTTAGGATCTCTAGTGGTTAAAAGTAACTAGAGCTTACAAATATATCGTTAGATATCGCGAAAAGCTGTCAAAGAAGTGACCTTCAGTACACAAGGCATGCTGGCCTCCTGGCACACAAGTGGTTTACAGACTCGAATGGGTTAATGCTAATAGGAAAATTATATAAAATATATCAAGGAACCACTAAAACTGTTTTACTAATATATATTGAACCTCGTAATTTTTTGTTGTATGTATATAAAAGTATTCTTTGAATTATGAAATAAACTTGCAAATCCTCTTTCAAAATCAATAATGCATATACATGCACACGTTAAACACGACATAGACTTAACACAACAAAGGAAAAAAATGTTCATGATGAGTCCCAACTGTCATCCATAACTCAGGAAAATCAAATAAATCATTAACCTGAAGAAGAGTGCTAAATTTTCGAGAAGTCTCATCACTTTTTTTATCATAATCATCCATACGAGATGCATAATCATGGAACTGCTTTTGCTGATCAGCAATCTTAGCCTTGCAGGACCTTAACTCTCTCTTCATAAGGACCAATTGTGAGTTATATCTGTAAAGAAAATAAAAATTAGTAAACACAAACAATGTAAAACAAAAATCTTCTTCTGAAATTAAAAATAAATTATTAAATAATTTTGTATTGACTGAATTCAAAATGTATTGAGTTGTCACAAATGAAACAGTGAGGACTTGAACCCACATGAGAATCCATGGTGTCTGCCACACGACCACGGCGAGACCCACCAATCACAAAATAATCCCACTTTGAGGAGTATAAAGGTTTTAGAAACATCATTAAAAGTTTTTAATTGCTTGTTCTCTATTAGGGGCCTGAGCAACTAGACAAGGACATAGTCAATAATAATAATAAGTGAAATTTTCGATTCCATTTATTTATTTTTCTTCCGAATGTCATAAATTACAGCACTTAAATAGAATATTTATATTAAATTAAGAAATATGTAATACCCGCTGAATACCCGTGCTTCGTCACGGCAGATAAGTAGTTATTTTATTGCGTTAAATAATGTATATTCAAAATTAACGTTACTCTTTAATTTTGTTTAGTTTATTATTGCACGGTTCCCACCATACTATTTGTTATTCATCAATTGATAAGTAATCAAAGTATAATGTTTCTTGACACTGGGGCACTTCGGACCAGTATCAACAAAGAGGTAACCTAGAGGTACCCCGTTATCTATAGGTAACCAGCAATAGAAGTTTAACCCGTACTGGTAGAATTTCGTTGTCAATAATAAATGGACACTGAAATTTAAAAATTTATATTAAAAAATTTACGTTTCCAAGATGTTATTTGGAAACAGACATTATATTTGCGAGCATTATCAAGAAATGTACTGATTAGGGATGCTGATGGGTGAGGAGGCTGTGCAAGGGTTCGGGATATTATTACCTCGGATGGACCATCACCAGATAAAGCGTAAACTCTATAAGGGAAAAATCACAGTCCATTTCTAGTAATTCAAGGTCTGCCATCATGGTTGAAATTAACCGCAGTTCAAAAGAATACAATGAAATAGATACAGTACAATAACAGCTGTTCTGTTATCGTCCTAGCAACGCATGTTGCCTGCTCTAATCAACTAAAACTTCAAACCCCTCTAAAAATACTTAAAAATTCGAATATCAAAAAATCCTTTCTCAGCGAGAGTTTTCATGCTAAAGAGAGTGTCCATGCAAAATTTCAAAATTTTCTGTCAAGTGGTTTGGGCTAGGCAATGATAAGTCAGCGAGTGAGTGGTATTTGACAAATATATAGTAGATATAAGACTTTATTTCTTCCCTACACAAAGACAAATGTGTTATTTAGAGTAATAAAATCTTCATATTTCATTATTTTCAGCAGTTAATTTATTACCTGCTTGGTATATTAAATTATTTATAACAAGTTGCTATTAAATTTTGCAAACACTAAATAGTCCAGTCAACGAATGCTGAAAAACAGCTATAGATGGAAATGCTTGAAACACAATTTTTGACTACATAACTTTGTTTGGACTTGTTAAATGATCAACACATCAAAAGTACCCACCCCTAGCCTTTGAGACCGGGGAGGGGTTAGGTCCCATTTTTCGAGTTTTCGCTTATATCTCGGAAATAAAGCGTCCTAGCGACATGACCATTCTATAACAAATGAAAGCTGATTCTATCAAGTTTCTCGAGACATCCGATCTTGAAATTCTGTCATTTTGGGAAAAAACACTTTTTCCGCACATGTTTTGCTCTTTTTAGCCAGATGATGCACCCAAAAAAGAAATGTCAGTTATAGGGTTGTAGAGCATTACATTCCTTTCAACAATATATATAATTTTTAAGAATTTTCCTTCAAACGTTCAAACAATTTCAGTGTTCATCATGAAATCTGAAATTCGGTGACAACTGTGGACTTATAGTCCAGGTAACGAAGAGCAATATTTCTGAAGTTAAGAATTGAAAAAGGACAAGTGAATATCATAAAACAATAAAAGCTGGTACGCCTTTAAAGCAATATCAGAATTCTTGGATTACTTACTTTTTCATGCCCTGTTTTATCTTGCGTATCCTCTTGCGAAGTACCACATTGGATTGAGGAGCTGGAGGCGATGGCTGCTCTCCAGATCTTTCTTCACTAGGGCCTGAAGATTCATATTCAGTTTTGCCACTGCTATGTGGAGGTGAATCTAGCATCCAGCTCTTGTTGTTTGATGTACCTGGGAATATACTAGCAATTACAAAACAAACACTTGGAATGTTGTTATTAAAGGCTATTAATAATTGAATGAACTATTTAATGAAATTATGCGCTCTGTTTAGAAATGGCTAACTTGTGGGTTTGCAGCTTTACTTTGTGTATTTTAGAATAGGTAGGAACTAGTAATGGGCAATTCTCGAATATGAATCAATCTTTTTTCTTTCATCCAATCAATTCTTTAAAAGACCGGCCCTTGGAGATTGATTCTTTAAAAGATCGGCCCTTGGAGATCGATTCTTTAAAAGACCAGCCCTTGGAGATCGATTCTTTAAAAGATCGGCCCTTGGAGATCGGTACTTTGAAAGACCAGCCCTTGGAGATCGATTCTTTAAAAGATCTGCCCTTAGGATAGGATAGGAGGGAGTACTGGCAAATATAGAGGAGGAATTTAGCTTCTGGTAGATGCAATATGTGCGAGCCTCAAGGTATTCCCAGGGAGTGCACCAAATATCAAACAACCATATTTGAAGTCGGGGAAATTAGGAAATGTCACAATAAGTTCAGGGTTTTTGTTGGACATATGGTTGAGCTGTCTGAAGATGAATATAGATGGGACAGGTAATTTAATAGACGTGGTTATTCCAAAGGAGGTGTTGGTCAAAGGTAATTTTTGATTTTTTTAAAGCAGTAGTAAATAGTTGCAATATTATTACATTTGATACAGATGTAATGTTTTTTGGAAGGGGCCAGTAGAAATTATGAAGGATTAGGAGCCCATAACATTGGTTTCTGGTTTAGGGATAAGTCAAGGAAAGCTTATTAGGTTCTTTCCATACATAAAACTTTAGCTTTTTCACAATAACTCGAAGAGAGCTTAAATGAGAGGTAGGTCATCAGCATAAAGGTACTAGAGCAGGGTGTCTACTACTTTGGTGAAAGCCAATTTCGTGACTTATTCATGACTTTAAATGTAAAATTTCATGCCCATTAAAAGGAAAATAATTTCACTTGAAAAGGAAAATACTTAACTTTTAGCTACTAATTATTTGAAACCTTACACGGATTACCCTGAAATGTATAAAATTACAATTTAAAACGTTATAAAATGTGTGTCTTATGTTAAAGAGGATAGTTACAATAATTTTTAAAGTGAAGAAACGATGATACTACAAATTTTTCAAGGACTATGGAATTAGCAGCCCCAAACATTTTGAACAATGGTAGCAAGATTCAAAATTTCTAAAAATATTTATTGTCAATGTACATAATTTAGTAAATTAAAGTGTACAGATTTTCAATATTTAAGTATGCATAAAAAACTCTGAGTTTGATTAAAGAAAAATAAAAATATATGTAAATAATAGATAATTGATGTGTAAATGGTACAACAAAGGGATCTAACGCAGGAAAGGGTGGATGAGGCAGATAGAATTGAGTCACCGTACAAAAACGGCGACAATTACAAATGTGCAGAAGTCCTGATATTATGTTAGACTCCGGTAAAACTGAAATTTCGTGACTTGCTTTCAAAATTAATGACTTTTTCGTGATTTTTGTGCCCTATTTTCAATTTCGTGACATGTTTGTGACTTTTTCGTGCAGTAGACACCCTGTAGAGGACAGGGGATGGAAAGAGGAAGATTATTTATATATGCAGGATTCAGATTACGGTACAAGGAGGAGCTCTGAGGACACCAAAGAAAAGGAGTCAGTTGGATAAAACAGATTGTGGAGAAAGGGAATGGGAAAATTAATGAAGGATTAAACATTTTGTTTTAGAACTGGGAGCACACACACATGCACGCATGTGCGCGCACACACACATATAATCAGAAAAAAATACTATGTACTTACTTTGCAAACTGCCAGCAAAATCAAAAAAATCTGTTCCAAAATAAGCTATCTCGGGAAGTGTTGGTTCAATATGTTCCTTGAAGTACTCCATTGCCATGGTAGACAAATCAAAGAGTTCATCAGTAACTCTGTAGGGTCTAGCAAGTTTAGGTGTAACTTTAATATAATGTAGAATCCTATAAACTTCATCTAAAATCTGAAACGAATAGGAAAAAAAATATTGAGCAAAATAAGAAGACTAAAAGAAAGCTTTTAAACAAATATATGTTTAATCTGTTACCCATAGGAATAAATTACAAACAAAAAAAGACCGTCACGCAGGAGCTGCATAACTAAGCACGTTCCTCAGAATTGGGTAGGGTTGAGTGCATTGCTGTATAATTTGCTTAAAATAACCTATATAGATAAAAACATAAATTGTTCTGCTCTTTTGCTTTTATGAGCAGCTGTTTCAATTATTAATTTTGTAATAAATTTCAATCCAGAGTTTTGTGTATGCGGGGTTCTACACTACGTAATAAATTCAAAAATCTTCACAATTTGATCTATTGATCTTGATGAGTTTCGTGGACCTACGTTTGGCGGAAGAACTAAATTCAAACATAGTACAAAGTAACCCCCCCCCCCTTCGAATAGACCGATTTAGTTCATTTTCACAATACTTCTTTCTTATTAGATAGCCAGGACATATACAGAGTTTCGTAACAATACAACAGAAATTACGACCGGTATAAGGAAATTAGTAATTTCTGTCCGGAATAACCCCCCCACTTCTAGTCAACCGATTTAGTTTATTTTTACAACAAATTTTTCTCTTCAGTTGACCACAACAAATACCGAGTTTCGTTGAAATATAACAACAATTAAGACTGGTATTGGCAAATAACTACTTTGGCTCCGGAGTAAACCCCCCCCCCCTCCGGATGGACCGATTTTGTTGGTTAACGAACTCGTTCAATCGTTTGATGGGGGAATACTACATACCAAGTTTCGTGGCGAAAAAACAAAAACTCTGGCCTGTATCGTGTTAACGGACACATATATAACTATATATGCATGCATATATATAGACATATATAAATTTTAACTGGGGTCATTTTCGGTTTCTACTAGGTAGGATCGATAAAAATTCGAAGAAATTTTTCAAAAATTCCATCATGAGTGCAACCTCAATAGCTACTTTCCTTCGGAGGAAAGTGCTAAAACTAAACATTGCTTTAACAGATGGCTTGTAGATCGAGTATATGTATCACATCGAGTCCTCGTTGCCGAGAGAGCTAAGGCGTATGCACTCCTTACTTAAGGTCGTTAGTTCGATTCCGGCTAGGGTTGGTGGCTTTTCTTTTGAGAAAAAAAAAAGAAAGAAAGGTATCATCCCTATTCTGGATAGAAAGGGTGGTAATCTATAGATAACCCGTCCTAATATTTGTTGTCAATAATAAATGGACGTTAAAATTTAAATAAATAAATAATATGTACTAAAGCTAGTTGTCCTTTCCCTCCTGCTTCTAACCGCACTAACTAATTTCGGTTTGGGTATTTACAATCGTTGGATTCAGTTTAAATATTTTATATATGTTTGAAATTTGTCCAAATTAAGATATTTTAATTCTGTTTTCATTTGGAGTTAGGGAGGATTCGAAAAAAAAAAAAAAGAAATTTTTAACAGAAACTGAATTGCTGTTGGTTTCATTCTTTTAGCA
Source organism: Gonocerus acuteangulatus (assembly GCA_946811695.1). NCBI lineage: Eukaryota > Metazoa > Arthropoda > Insecta > Hemiptera > Coreidae > Gonocerus > Gonocerus acuteangulatus. The sequence continues at coordinate 30,940,712 of OX328124.1, forward strand.
CTTTCCTCCGAAGGAAAGTAACTATTGAGGTTGGACTCATGACGGAATTTTTGAAAAAAGTTCTTCAAATCTTTATCGATCCTACCTAGTAGACACCGAAAATGACCCCCGTTAAAATTTATATATATATATGCATATATATATATATATATATATATATATATATATATATATATATATATATATATATATATGTGTCTGTTAACACGATAGCGGCCAGAGTTTTTGTTTTTTCGTCACGAAACTTGGTATATAGCATTCAATTAGCAAACGATTGAACGAGTTCGTTAACCACCAAAATCGGTCCACCGGAAGGGGGGGTTTACCCCGAACCCAAAACACTAATTTGACCATTTCAGCCGTAAAATTTGTTATATTTCAACGAAACTTGGTATTCGTACTGGTAATATAGAGAGAAAAGTGAGATATAAAAATAAACTAAATCGGTTCATTAGGAGGGGGGGGTTTACTCCAGACCCACAATACCAATTCGCCACTACCAACCGTGATTTTTGGTATATTTCGACGAAACTCGGTATTCGTAGTGGTAATCTACAGGCAAATATGTGTTGTAAAAATAAACTAAATCGGTTCATTAGGAGGGGGGGTTTACTCCGGACCCAAATTACTAATATACTCATACTGGTCGTAATTTCTGCTGTATTGTAACGAAACACGGCATACGTCGTGGGTAACTCATGAGAAAGAAGTGTTGTAAAAATGAGCTGAATCGGTCAATCGGAAAGGGGGGTTTACTTTGTAATATATTTCAATAGAAAAGCCAGCCAGACATAGGTTCACAAAGGCGCCGCAAGGAGCGCTAGAGGGACTGTATCCGGTTCCTTCGTTAGATCAAAATACGATAATATGAGGATTTTGTATTTATTATGTAGTGTAGTAGGTACCATGTATAAACATAACTCTGGAAGCAAATTAATAATTTATCAGTTACTCATTACAAAATTAAAAGAGAACTATTCATGTTTTTATTTTATTTATGTAGGATATTTTAAGCAAATTGTTCTGGAAAGCAGTCTACACTACCCAAATTCTGAGGAAAGTGCTTAGTTATGCAGCTCCTGCGTGACAGACTTTTTTTCACTGTTGACATCACTTTTTAATTTTTTATTTATTTATTTTTTAATTGCATTTAACAGTAATTTGAGTATTTTTAATTGCATTTACACTAAAATGATTATTTTAGTAATACAAGTTAAGTAAATGGGAATCATATTTGTAATAGTTTTCCTAGAGGGAACGTTGGGAAGGCAGAAGGAGTAATTTCCGCTTAGGATACTGTTTTCTATGCCTTGCCGACAATCTTGCTTTTCTTTCAGATTTCACATTTTTCACGAAAGATCTAAACAAAATAATAACTGTTTCTATTCCAACCTTTCAAACTACACTAGGGATAAGAACAGAAACACACTCAGATGATGAAGTTCCTGCGAGTCAGACTTTTTACAATGGAGCATATCATAGGCTCTTTCCTAAAACAACACAGTTTCCTGCTTAACCCCTTAACATGTTCGGGCCCAGTGTCGTGGCATATGCGTCACAGAGGTGTGTTCTGCGGGCCCAGCATGGTGGCATATGCGTCAGCAAATAGCTTGGCTTTCTTTCTACCCCGCTACTCCGGGCTTTGTTCTATATGCTTCGTGTTTTATTTGGGACCTCATTATGTATTCCCGGTTAGGTTTGCGAGTGTGGTATCGTATGATACTAAAGCCGCCCGAAAAATGCCGTCAGCGGGCCCGCTGTCGAGGCGTATTTGACATTTTACTAAATTATAATTTTCCACTAAAAATACATAATTTTAAATGTTTCTTCACTTATTTATTTTTTTTATATGTTTGCCGAAATAACTATACAAAAGGAATACTTGGGCCCTGACGGAAATTTTGTTCGAAGCCATCGGTCCTCAAAGTGTTAAAGACTACACCCCTGTATATTCTCGGTGGCTAGATGGCCTCTACAGGCTTTGCCCGAGTTTATTCAGGTGAGTCATCAGGCATCTCAGCTTTTGATATGCCTTTCAGGGTGTTATCTGGTCACTATTATTGGACAGTAGAATTACTGTGTTATCTTTATCACTAATAGATATTGTAGGTATTCGGCTCTTTAACAATTCACTAGTAATAAGGTACGGTACCGTCAAAGGATCATACAGTTACTTTTAGCGTGGTTCCTTCCCTCCCTCCATAGGTAGGAACCCCGCTTATAAGGTTGATCTCATGACGCAATCTGGAAGTGCAGACTAGAAAATTTTACGTTTCAGAACCCCAAGAGAACGAAAATAATGGTGGTTCAAATTTGTATTTGTGTGTGTGTATGTGTATGTATATATATGTATGTATGTCTGTTCGTGCTCTCCTTGGCTCAAAAATGGTCCAATTTTGATTAAATTTGGTACGCAAATCTTTTGTCTAATTTGAAAGGGTGAGTTCGTTAACCTGCAGAATCCGTCTACCAGAACATGGTTGTTGGAGTGAAATTCGCCCGAAAAAAATCGTTACGCTTACATCATATGCTTGCAAGTACTCATTTTATAGGCTTCTTGGCCTAGGAAAACGAATGAAACCATTTTTAAGGTGATAGCGTTAACTGCTTTTGAGAAAAGTGGAAAAATAATTGTTGAATAAAGTTTTTGGTTTGGGCACTTAGAATCATAGGATTCAGTTAAAATATTTTCTACATGTTTGAAATTTATGTAAACAAAGATGTTTAAATTTTGGTTGTGTTTGGAGTGTTGGACCTTTCTCTCTGTTCTCTGTACTTCGAGTGTTCTACCTGGACATGACCCAAATACTCTTTAGTTGAGGGTCGACACCTAAAATATTGCTTTAATTCAAGAAATATCAAAACAACTCTTTCTATTCCTTTAGAAATGTCACTAGGGATAACAAGGGGAACTGAGAACCCGTTTTTGGACCACTTTGAAATATAATACCCAAATGGCAATATACAAAATAGAAAATACTTACTTCCCCAGCAAAGAAGCAGCAATGTTTCCTTTCTATGTGTTTGCCAAAAGACATTTGAAGTAAAGTGAGCCTCATGTGCAATGTTTCGATTATATCACTTTCACATGCTAATGGATGATTTCGCCTTGCTGATTCTCTCCTGGGCATTTTAGATTTTATGTTATGGAACCTGCAATTAAATAGAAGCTTTAAAAGATATAGTCCCATGAGAAATCAGATTAAATGGTATCGCTAACTTTTATTACCTATGTAACATTTGTGTCTGCAATTTCTGAAATGTTGAATTTAAAATTGAACCGCAAACTCTGTCCATTTGCCGGCATACCTAAAATATAGATGATTATTCAATACAACAAAAATGCACTTACGTTTAGACCAACAAAAATGGAATAATAAAAAATAATTTTATAAATAATAAATAATTTTATGGGGCAAGTACAAAACATTTTAGAAGATTATAGATAGATAGATATATTTCCAGCAATCCAAATTTTTTGGAAATTGGACAAGTCAAAAAAGCAAAAAACAAAACAACAATACAATTTCAAATCTGGCTGCTTAGGTTCACAGATATAACATTTAAAGTCTCTTAAACAACTTGAACTTATAAAACATTTCTTGGTAATGCCTTGATATTCTAACTTATTACCTTACGATTATAATAATAAATAACATAGCATATAGCCCTATTTTAAAATAAAAACAAGTATATATCACTAATATAATAAATAATATAAAAATTAAAATATGACACCAGTAAATTATAAATTAAAATAAAATTATATACATTAAAATAAAAATATAGACAAATAAGTTCTTTGGACTACGTATTAAATTGAGATGTCTCTTGAATTATGAACAAAAAAATCCCTTATCGTATAAAAATTCATTTCCGATATAATATATTTACATTGGCATACAAATTTAGCATATTTGTCTATTTCTTTTATTTTTCTAGGAAGGGCGTTGTAATAAATACTTGCTGATGCGTGTATAAAACAAATTTGAATGGTCAGTCCAAATTATTACTAATTCAAGAAACAGATGTAACACACCTTCTCTGTTTTGTGTCTATCGTAAACAACTATCAGATCCACAGTATTCCTACGAATACTGATTTCTACAGGTGCCAGATAAATTGTAATCCAGAGCTGACTAGACACTTCAGGCTATGCTGTTTTCTATCCCCTTCTAGCCACGGTCTAAATCTGCTCCCTTCTTTTGTTCATTCATATTAGTCCAGCATTTTTTTTTTTTTTTTTTATTGTTTCATTCAAACTACTCAAGCATTTTTTTTGGAGGCCCGGTGACCATGAGTGTTAACCCTTTGTTGCATCGTGATGCCTGCAGGCATCATATTATATTTTACACTCCCAGAGCACTATGTCGAGTTTTTTCCGAATTATTTTTCGTTCCCTGTAAGCATGAACAAGTGTCAACGAGTCTGGAAGATTTTGAGCATTGCACTTTGTTCCCAAGAAGCAATAAACAAGTTAATGCTGACAAAACCAGGAGTCTCGTTTTTGACCCCGAGGGGACCCGTTTCGCAAGGCCACAATACTATTAAAAACGTCCATTCTGACCTAAAAAAAATCATACTCTTTATTACTAGTGGTGTATTTTACGAAGTGAAAGTTTGTTTTATTGAAGTTTTATTTTTTGTGCCTATTTTTGTGGTTGTTCATTTGTTTCCTGTGGGCACCATCGTGCATCTGGTACTGAGGTCCGAGCGATGATTCTCATTATCAGATCGATAATGGGGAGAAGAGAAACAGATTTTTCATATAATCACAGCTCTAGATGATAGTGAGGATGATGAAGATGTCGATGACAATGTTCTTTCTGAACCTTCGCGCATTTTCAGCCAATGTTTTAGAGGTAAATGGCGACGATTTGAATGGTCCCTTCTCAGATTTGATTGAGGCTGTACTGCCTGATAAATCTTAGAAGATGAGATGCAGGATGGAAAACTGCAAGAACCAAACTTGTGGTTACTGTGATAAATGTGAACTTTATTTGTGTTTAACTGAAGGCAAATCATGTTTCAAGGATTACCATTTGTGATTTTGATGAAAAGAGAAGAGAGTTCTTTTTAACTTTAACTCATAAATTCTTTATATGTTTCAATAAATGTAAATGCTTATACATATTCATTCAAAAGACATTCCTCCCATATGCATAATGATGCCTACAGGCATCTTTCAGTTTTTCATAAATTTCTCGAAAAATTTATGAAAAACTGAAGAAGAATTTTTCTTCTTTTTTTTTTCTTTTTTTTCTTCTGTGCCAAGGGTCGTGGGTTCGATTCCCATTAAGGGGTGGTGGTTTTTGTTTCGAAAAACAAAAAAAGGCATCAGCCCTATCCTGGCTAGAAAAGGGCGGTAACCTATAGATAACCCATCCTAAAATTAGTTAATAACAATGGACGTTAAAATTTAAATAAAATACTCAAGCATTAATAACTCTGTTCCACTCAATCTTTTTCTATCATTCGTAACCTATGTTTGAAGTCAAGGATGCTTAAAAATACTGGGAAAATTTCAAAGGTTCATAATTAATAATGGCTAAATCTGGACAAAATTTTGTTGGAAATAGGGAGATGTAAACTACACATTTATTTATTCTCTCTCAATCTACCGGAGGAAAAAAATCATTTGATATCAAACAGGAACATTTTTTAACCTTTCAAAACATCTAACTTGATTAAACAATATTAATGACATAAACTGATCCAGAAGCCTATAAAAAATAAGTCGAGGGCAGATATTTACTCCACAAATCAGAACAAATAAAATGATAAAAACTAAAAGAAATACATGGTGCTTAAAAGCAGACAAAAGAAATAAATGTCCTCTAAATAATTAAATCAATAGTTTAGGATTTTTGGAAAAGGTAAAATTATAGCTTATCAAGGCTTACTTCTCTCAAAGAAAAAAATAAATAAATGAAAATCTCTTAAATTTCAATTTGTTTGTTTTTTGTAAATAATTAATATTATTTTTATGCATAATAATTGAAGAATAAAAACAAAATAATCAGACTTTTATGAAATGTCTGATAGTTACTTTGGTAGCCCTAATTCTATAATAAATGAAATATTGCTCTTTTTCATAATTATAAAAATACTTGAAGACCAAACATTTATTATACAAATTGGTAGACTTTTAAAAACAAAGAGGAAAGATATTACACCTTGTTTTTAAAAATTGGCATTAAATCATTTAAAAAAAAAAAAAAAAAAAAAAAAACTAAGAGCATAGCTTATATTATAACTGAGGAAACTGCCCTTTACATTTACTTAATAATTCACAGCTATTTATTAATCATCAAAACAAAATGCAACAAATTTAAACATTTTTGTTTCTTGAAAAGACTGATAATACATTATACCTGACAAACATGAGTCAATAGAAAATTAAGCTTACCAAAAGGAAATAAAGCAGAGCTACCTAGCATCATAACATGCAAAGCAACAGGGACTTTTATAATCAATAAATAATTGCAAATGTATCATTATTATTTTAATAAATTTAGTAAAAACTTAAGATTCAATATGAGGACCCTTAAACTAATTGTACAATACCATTTAGTTGTAAACTAAACTTTTCTATAAATCCAATTGAAGTTACTTAATAACCCTTATATCTCAAATTGAAAGAACTGTTTTTCTTAACTTTAGTTGTAGAAAATTCATTCTCTTAAATTTTCTTACAGAAGAAGGAAAACATTGCTCTAGCCTGAAAGTATATCCATAAAGGAACAAAGAATTTTGTCTAAATTAGCTCTAATGCTTCCCAAGCTCTAAGTAAATAACATAATTTATTAGAAAAAGACTAGTAATAGAAAATAAAACCCTCTCCCAATAAAATTAAAAGAAAGCTGAAGTATAGAAATTAAATGACATCAATATAAAATAATTTAAAGAATCAAAATAAAATGACAGATATTTTCAACAAGTAAAAAATGATAAGAGTATAACATTTCTTACCAGGCGCATTTGAGAAACTGTTTTGTATCCAGTGTAACTAAATATTTTCTCAAATATTTCTGGTGGTAATTCCAAAAATTGCTTTGTAGACACATACTCAGAAACACTCGAGGAATTTGATGGGACAATATGTTGAGAATGAGACTGATGAGCGCTGTGTCTGGTTTTGATACCAGAAGAATCGTTTCCAGCATTATCACCAGCATTTCCAACATTACTTGACTGTCTGGTAGATACCATATTTATTTAGCCTAATTTTATCGACCTAAAAGAATACAAGAAATTTTAAAGTTGTTTTATTGCGACACTGATTTTTCAAGTAGATACTTTAGAGTTTCATAAAAGAAAAACATGCAGCAAAATATTTTATCTCTCATTACAATCCAATACTAGAAGCAGCATTAAAAATACATTTAGCAGTAAAGCAAGAGACAACAAATATAACCTAATTTAATGAATAACCTACTTCAAAAAATGAATGAATATGCCTTCATAGATTTAAAATTACTCGCCCATAAATGACCTTTTTTGCACAAGAAGTAGAGAAATAAACTAAGAAATTATTCAATGTTAATTAAAAACAAAGAAAATATTAATATGATTTTATTCCATTTTTCTAAAAAAAAAAGAACTTTGTAAATTAAAGCTATGGAGTCCATCCATCTTTGAAGGTCTGAAACAGATCATTACCAAATGACCCCAACATTCACCACATCTGCACAGCTTTATGCCTTGAAAATAAATGTTAACGAAGGTTTTAAGCGTTCATTAGGTCTACATATAATTTGTACTAAGTATTATAAATTTAAGAGATCAAAAGTCGCGGAATATTAAATTTATAACTAAGATCTTGGCCAGACGAACCCGACTAGCTTATACCCTCACGGAGTTACATCCAGAGCAGCCAACCTCTAACAAAAATACACTAACGATCAAAAGAAATATTCTGTGAATAAATCAAAATAATGTCGAAAGAAACTAGATAATGGAACTATTTTTTTATTTTAATAGTTAGGTGACCCTAATTTAGATATACTGGCAGAAAAGTATCCTGTATTTTTAATTTAGTCAGTCCTCGATTGACAGTGCCTTCTCTTATCTACGGACTTTGTTTATGTTTACATCTTGTAAAAACTAATACTACCATAAAGTAACACTGTTGGCTTATGGTTTTTATATATTAAGTGTTTTGTTAGGCTATGGTGTGTAAAAAATTTTTCCAAATCTTATGATTTTGTTATTTGTATTTATAATGAATGACAATAAACTCGCTCTGTCAGAACGAAACTTGCGCCTTAATAGTCAGTTTAATAATGAGGATATGCTTATGTCGTCTCATTATGCCTTGAAATTGGCGTTACAAACAATGAAGGAGAGATGCCAGAAACTTCAGAAGAGGTTAACTTGCCTTGAAGACGAGAATTTGCAGTTGAGAATTGAACGTCATAGTGTTCCAGCATTAGTGAAAAAGGAGCCCAAAACTGAGCTGTCAGCCCTTCAGAGAGAAGTAGAAGAATTAAACAGGCAAAAGTCAATGCTTTCACATCATATATATATGGTTTCCATGGAAAACAAGAACCTTTGGGAGAGGTTGTCAAAAGTAACTGAAGAAAATAATTTTAAAGACAATAATTTGCTGGCCCTTACAGATAGTAGTAGCAAAAACCTGCTAAAGCCAGAGAAGTCTTTGAATATAGTTGAAACCTGTCAAGCAAGAGGTATTTTATCACTATGTTTAGCTTTGACACATCTTAATCAGTTTTACTTTTCACATTTATTTTGAGTCTGGTTACTTCTTTCTATTGCTCTTCTATAGTGTTTTTCTTGGAATTTTTGTTTGCAAGCTTCATGAATAATTTTTGTGTACGCGTTAAGTGTAAAATAATCTGGTTAGTAGTTTTATTTTTTTTAAATAAAGATTATTTGTTTTAATACAACTACGACTTTATTCCTCTTCGATCCTACAGTACTCTAAATTATAATTATCGGAAGCATAGTTATTGTATTAGTTAATATGTTACAAACACCAGTAAAACCTAATAATTATAACCTTTGGAGGACCGGTGGCCGTGTGTGCTGAGGCGTATGCACTCCGTACCAAGTGTTTTGGGTTTGATTCCCATTGAGGCTGGTGGCTTTTCTGTGGGAAAAAGAAAAGGCATTAGCCTTATCCTGGCTAGAAAAGAGTGGTGACCTATAGATAACCCGTCCTAAAATTCAAAATTAATTTTAAATGGATGTTGAAATTTAAATAAATAATAATTCTGCTTTTAATTTTAGGAGGCCGAGAGGACAGCTTAGAAGAAATTTCATTGAAGGTGCTTAACAGCATCAAAAAGAATAAATCTCTAACGGAAATTGAAAATGATGATGAGGTGAATTGAAATAATTACCTTAGGTTAAGTATATCCAATGTTACTTCGCTAAATAATTATATATATATATATAATTTGCCAGAAGGAAGTGGCTGAGAATGTGCAGATGTTAAAACAGATTACATATGGCTTTAACTGTCATTCTCTTCAGTTTGGATCTTCGTTGATGTGTTCTTTTGAAAAAAAGCATATGTGTTCCGCTGTAAGCCTGTATTGTTAACTTTTATTTGAGTATGTAGGTCTACAATGTTATCTTTCAGTTTATTAGAGATTATAAAAGGTTGACATTTAAATGAAAAGAATGACATGATTTATACTCGATTAATACAAATAATTTGAGTTGAATTACTTTATTATCATGACAATTTTCTTCAGTCAGTGTCACTCAATATTGATGCTTTAAATTAACTTGGCTTCAGGAATTAAAACATGATTGCTTTACTTCTGTGGATTCATCCAAAATGTATTACACTGGATAGTAGATAAATACTCATTTTGTATCAAATAATCCATTATATTGTTCTAATACAGTTCAGTTTTTAGAGCAAGCACAAAAACAATAAATTATTTGAAAATGATGGTGCTTTCTGAGATTGAAAACCTAAAAATTGAATGGGGAAGATATAATATATAATTAATGTTTTTATTAAATACTTTGCATACATATCTTACATCTAACCATCTGTTGAATTAAAACATAGTTTAATCATTAAACAAATGTTTAAATTAGTAGGTAATAATAACATTTTTAAGGAAGAAGTTTTGTTCAAATTCTTTGTTGGACGAATTTTAGGCTTTATAAAATGCCCTAGTTACTGAGTGAGTAATTTCTGAGGAGAAAGAAAGATAACTTATTATATTGCTGTCGCTGTTTTTTAGCCTGTTGTGTATTCAATTGGTAATTTGGGGGGGGGGGGGGGGGGTTAACAGCATATCAACACTTGGGCTATCAACAATTGGTAATTATTAGAAAAAACTGATAATCACAATTGTTTCGTTTCAATTTATAATTTCAAATTAGTTAAATTAAGACTGGAAACTCACTAAATTAAATAAATGATCACTTGAAGCTGATTGAAGATCAAAACCTTAAAACTGCCAATCAATTCATTTGGCAAGGATTATAATATCTTCTGCAATATGCTCCTGCTGGGGTCTCCCATGGTCTAGTGGCTAATGCCTTAGATTCTCATGCAGGAGATAGTGTGTTCTAGTCCCATCAGCTTAAAAATAAGAAAAAAAAAAAAAAAAAATCGCTTAGAGCCTTCTGCTCAAATTCAGGAACATCAATATGCGATAGGTCTACTCGACAAATCTATGTAATGTACTGTATAACATTCAGACTTCTATTTCGTACGTGGCCACCACGCCTGTGTGAACGCCAGCGGACACTTTTTTGTAACTTTGTTTCAGTTTAGTCATCGCTAAAGCATGTTTATGCTAAAATTATGTTCCTGCTTAATACTCTGCTAAGCCCTTAAAGATAGTAGCTTCACAAAATTATGAGGATTTAAGAAAAATATGAGTAGCTGATGTAGGAAATAATTTTGTCAATGTCAATATCACCATCTAACGATTAGTCATTGTTTTCAATTCTGTCCAAAACTTTTAGAATATTACAGTACTATGCTTTCACCGTTATCGAATATACTCTGGCAGGGCTCTTGTGTCAAATGGACACCTGATTTGTAATTAACAAAAAACATTTGGTTACCATATTTTATTGTTACTATTCAATTCTGTAAATTGGCTGCCCCTAATTGGGTTGTTCAGACACTGTATTTCAATTTTGAGCAACTTCAAAAAACTTTCAGTACCATGTTTATTATGCTACCAGTGAATTGTGGACATTTGACCTTGAACTCGAGCTAATTAAATCAAATGGCCACTATTCAGTTCAGTAACCTCAAATACCTATAGGTTTAATCTTTAATTGTGATTTTGGACTTTTTATCTTGACCCCGACCTGATTGGGTAAATTCCCATAGTTTTAAGCTTAAGCGACCTAAAAAAACGCATCGGTACAATGTTTTATTGTGTTACCAGTTGATTCTGTACATTTGACCTCAACCGTACGACTCAAATGGCTACCTTATTTGGCCGCCATGTCCACACAAAACCTGTTTTATTGTGTTATAGGGCAATTCTAGTCATTTGACCTTGACCAGATTGAGTAAAATAGACATTTAATACCTATTATGCTTATCCACCAGTTGAAAGATATAATGAACAATGTGTAGTGCCTGGTGCATATTTACGGTATCTATCTAAATGATTTACTTTTAATTATGGTGTTCGAGAAAGAACTCCCTTGCCGATTTACTCTTTAATGTAGGTAGAGTAGCTTAAGCTATATGAAAATCCATGACCACATCAATTCCAAGTTGAAATTGTACAGTCCAAATTCCTTGGCTACAGTGATAACCTCGATGTTGTTTTTTTTTTTTTAACAAAAGCTGCTGTAAAATAAGCCTGCTTTGGCATTGAGGATGCAACCAGAATACTCTGACTTGCCGGTAATATCTCTAAAACCAAATAAATAATTTTTGGTCAAGCTTGGGGTCCTAATGAAGATGTCCAGGTAGACAAGTGAGTCCCTGGGGGCACAGGTTAACGCAAGTAATGACGTACCGTCTGAGATAAAGATGCCCCCTAGTGCGTCCCCCTCACCAAGCTTCAATGAGTGGTTAGTGTTAGTCTTGCTTGGATCTGAGCTTGAGAACATGTGTGCAAGACAGAATAAGCTAACAAACTACTTTAATAGACCAGTTACAGATAGCGGGCTATCGTGCTCATTGAGTGAGTGATTAGTTTGAAAGGAAGAACATTTTATGAACTTTTTGTTGGTTTTTAGCATAATTATGCTTTAGCGATGACTAAACTAAAAAAAACGTTAAAACAAATTTACAAAAAAGTGTTCGCGCTGGCGGGGTGGCCATGTACGAAAAAGAAGACTGTATGTTATACAGTACATTACATAGATTTGTCGGGTGGACCTAAAGCATATTTATGTTCCTGAATTTGAGCAGAAGGCTATTTATTTTTATTTATGGTGTATCAATAACAGGGCTATCTACAGGTTTCCACCCTTTTAGAATACCAAAAGCACATGGACGATCCTCCATCCAGATGCTGGCCATGCCCGACGTTGCTTAGCTTTGGGTACCAGTGTATTCAACATGGCTATGGCCATTGGCTTTTTGTTGATACACAGGAATTGAGTAGCAAAGATGCTTGAGAGAAAACATATCATTGCTTCTTGTCTATATATATTCAAAAAATGGCTAAAAACTCTTCTTTTCGAAAAATGGCCCAAAAAGTATTATTTGTTTTCTGTTTTACAAAAAAAAAAAAAAAAAAATCTGTGTATCATTAACTAATTAAATAATGAGTTCATTAATTGTGATGTATAACTGTCCTTTTAGGAAGATGATAATAAACTCGGAGAACTAGCTTTAAGAGATTGTGAGTTTACTCTTGAGATGGAAGAAGAGGAAGAAGCAGGCTTATATGAAGGCTTGATGATTGAAGTTAAAAAAGTATTAGAGAAGCTTAAGAGTGAAAAAATACTTCTCAAACAGCAGCAAGAAGGACTTAAATCAGCAATTGAGACCATAACAAAATACGTTAAAGGTATATATTTTTTTTAAATATATATTTCTTTATTGATTATTACATCCTGTATATAAATATATCTGGAATATGATGAATGATACAATGTGAGGGTTCTGTGCTCAAGGCCTCCCACCTTCATCCTCGATTAACGCCAGAAGGACGCTCAGATGACATTGAGAGGGGCCTACAGAAGCTCCCTTCTACTCCGATTCGTGGCTGGAGTCAAAGAGAGATCGGCGATCCACAGAAAATTGTCGCACTTGAACAAAGAGAAAGCCATTACTAACACTTCACTTGGCCACTGTGGCAGATCTCCAGGCCAATGTCTTCTGAGTCACCTCGGTGGAGTGAGTGGGTGGGTGATGCTTGATAGGGAGAGGACTTCAGGATTTTGATGAGTGGAATGTTTAGGGTGGAAACATTGGAATCTGGATAATACAACATCTTTAACGAGTGGGATATTGAGGTCCTTATGGAGGTTGAGGTTGAAAACATAGAAGAGAGTATTGACTATTGTTCTTAGGACCTTGGATTGGAATGTTTGAATGCATCTGATGCATCTGTTATGTTTTTGCAGATCCCCAGAGTTCTGAACCGTATGTCCAAATGGGTTGCAGTAATGATTTGTAAATGATCAGTTTGTTTTAAGTACTTAAATGTGATTTGTGGTTCAACAGTCTGTAGAGTTGTCCAAATGGTCTGTTAAGTTTTTGTCTTTTAAGTTTTAAGTAATGTTTCCAGGTAAGTCAGGAGTCCAAGTGTAGTCCGAGGTAGCGAACTGTATCAGAAGAGGGGGGGTATATTAAGTTTTTTTTTTTATTGTTTTGAAACGCACATTTCCTCATGTACTCACAAAATCATAATTCACATTAATGCCAGATATTGATACATAATGCCACTAGATGTGTATTATTTTGGCTTGGATGAAGACAAATGATTACTTTATAACTATGTCCAAGGTTTATATTATAACCACTCTCTCGAAAAGGAACTAAAATCTATCTATGTAATGACCAAGTCTTCTTTTTACAATATCTTATTAAAGTTGTATCAAATGTGTAATAAAACAGTGTTCAATTTTTCCAACATTGTTGTTCTGTCTAAGGTCTGAGTCAATTACAAGGTAATTACATGAGAATATAAATGTAAAGAAATAGTTTTGCTTCAAATGCTTATTGGACTTACTATTACTGCCTATTCCAATGAATGCCCAAATTGTTTTTTTATAGTTTTTTTTTTATATAAATGATATACAGTAAAACCTTGTTTATCCGGATCAACTGGGACCAAGGCCGTAATTATTATCGACACACTTTCACCTAAAAACACAAAGTGTGCGCTTCTGCTGTCTCAGTTAAGTGTATCACTTATGAGCAGCGCAATCTTACATCCGCTCTAACATTAGAAGTTCATTTGGCAAGAAGTTTAGAATGTTTGCTACTGCTTCTGCGTGGGTCATAACCACCATAAACTATCCTTAGAAATCATCTTGAAACAATAGTCTTCTATGCTATGTTTTCTGTTCTTTTTCCAATCAGATATGGTCGATGTTCCTACTCCAAACTCAGCAGCAATGCTCTTTAACGATTCTCCCTTATCAATGCTTCCATCCTTTTTCCATAGTCACAACAATTTTTTTACATTTTGTCTAAATCGCGGACAACAAGCAAACAAAACAGCAAAACCATACTGTTCCTTGACCAAAACACTAGGAAAAATCAAGTAATTTACCTACTGATAATAGCAATTTATCGTCTGTAAAAAAAGTCTTCATTTAATACGCTGAACAACATAATTTTGTTTTCAAAACTGGTCCGGGGTATCCGGACGTCTGGGTTAACAAGGTTTTACTGTACTTTCTTTTTTAAAGTTTCCTAGTTGTGAACTATTTTTAATGTAAACCATTGTAGTTAGCATTGTTATGTACTTTATATTATTAAATGTTGTATCTATGTATTTTAGTAATTAGACCATGTAATATTTCTGCAAAAAACTAATAAACAAAAAAAAAAATTATATTGTCTACTTATATTTCAATTTTTAAAATATTAAAGTAGGAGTTTCTCAACAATTATACACATTTAAAGAAATCAATTTTCTGCCTCTACTTCAGTCTGAAGAAGGGAAGGGGCATTCGCTGAATCATGACATAAATGTAAAAGACAGGGAAAGGGCTGGGTTTGGTTTGCCTACAGAAAGCTTGTTGTTTCAAATTATTCTAGCGTCATAACTTTGGTTAATTTTTTTATAGGTGGAGTCTTACATATATGAATCTATAATGCAATGCAATGAACTGGAAAAAAAAACTTTATTTTACTTAATAGAAGATCTATCATAATTGGGACCAATACAGTACTATAGCCTGTTCAGATAGATGGAATAATTCAAATCCCGCTAGGATGAAATTTTGAGGGAAATATTCCTGAGGGTTCCGCCATTTGCATCACCATTTCAATAAACAACATGCTCTGTGGAACTCAATAAAAACTGATTAAGTCTCGTTTAGGACCAGGGAAGGCTTTGAGAGTTCAGGCAAGGGAGATAGTGTTTAATGTTTATCAATACTTAGCCAAAGCTAATGATAACCTTTTATAACCTTATCAGTTTTCAATTGTTACCCCATTCGCCTGGCTTATGTAATCGGGAACGTTATAGTTTAAATTGTTTTCAGCCTTGGCTTTGGCTAATTATTCTTTTTCATTATTGAGCTATTTAGTAGTTGGTCTAAGATTACTAACCCAATGTAAGATTGTTTCACGTGCAGGAACAGTGTAATTTCTATGAATGTTGAATTGTCATCGAAATTCATGCTGAACAGCAGTTACTCACTTGCCAATTCTAACAAAACAATCATAAGTAAACATATGTTGTTTTAGTGCCCCCGGCTGCATGTCAATGACTATGAGATACAGAGTAAATTTTACCGCATGCTTCAGCCCTTACAAAATGGCTGACTAACAGCAACTTAAAAACCACTTGGTTCCCATTGCACCCTATAGTGTAGTATTAATGTGGCATTTTATTTATTTCTCTGTTCTTCTACCTTCTTGCGTGGTTTCTGTGGTCAACAAATTTTAATAATTGATAAAACAAATTAAATATATTTCTTATGTTTTTCCAGATAAACAATCTTGTAAGAGTTGTGCAGTACTTCAGGAGGAACTGGAAAATGAAATAAGTAAAAGAAAGTCTGCTGAGTCTGCTGCTATAAATAACAACCATAAAGATGAAGTCCTAGATTCTAATTTAAGAGCTGAACCTAATTTTAATATACCCAAGAGCAAAGAGAATGCATTTGAAGACAGAATATGCCCATTATGTACAAAATTCTATCCCAAGTCGACTCCGTTTGATGAATTCAATGAGCACGTATTAAGCCATTTTGTCGAAGAACCTGAACAAGACTCTTTAATGAGCAATTATGAGTTGATAACTTAACACTTATTACCAAGTTTTTTTTTTTCTTCTAGGAAAATGGTATTCGTATCAAAGGTATTCACAACAAAATGGGTGAATGAATAGGTTGCAAATGTTATTTTTAGCCATAAATTTAAGCCATTTTATAAAATAAGTTACAATTTATTGTGAAATAGAATATCATATCAACATGATAATGTAATCTCTACATGAAATTCCTTTTGAAGAGCTTTTCATTCCTAGCTAAAATTCTGTTGGCTTTTAAGGGATAGATGTAATTAAAAAAAAAAATTACTGGATTAGGGTGTTTAGGGGTTGATACAATCACCTGCACAACCTTCTGTCTACCAATAACTATTTTTACTGAAAGTAAATTCCTTTGAAAGTTATGAATTATTCTTTTTTGCTGTTCTAAAGAAAGATGAGAAAGTTACGAGCTGTCCATTTCGGAGTTAAATAGATGAAAGAAAATGAATAGTAACACTTTAGTTACTAAAAATATAAGAAGCCAGACAGACTGACATATTAATAATGCAATCATAGACTAAAATATATAGTCGTTTTGTTACTTTATATTTAAGAATAGTGACTTACTTTCCATTATCATAAAGATAAAGCAAATTATCATCATTTATTCCTTACCTTACAGCAGGTGGTGGGGGCTGACCGACCCTCCAGCACAGCAATCTCTCTACTTGGCCGGGCCCCAGTTACGAAGCTATTCTCCCCCTTCTCTCCACGGGTGTAAGCACTTTCGTATAATTTCCTCTCTTACAATTTCAAATAATAGGAAAGCTTTATTTTATTATTTGTTTAATTTTTCTTTTAGCACTAAATATTTAGGTTGAATTATATAATTATATGCTCCAATACATTTTTAATACAAAAAATATTCTTTTTTATTATACAGGTACTAATCAATGAATCTAAATAATTAAATAATCTCTTTTTTAATAAAAAAAAAAAAAATTCTCCTTTTTGATTTAGAGCTTTGGAACTAACCCTGGCGGAGTTAATTTTTTTGTGCCAGAGCCAGGTATCCCTAATCCCTAACTCCCTCGTCACAAAGAGTTAATTCCCCTGACAATCAGTGGTAAAGTAAATAGCTAAAGCTTCCCTCAGTCCTTGTTTAATAGTCTTAAGGTCGAACTCCTGGAAAAGTCAGCCGTAGGGAAAGGGAAAGCGAGAGGAAAGGGTCCTTCAACTGCTAAAAGGGCCTTCGTGCTGGGGGCCCGGCAGCTCTCGACTGCTAGTCAAGTCCTTTATTCCAGGGGCACGGTGCGTCTCGACTCCAACAGCAGTCTACAATAAGGAAAGGGTTAAAATAAATTCTTTCCATTTTCTTTAACCATTGTTTTTTGTTTTGTTTTTTAAGCAAGCAAGTCTATTGTTTAATGAAAATCTTGATATGCTCCTATATTGAGCTACCATTAATCAGAAATTGATGCTGTTCATTATCAATTAGATATATCAATATCCTCGATAATAATCTATAGACCTCACTTGAAATTGCTTTTTTATATCCTGACAGCATTCGTTGTAGCTTAAGAGAATTTGTTATAGTAATGACTTCTGTGATATTTCAAATTTAATAGTTTAACGTTTTTTAAGCCATAGTTATGATTATATATGAGATTAATGTTTCTTGGTTATGAATAGGTATGATAAGATAAATATGAAAAAAAAAAACTAAACTGATTAAAAAATAATATTAACTTTATTTTATATTTTTCTCTCATATAATTAAAATAAGAAGTATCTATAAAAATCATTATTCCACTGTGATATGTGTTGATTATACAGTCTCCATTAAATCAGTTAATTTTATTACATGAAAATTGATTAAAATCAATTTCCTGTAAATTAGTTATTTAACAACTTTTTTCAGAACAATGTCCTTTTTATTTGTCACTTTATTTTATTTGAGTTGTTAATGTCCCCCTTTTTTATCTTTTTTTTTTTTTAGCAGCTTATCAACATTTGGCTTTGGCATAATGCTGGGCTATCCAAAGATTGCGACCCTTTTACAACGCCACTGCACGTGGTTGGTCACTCATTTAGGTACTGGCCCTGCCCGACGTTGCTTAACTTCGGTGATCAATGTAACGGGTGCATTCAACGTGGCTATGGCCGTTGGCACTCACATACATATTCACAAACTTTTGCACCCCCACTTACTTACTAATGTGTGCACGTAGTACATACCTGTGGCTATGGCCGTTGGCTTATTGTTCTTTTATTAATTACTTTAATGAAAAATCTTATAATAACGTAAGTAAAGTAATATAATCTATGTGTAAAGAGACGTTCTTTTTTTACCATTTAAAAACATCTGTCTTGATTAGGAAATACTTGCAACAAAAATAAGTTTAACACATTGACTACCAAAGAACTTTTGAAGATTCTGATGTTAGGTGAATTGGTTGTATGAGACAAGAGCAAAAATTGGCATCCTAGTTAAAACAAAGAAATTTACGAATTTTCTCGTAGTCTAGACTCAAGTACAACCAATGAAAGTTGGCACCAAAGGTGATAGCACAATATACAATTTATCTTGTAGTTGGCAGTTAAATTCAACTACAAGAAGAAGGCATTATCCTTCAACTGAGGTAAAATGCACTTGAAAGATTATTTTAAGCAATGTTCTTCTTAGTTTGATTGGATTTAAAAACAGTTAAATATTTATTTTATGTCGTAGTAAAGCACTCAGCCCCATGCTCTGGGATGCCTGAGTTTGAAACTTGGGCACATATTAAAGATTTTATCTTTTAGTATCGTCATTCAGGGGTCCCAGACTATCCCTAGACCCACCCAGCTTTTAATTGGTATCTGCAAAGGGGAAAATTAGGCAGCTAGAGCATAGTATTGACCACACTATTTCCTTAGCGTGCCATACTGTCAAGAATCAAATGAGTAGACAGTATCTGCCATTCTGCCTCGTGGCCTTTTAAGGGACTGAATTGCATCACATAAATTAAGGATTTTATTTATTGTATAAAGCAAAATAACTGTGCTTGTTAAAACTAATAGCGTGTTAATGAAACCAGATTTTTTTACGAGAATCATAAATTAATATTGTTTTTTTAGTTGAAGAAGGCTTTAATGTATCACCAAAAATAATTGTATAAGTTTTGAGTGGTGCTTAATTACTTTGCTGTTTTTACTTTATGTGACATAATTCTTTCTTCTAGTAACTTATTCTTAATTTTGTAATGATCAAAATAGATATTTGCAAAATAATCAAAATAGCTATACTTTTGTAAAGTTATTTATTGAGTTGTTATATTTAATGAATTATTGCAGTTTTATAGCTCCTACTCCTTTTTTAAGAGTGTAAATATGTGCCACAATGGTAAAAGATTTTATGCATCACATTGTCGATGTAAAAAAAAGATACTTTTTTTCTTGTGGAATTTTGTAAAAGGATTGTATTCATTTTTTTTTTTTTTTTATGAAGTAATTTATATTTATGTTACAGTTTTTTCTCTTTTTTCTTTGCTTTGACCTAAGAATTGTCAAATATCAATCAGTAAAACTTATTCTAGGGCAGCCAAAAAATATAGCTTTTTGGTCAATTGCAATAAAACGTTTGAACATAATTTTCACATTCCTTTTTATTAATAATTCTTTAGGAAAAGAATCCAATGTTATTAAGAATGTATTTAAAAAGCCTTACTACAATTTAATAAAGTTATTTTTAATAATTAATGAGCATTTTATTATCAAAATAATTGCTTATGAACACAGAAAATCTAATGTCATTCTTTTCGCTTCCCTGTTTAACTCAATAGAGTATTGCAAATTTATAATTATTATACTAGAAAGGAATGGAACTTTAGTTTTTATACGACAAGCGAGGGCAATTTTTTAAGTTATTCTTTCTTGAACGAAATTGGGGCCTATAAAATCAGTTATTTTTCATAACAATTAAGTATTATAACTGATTTCCCACAAATGTTTTAATTTTAATATTCATGGATTTCTACTATTAACAAATGATATTTTGTACCAAAATGACACAGTGTTTCCTTAGTATAGAGAAATATTTGACTTGTAGCTAGGAGCTGGCTGTCACAATATATGTCATTTTCTTGAGAAGTTATAATCTTTTTATTAGCAAAAACTATATATTAATGTTCTTACGAAGACAGGTATAGTTGGGATTCGGCTAGGAGAAAAACGTCAGACTTTCAAAAAGAAATCTGTATTTTGGACGTTTCGCCTGCAACAATGGCAGCCTTCTTCAGCTAAAAAATATATACAACTTATAAGTAAAGAAAATGTACAACTAGTAAGTAAAAGACAGGCAGAAATGAGCGGAGTATATATATCAATACAATAAATTTTAACCAATCTTATTTTTAAAAACAATGAAAATACAATGAAATATGGTAGTTGGAAAGTAAACAGCATGTAGAAAGTGTTAGTAAAAACAGTACAAAAAAAAAAATTAAACAGTAAAAACAACGAACATTTTTTATGTAGTGAAAAACAAAATCTATTTTATAAGTGAATACAATTTATAACAATTAATATATAGATACATACCACTAGAGAATGCCTAGGGGGGAGGGAGGATCGAGGTTTATGAGGCACTAAACTTTGGGTTAAAAACCACTAACAAACTTACTACATTGTACAGCATAACCTCAACACAAACGGACAATAAAAAACAGAAATCCACAAATCCGCCCTCGCAAAACACGCCATAACTAAAAAACACACTTTCAACTTTGACGACACTAAAATACTTTCCACTGAACGAAACACCAAAAAACGACAGATTTCCGAATGCGTCCACATTAACTTAAACCCCAATAACATTAATTACAAAACCGACAAACAAAACATCTCCCCTGCTTACTCCTCCGTCTTCCATAAATTTTCCTGAGCTCCTTTTTTATCTTTGTTCCCAGGCTCCAGACAATTTTTCTACTTGTGTGTCCCAAAGCTCTTAACACCTTTTACAACCTCCTTTACAACCCACAATTGTACCTTTCATCTTCACCGACTTACCGCCATCCCCACCCCCTTTCATAACTATAAAGACCCCCTGTGTAGTTGCTGTCCCTCATACTTCCAACCATGGTTACCTAAGTTGTCCTCGAGGTCTTCCTCCCTCCCCCCTAGGCATTCTCTAGTGGTATGTATCTATATATTAATTGTTATAAATTGTATTTACTTATAAAATAGATTTTGTTTTTCACTACATAAAAAATGTTCGTTGTTTTTACTGTTTAATTTTTTTTTGTACTGTTTTTACTAACACTTTCTACATGCTGTTTACTTTCCAACTACCGTATTTTCATTGTTTTTAAAAATAAGATTGGTTAAAATTTATTGTATTGATATATATACTCCGCTCACTTCTGCCTGTCTTTTACTTACTAGTTGTACATTTTCTTTGCTTATTAGTTGTATATATTTTTTAGCTGAAGAAGGCTGCCATTGTTGCAGTCGAAACGTCCAAAATACAGATTTCTTTTTGAAAGTCTGACGTTTTTCTCCTAGCCGAATCCCAACTATACCTGTCTTCGTATCTCTACAGCGGCTAACTATCTCCATCTACACTATTAATATTCTTATTTTCGTGGTAGGCTCAGTCTAGAGGTGGCCGTACTGGTGGAAGGTTATCCTCCTCAGATTGAGGCTGTAAGTTTTATATATGTAACTTTTTCCCCTGAAGAGGCACCAAAAAAGGTGTGAAACAAGTAGGGAGGTAATAAAGTTGGTGAAACTTAGTGGTGAAGTTTTTATTATTTGACCTTCCGCCTACCACGAAAATAAGAGGATTAATAATGTCAGTTGAAGAATAATTATATATTAATGGCGAAGGGGGGTTCATTATTTTTTTAAATAAAATTATTTATTGTATTATAGTAATAAAATGTGATATTTATATATGTATAAACAACTTTTTTTTTAAAATGAGTTTCTTCCTTTCCTATCTCCTACAATTACATTAAAGGCTAATGTTTCTCATCCATTTGAAGTAAATGGAGTATTTTATGTACTTATTTACATATAAGTGTATAAGTAAAAGGGCCACTTGAGAAGGAATTTAACTGATACAGAGTGGATATAGAATAACAGAATCCCATTTTACTATATTGTCTCAACCATGTCAAACTATCCAATATGCAAAAACTCGTTTTTCAGATTCGAGACTTTGCTCTTAGATTGTGGACGATCCGGCTTGTTGCAAATTGTCGAAACTTTAGTCCCTTTAGAATAGCCTTTAATGCCTTAATTAAAGTATCGTATTAGACCATTTTCCAATATATTACTTCGTCAATGGATAGAATATGTTCGTTCTCTAGTTTGCTCATATTTGCATATTCGATAGTTTGACATGGTAGGGATGATATGAACACCACAATGTAGTATAATATTAAACATCTAGAGAGAGCTAGGTGGAGAACTGCTGATTTAGGAGAGGATAAAGAAAAATGAACTACCTGTCTCATTTTGGAGAAGTGCCATTCCAGAAACGTGGCGTGAACTACTTACTTCATTAGTTTTTATCCACTTTAAAAATCCTTTCTCCATTCCAACTTTGGTTTCTAGATCTATCTACTGAGAGAAGTGAATAGTTACGATAGAACGCTATTCTATGTATGTAAAGAGTCCCCACCAACAGACTTCTCTGCACAGATTCTCCAGCATGTGCACAACAAACTACTGGACATCTGCATCTCCACATTCTGATATGAGACACGGCTTCACCTTTTCCATGTCGAAAACAAAGCCCTGATTGACCCACTTTAAGCCAAAGGGAATATGTGAAGCCATATTTGGATTCCTCGCCATTTTAAAGAAATTGCTTATTGTTTCCTTGGTGATTTTCAATTTTTCATTAAATAGGTAGTTTTTATCCTTAAAATATATTCTCTGGAGAAATTCAACTTTGAAAAGAGCATCAACTTTTCTGTAAGAGAACGAAATTTAAGATTTCAATCATCAATGACAAAGGTTCATTCAAATGATTGAACTTGAAAGAAAATTGTCGTATGTCAATTAATAATAAGTTTATGACGAATTGTCGTATTTAAAGGGTTAATTAGGGAAAATTATAAATCATACCAAAAAAATTCTTTACAGATCAGATAGTACAGCACAATACCAAATCAAATATTATTTTGATTAACAAAAATTTGCAGAAAACAGAGAAAATGAGGTAGTTTTAGTTTAAAACAGAATGCAATTAATTTATATGCTTTCAAAAAATGTGTGTTCATGTGGAAATTGAACAAGAATCCCATGTGTATTAAAGGTGTATATGGTATGTTGAAAAACAAACTACTAAACATTTTGTTGAGAGGAGATCGTTGACCGTTGGGATTGCGAAGCAAAGGGTGTGAAACTACTGTGGTGGAATAAAATAATGAAGACTTGTTTTTCTATTAACTATTTATTAATTACAAAGATGAAGCTAATGCCTAAATTAAAAGAAAAACTGTTTCCTGTACAAAATATATTTCTTTGAAATTTAAGCTAAATCTGGGGGCTTTATGTTCTTGTTTTCTGGCAAATTCTCTGATGTACTCTTCTGCAATAAATTTGCACTAAACCATGCTGGGCGAGGCTTCTTCATTTCTACTATCCTCTTTCCCTAAAATATATATGTAAATAAATTATTAAGTGGAAATACATTCTGAATCAGAAGAATACATAATTTTTACAATAATATTGGTATGAGAATACAAAGAATTAAATCCTTCATTCAAAAGATAATATAGGGAGATAATCAGTAGATTAAATTTATTTATTTTATTTAAATTTGAATGTCAAAGATCCCCCCTATTTTTGCGAGAGGTTATCACCCTTTCTAGCCAGGTTAGGAGTTATGCCTTTTCTTTTTTTGAATGAAAAGCCATAACCCTGAGTGGGAATCGAACCTAAAACCTAAGGAAGAGTGCTCACGCTTCAACACTCATGGCCGCAAGGCCTCTAACATTAGAATTAAAGTATGGCCATTGGGTTTGGTGGCTTGAACTCCTGTAGAAAGTGAATTGAGATTCACAATAATATTTATTTTGGAATAATATATAACACATTTTTTTCAAAAACATTTCAAAATGAAAGAGAACAAAGAAATATAGGAGTGCGTACTGTTTACCGATATATTGATTTTTAAAAAGTAATTTTTTTTCCAAAATAAACTTAGTGTATCAATACTTTTGACATCCACTGTAGCTATTGGAGACTATTGTTCATTGCAGGTTAATAATATTTTACTGGTAATAAAGAAGGAAATCTTTGATCCTGTTTAAACAGTTAAGAAAATATTTATATATGCCAGATATTCCCATATTTTTTTTTCTATTTATTTTATTAAGTATTGGAGAAGGTATGAAAATAAATGAAGGGTTGCGTAGCCAAGTATGCAATCAACTCTGTCTAGAACCATTTCTTACATAAAAGAGAAATTCCAATTTCTGCCAAGTTCCAAATATTCGATGCAGCGATTGAGGCAATCCTTTGCTACGGAGCGCAGGTGTGGGGTTGGAAGGAATACCAGCAAATCGAGCAAGTGCATAGGTTCTTCATGAAACGACTGTTAGGCCTACCATCTTACACTCCAAACTATTTCCTGTACTTGGAGGCTCGCAGGTGTACTCTTTATGTAAAGGCGTTAAAAATGCATTTCTTTAGATGCATAAAGTACTGAGTATGCTACATCGCCGCCTGTCATAAAAGCTTGTCCAAGAAGCTCTTCATACAAAACAGGCCATCTACATGGATTTGGAAGGAATCTTCCATAAAACCGGGGAAAGCATTGATTTATTTGAATAAGGAATTTTTGAAAAAAAAAAAGAAACTCCGGCGCTAATGGGTTAATGATATTGTTTTTTAAATCCACTCCAACTGATGGGCCTTGCCAAAGCTTTTTTGTAAATATTAATTAATTATTGTTACAGCAATGTACATTTTGAAAGAAATATATTTACTTTTTTTTTTAATTCATTCTATTTATTTTATTTGTGTATATATATTTCATAATTACCTTCCAAAACTCCTGAGGCTTATCTTCTACTTCTCCTTCATATAATACAACTACTTCTTTGTCAACAGGATCTAATTTAAGTTCATTTTGGATGGCCTTTTGCATTTCTTCAGTTTCTAACTTGACTTTTTTGTAGCAGTACCCTAAATAAAACCATACAAAGATAATTATTAGAAATCTGTGAGTAATGCTGACCAAAATGTTGATTGATATCTGAGTTGGAGTTAAAGTTAAAAAGAATCTGAAAAAAATTACTATTGGCGACAGAAAGATTTTGATTCGGCCAATGTCAAATTGGACGTTTCTGTCACCAGCACTAATTTTTCCAGATCCTTCTTAACTTTAACTCCAATTTTCTGTTTGTTCTAATAGTGGGTTAGTCACCTATGGCACTGAGCCCTTCGGTTGTTACAGCCACATTAATTGTACGTACCACACAGATGTCCAGCTTCATAATCATGACCACAGGTGTCACACATAAGAATATTAGTTCTAGGAACAAAGGGTTTCCAAACGTATTCAGGCCATCCAAATTTTCTATTTCTCCTTTTTTCCAAAGTTCTTCTAGTTTTAGGTACAGCAAATAAAAATGAATTCTGTAAGATATCTTTTAAATCAAACTTATCTTGAGGTACACTTCTTTTATGTTGCCCCTCCACTGCAATTAGGGGGCAAAGACCTGCAAATGAACAGCCAAGTATTTAAATTACTGGAAATCAAAATGCATGCAAATATGCTAAAGGTTAGAATAATGAAAATGCACAATATCTAGTTGATAATTAATTTATTAATTTCAGCAAGCTTTCTCCCTCCCTGAAGGGAGCAAACCTGCTTATTAAGTTGATCAGATGACGCAATCCAGGAGTGTATATGAGAAATATCGATGTTTTGTAATCCTTAGGCCTCAAAAAAAAAAAAAAAATTCGTGTGTGTGTACACATGTCTGTTTACACACTACGATTTACAAGCAAAAGGATCTTTACATCTACATACATTCTCAGTGCTACGGCCAAGTCCAGACCTTTGCCTCAAAAGGAATGGTCCCACTCATCTTTGTTCCTGGCCACCCTCCACCAGCTTGGAGCTCCGAGCAATGGTGGTAGAGCACTGGACTCATAAACTGGAGGACCTGAGTTCAAATCACGAGCAAGCACTAACATTTTTTTCTTCTAGTGTCTTCGTTCATGGGTTGAATTCGGCCTCCCTGACTGTCCCTAGGCCAGTCCAGCCTTTAATTCATTTATTAATGGGTACCTTGGTGCTAATGACTCTAGCATTTGAAGCAGCAAGGGGGAAAATCAGGCAATCAGAACATAATACTGACCAAACTATCTCCCTAGTGTGACGTATGGTCATGAACCAGATACCTCTACAGTATCTGCCCCTCAGGGCCCTCGTGGCCTGTTACAGTACTGATTTTTTTTTTTTTTTTTTTTTTACTCTGATTTACTCTCTAGATCAATAGCATCCGGAGAGGCCAGACATTACATGTTTTTATCGAATGTATGCCCATTTGTTTCTTTATGCGAATCCCTTAACACGTTCTTTAGGGTTACATTGAACAGCAGGCACATCAGTATGTCTCCAAGCTATAGTCTATTTCTTTCTTACAAGGAATTGGATGGATTGGAATAGATCTTACTTTAGCAACTAGACTTAGATACGGCAACTCATACCATTTGGAATAAAAATGATAAGATTTTATTATAAAATCATATGCAGATTGGAAGTCTATGAATAGCTGGTGATTAGTAATACCATATTGCTACCACTAAAAACGAATGTAGATCATGAGCCTCGGTTCCCTGTGTATTTGTCATTAATTAATGTACAATATATTTTTCCCTGAAGATTCAAAATTTAATTATGAGACATCAAATATTCGGTCCAATATAAGAATGAAATACCTTGTTTATACTATTTTGAAAGGGTTGTCAATCCATTTCTTAATATGTTTTAAATTCATAATGATCTAATGTTTGACAAAAATCTCAAAATAGCCAGAATAACAATCAAGATACTTAATATTTATCATAAATAAAAAATTAAAGCCATTCTGAATCATTCTACAAGTTTATTTCTTATTATGGTAATTTTTAATGTTTCCTAGTTGAAATATAAGCTGGATAGAATGAAAGTAGACTCACTCGAAGTAAGTTTTCAGTAATTAACGTTTTTGTAAAAGAATTAGTTAAAGAAAATCTGGGTTGTATATCTTGTAATGGTAATCGGCTTTATTGTATTTCGATTTGTATGAAGGCTCATTGTTTACTGCATCCTTCATGTTTCATAAATCATCTATTCAGGCTCTATTACTTAGAGTGACTTACTCCACATTCATTCTGATCTATTCATATATAAATCACAATACTGGTCATGATAATAGGTGACCCCACTTGCAAAAAGAAAATAATTCTATATTTACCTGGTGGGAACCTCGGACCAAATATAGCATTTAGAAGATTTGATTCAAACCTGAAAAGAGTTTTTTTAACTGACAATATTAATTTATCCATTATCATGCTTTCCAAACAGTAAACAACTCCACCGACTAGCACATGGAAAACTGATAACTTATGTCAGCTGTGAGCTACTGACTTTTCTGAAAACATTTTCTGGACACTTTTATAGTAATATGATAGTGGCAAAGGAAAGTAAACTTTTAATGTAAATAAAAATTCTATAAGTACTTTAGAGTAGCAAGATTATTACCAACATTAAATATACTTTGTTTAAATGATGATATCCTAAAGAGGAGAGGGAGTTGTATGTTTTTGGAACAGTTGTACTAATCAGCTGATTTCACGAAATGTCTGAGCCTCGAGAGTAGTGGAATAACGTGCTCGGAGAACCTTCTCTTGGCAGTTAGTACTATGGCTTGTATAGGGTCGAGTCGGCTTTGTGGTCGTGGCTTAGAGAAGTTGTGTCAAATCGGTAGGAGTACTCCAGCTCGGAAGAAATCGTCATCTGCGTTTGTGAAAATTAGACCACCAAGTTTCCAGTCAGTATTTTTTGGAAATTTTGGACTTAAATGCCAAGTAAGTTAGCAAATTATTTTTTTTTAACAATTTTTCTACCTCCTAAGTAAAATTTTTATTATTTTGACTCGTAACTTGCCTAAGAAAATATTTTTTCATTTCTTTGGAGGTTATGAAATTGAACACTATTCTGTAACATTTTTCAATTTTTTTGTACATTGACCTGAAATTTCTTTAACGTTTCAAAATTTCTTTGATAATTACTTCAAGTGATCTCTTGCTATTATGTGAATAATTTTTTCTTGAGTTGTCAAAACTGATAACGTTTTTCTGTGCTACTATTTTTGTTTTACAACATGGGTTTGAAATTCTGAAGTGCTAGAAAGTAGGGCAAAGTGGATTTTGACTTTTGTGGACGATAAATTATTCGTAAAAATGAATCAAACTTTGTTAATCTTTTAAATGAGTGTGATGGATTTAAATTTACCGGTTCGTTATCAGCTTTCAAGTTGACCACTAGCGATATCACACGGAGCCTTACTGAAGGAAGCATCCCTGTATTTTTCTGGGAAATTCAAATGGTCATTTCAACATTTTTAAAAGAATAACTACTAAACTGAAATTTTGCGTTGATGTTAGAAGTGCTTTATTTTCAAAAATGAATTAAGGACGCATCTGCCTTTTCTATATTAGTAATTAAAAGTCAATTGTATAAAAGTTTCATTCGCGTTTTTAGATAACTAAAATTTCTACTTATTTTGACCACCAATGGTGCAAGCAAATGTGTTTCAAATAATATTTCTAATGTTTCAGAAAGCAAATAAACTGTTAAATATTTTATTATTTTCCCCCAAAATCTTTAATTGTTTTATTGCTACCCTTAATAATCTACATGTACTTCAATCTCTTGCCAGTTGAAAGAAGTTTATTATTATTATTATTGGCCATCATTGATTTCTGATTTCAAAGATAAATGTTTAACAATGGCAATAAAGGTTCTTGAAGACAAATTTGCATGTTTGCCTTTTCGAATATTTTTGGAAGAGATATTTTTTGTGATGATTCGATTTGAGAAATCGACAACGCTTTTCGTAAGTTATCTTTGAATTTGATATATAATTAAACGACCATTCAAGACATTTTTAATATGCCTATCAAAAGGTTTTCTTGGTTGAAGAGTACCCTTTAATTACGAGTCAGAGATATTCTGAAGGAGCGGTGCCTCAACTTTCACAGTGAAAGCTTTCTTCACAGTGACTTGTATTGGAATTTGTTGAAGACTTGCGTATAAGGAATGACTAATAATATTAATCATATAAGAAATATTCTATATTAAAGATAATTCGATATCTATTGTTATTATTGTATGCATTCTATTATTTGGTACTCTTAAAACGAAGTTAGAACACCAGTTACACAAAAATGATTCTCGAATGAAGTCTCCTAAAGAGAGTTTAAATGAATATTTTAGCTACTTCTGATGCTTATTACCTGAGTGTCAACTTTTTTCATCATACATATAATAATTCTCTCCCACTAACTAAATACTTGGTTAGCTTATCTTTTTGATAAAATACTCACACGTTGAAGTTTAAAGGGATTTTAACAAAAATTTAATAAATTCTAATCTTTCTGCATTTATTGTTCATTTTTGTCTTCTTTATAATTAAAAAAAGAAAAAGAAGAGCGCCGCCTCTCATAAACTGCGTTATGTTTCAGTTCGTTCCCATATCATGATTACCTATTGTGTGATTTCAAAAGCTTAGAATATAAATTCTAACTTCTTACAATTTTTGTTGAGAAATTAAATTGATAAAATCGTTATCCTCTTAAACAAATTTAAATATACGTTGGATAAAAAAACTAAAAAAACAAAAAAAAAACAATGTTTTTGGTGCTGAAATAGCCTTAACGCAAAAAAAAAAAAAAAAAAAAAAAAAAAAAAAAAAAAAAAAAAAAAAAAAAAAAAAAAAAAAAAAAGACAGTACATTTTGTGCGGAAATAACTCGCTTTTATTCACACTCAATTTTCGCTGCACTTAGGAACGGCCCATAAGAAAAAAAAAAAAAAAACTCTCTAATTTTCAATTCCATAATATAATCGAGGAAAAATAGTAATTAACACCTTCAATGGAACGAGACCATCACTTTCGGATCTTTTAGCAAACACACACACACATACATACATTTGTAACTATGTCTCTATTCCTAATGCCACAAAAATATATGCACGTTAGTCTGACTGAATGCCTAAGTTCAGAAAACGTGGCCGACTAAATTCTTCGTTTTGGAGGACCCAAAGCAAAAATTAAAGTTTTTCATTTTTTACGAATCTGCTTAGTGATTACGCCTTGAAAGCGGTTTCATTTGATTTCCCTCCTATAAATATCTACTTTTTTTTTGCCGAATAGCGTTCTTACTGGTAGAATATGCTGGGTGATGAATTTGATTTCACGACTCAACCTTTTATGCACAAAATTGCTTCCCAAATTTCATTAAAATTGGACCATGTTCGTAGACGTTAGAACGGGAACAGACAAATATATGTATGTAAATCGGTAATTTCGTAACTTAATGAACGGTTAGTTCTATTTATCGCGTCGACCTCGGTCTTTTTTTTTGCCTAAAAAGGATGAGTTAAAACGCTTTTATGTACTGAATGAGTTATGGTGTTATGTTTCTAGGAGTGTTTCCTCTTAGAAAAAAATATCACCGGCCTGCTTTCTTTTCTTTTCTTTTTTATTAATCCTGCACGGAAGGTTTAATGGTCTCCCTATTCATCATTTGTTCATGTTATTAGCTATTCAAATACATTGAAGCCTGTTACCTTTGCACATAATTGTGGTATGTGCCATGAATATTACTGTATATTGATCATATTTCAAATTCTGTTCTTTACACTATTCTTCCCGAGGAGTTACGTTGCATTCATTTGGTTCGAATAACATGGAATAAATCAGGTTATTTTTTCTAGCGTGGCTAATTCTTTGAAGGAAGAAAATCCTGCTCAATTATTTTTTTTTGGGGCGAAATCTCAATTTATTTCTAAAGAGTGTTTAGGTTTTTGCCATTTTTACTGGTTTAAAATCAACGTATTTACCACACGCATAAAATCATGTTAATTATACAGAGATGTGATCGAATTGGCAATGAAAAAGGAAGATATGAACCCGAGCTCTGGATGCTAATTAATATTCTCAAAGACAGAGTTTTAGATCTTTTCGTAAATGCAGATACGGCATAATAAACAAAAATATCTAAAACATAGCAGCAGAGATACAGAAGTAGAACTCGTACAATTCATTACGAACTAAAAGTAAAATTCCGAAATGGATGCCAAGAGTTCTGGCTTCTAATATCAATATCAGCTTTCCATCCGGGATTTTAGGAAATATTACTGAAATTTATAATTGCGTTTCCTTCATCATATTTGGCTGAGCGTGGGTTTAGTACTCTAGCTGTTGTTCTGCCTAGGAAAATGACTAGGCATATATAGTTTCATTCATAAAATGACTAGGCATACATAGTTTCATACATAAAATGACTAGGCATATATAGTTTCATTCATAAAATGACTAGGTATATATTTTCCCTAATCTCTTTCTACTATCTGGGTTTTGTCATGCAAAAACTGTCACCAATTATGTTGTGTTAGTGTCGAATGTACTGTGTTTGTTCCATTAACCCCCGTGTTACGTATTTGTAAACACGCACATGCGCAATAGTCCTTAATGACGAAGTGTAATTGAAATTTAGACTCACCTGTGGTAGCTGACTTGTCGTAAACTGTCGCTTTTGGGCATACGTGCGTTTCCGCTCGCTCAAGAAGATATCAAAACCCCTAGTCAATCCAACTCGCAGAAATTAATAGAATTCTATGCCAAAAAGTCGTTTACAAGTACGTTGTTTATGCGATCGTTTGTAACCTTCAAACAGTGAAGTTTTTTTAAATAACTTCTTTCCTAGTTGAGAACAACTTTTTTTTTTTCAACGGATTCGTGTTTAGTGCATCAAAATACGTTATACGTAGTAAGGTCCATAAGTTTCCGGCCTGGGATAGAAAGAAAAAAACTGGTTTTACTGTTTTTCAATATATTCTCCTCTAAGTTCAACACACTTAATACAACGCTTTGGCAACATTTCTATACCAAGAAAAAAATAATTTTCTTCTTTGTTAAAAAAATGTTCTTCCACTGCTGCTTGGAGCTCTTCGTCGGCGTTAAATCGCCTTCCACGAAGGCTGGTGGGTGGATGAGAGATTTCTTGGAATCCACAGTCCTTCACAGCGGCCTTGGAAATCAATGCTGTGTGGACAGAGGCATTGTCGTGAAGGAGGCGGACACCTCTGCTTAACTTCCCTCGCCTCTTCTCTTTAATGGCGTCTCGTAACCGGTGAAGTAGGGCTGCATAATACTCACCATTCATTGTGGTATTCCTTTCTTTAAAATCTATCAGTAGTATTCCTTTACAGTCCCAAAAAATTGTGGCCATTACCTTTTTTGTTGACTGCGTGACTTTTGCCTTTAAAGGAGGCGCTTCTCCTGGTCTTCTCCATTCTTTCACTGTGGAATACGAGGGGGAGGACTGCCCGTATACACAATCCAAGCGCTCTTTAATTTGCGCAGGAGTAAGACCCTCTTTACAAAAGAATTTAATTACCGCACGGTACTCGAGTTTGAACATTGTAAAAATGGGGAGTTTCCTTCAAGGCTGGACACTGACTGACAAGGCTGAGGAAGTGCGGGCGATGGGTATGGAGTGAGCAGGCATGGACCTGCATAGGCGTGCAGGTCCCGGCACGTTTGAAGGAGGGGAAGCAGGACAGGCCGGAAACTTATGGACCTTACCTCGTAGTGCAAACTTTGAAGAAAATCGGTGCTGAAGACGCTCTCCTTCAGATTTACCATAAAAAATAATAATAATAAATAAATATATTTACATAAGTATTTGTGGTTTAGTTCGGATATATATTTTTGATTCTTGTATATAATGATAGTAATTCTTTCCATAGCAACATTGTCATTTTTCTCCCAAAGCAACCTTGAACATTTTTGGTCCTTGTATATATGCTATAGTATTTTTCTTTCTTTCCAACGCAACATTGTCTTAAACAGAAATTGCGAACTCTTCACTATAGTCTAAGGTTCACTATAGTCTAAGTTTTTTGCCCATTAACACCCAACCCAACCCTTCTGAAAGTGCTAACATTACACCAGGTACTAATCAGATTCCTTTTGAGGAAACCCTTGTCGAACAGTGTTGTTTGAATCTGACAGAAGTAATGAGATAGTTACACTTGTATTTATAGTTAAGTATCTACAGTGATGAGATACACCTGTATATGTAGTTGGTTACCTACAGTGGCTGCCTCTCGCTTTTACCAGCCTTGCTTTCTCCTCTATGTTTACTGACCGTACCATCGGCTACCTGAATTTACTTTTACTTATGTTATATGCCGCAAAACTTGTCCACACTACAAACCTCACGAATCACCTATCTTAGGTTTACTTATTTTTGTACATAAGTGTAAGAAGCACATAAGAACAATTTCAGAAATTATAACCTATTTGTGAAGGTTTGAGAAAACTCCGTACTATGATTTGTGCATTTATTTCTCCGAGTATTAATAAATTGAGCTCCTTCTTGGTATTCAGAAAAAAAAAACAAAAACTAACACAGATATCTCAAAAATATTGAATTTTTATTTTATTTTGTTTTAAATGTCTGCCTTTACACAGGAAGAGTCATTGGCAGGTCATGAATTTAGTTTTTAAGCTTGTAAGTTTATAGTTTTACAAATCTGGATCGTCTTTTCTGTATTTTTGAAGTTTTCCTTTAGTGCTTCTTGTAGGCTCTTCGTTATTCTGTGGGCTTCTGTTTCTTTATGGAAAATAGGACAGTGGAGTAGGATATGTTCGACAGTTATGATGTCCTGGCAATTGTCGCATGTGGGTGGATGTAAGCCTTGTCATAAGTGAGTTTGGGTCAATTTGATGTGGCCAACGGCCATAGCCACGTTGAATACACCGGTTCCCATAGATCACCGAAGTTAAGCAAGGTCGGGCGTGGTCAGTACCTGAATGGGTGACCGACCACGTGCTGTTGGCATTATAAAAGGGCGGCAACCTATAGATAGCCCGGCGCTAATGGCCAAGATGTAGATGCGCCGTAAAAAAAAAAAAAAAAAAAAAAAAAAAAAAAAAAAAAAAAAAAAAAATTTGATGTGGTCAATCCGCAATCTTGTGAGCACCACTTCATTTTTTCTATTTTGGCGGTCTGACGATGCCCATTTCTTTACATCCTCTTTAATTTTCCTAAGTTGATTGTTCACTTTTAGCTAATCTTCAGTCCACTAGGATGGGATTTTCTTCATGACGTAATATTTTATTTCAGGAGCTGTGGCTTTCTCAATAAAAATGACATTAAATTTTTAATGTCGGTACTCTTTTTGTAAAATCACAGAAATGTTTCTTTCAACATTCATTCAGGCTCTCGGAGGAAGATATTGACTTAAAATTTATTCTGAAGCGATTTGTCCCTTCAACTTCTACTACTACTAATAAAGCACTTAATGGGTACCTGAAAGGCGAAATCAGGTGGCTGGAGCATAGAAGTAACCTAATCATGCTATCGCCTATGTGTGCCGTATGGTCAAGAATCATATTATGATATATTACTATATTTCTACTCTATATTATAGAGTATCTGAGCCCTCGTCACGAGAGCCTCGTGGTCTGTTGCGGTATTGATTTTCCTTGTTACCAACATTTATTTAAAGAGAAGAAAAGAAATTTCTACATAATCCTTTATTATAAATTATTGTTCTACGTGCTTCCTAGAGAAATGGTGCAAATCAGCGCACGAAATTGTGAGATACAATAGGTTCCCTACTATATTTGTTGCAATTCAATTCTCAAGATCAGTTGTAGTTTATTTTAATGATAAACTTTCTCGTTTATGAGATGATTTGATCTTTTATTTTTTTACGGTGGATGAGCATATTGTTCAATTATTTTCGCTAGTAGATTTGTGGTAGTATGTCGTGCCAGACTGCTATGGTTGGATTAAGTATTAGTGAGAGGATGTCCCTGACACAGATGCGAGAGATGGCTGCTTCTGGAGAAAGTAACTTTTCGCTTTCTTGCCGCCACCGGCGCTCATGCCTTCCTCTCGAAAGGTTTCCATCGGCTGTACAGCTTACAGCTTTCCGAAAATAATTTCTCTAATATTATTATGAATCGATATACTTATGGACTCATAAAATATCCCTTATCAAGGATATCGTTTGTTTGTAAGATTTAGCACCAATTGCGTCCATATTCGGACGCAAAACCGATCCATTTCTAAATCCTATTTAGCGAGGGACAAATATACATGTTTTTGTAACAAAAAATGAAAGCATTGGTCTTCCATTTGAAGTTGGAGACAATAGACAATTTTTAGACAATGTTTCACAATATTTCGTAGTGTCTGCGCATAGCGCGACAATGTGCGCAGTTATTCTTTCTAAGGTATGCTTACTTTTCTGATACGTTTTTATTATCAAGTTGTGACTTACAAACTAAGCGTTTTTTAATAAATGATATTATAAATATTCCGAATCGCAGGAACTGAGTCATCTTAGCGGATTACGGTTTTTATCCCCAGTGACATTAGTAAAGGAATAAAAGCATTTATTGGTAGGTTTTGATCTTTCGTTAAAATTATAATATGGAATCTCAAAGAGAAGTAAGATTTTAGGCGCCGTAACTCGAAACTGATAGTATATTAATCGGAAATTACTCTATCTTCACACTGAATATTTGCTCTTGGAAACATTATAACCAATACGTTTCTCATTTTCTTACATTGGTCCAAAAATACTGATTTTATTGTTAAATTCAAAAAACGAAACAAATTGTTAGAAAGTGAGGTAAACAGAGACGAAATTATGTTAAAAAAAAAAAAAAAATAACAGTCTCGAAGTTTTCAGCATTTATTTCTCCGATTGACGCCACTCCATCAAAAATTACATAATAACCTATTTTGTAGAAACTTTAATAACCTTTCGCATTGGTCCACCATTTTCCAACCGTTTTCGAGATAATTTAGGAATATATCAAGTTCCGGAAACTATTCGTTCCTGTAAATAAATTTTGTTTTTCTTATATTTTCGTAACTCCAAACGCAGTATAATTTAAATATCATAGTTTCTTAATACCCAAACTAAAATCAGCTGGGAAAAGGAGTTGTATCAACTTTTCTCGTAAACGGTGACAGATTTTGCTTTCAAAAGGTTTTCATTCGTTTTCCTTTGTTAGAAATCCTGTAACGAATACCTGCAAGCATATTAACTCCAAAACGTAAGCGCTACGATTTCATTCACCCGATGTTTGCTCCTGTTCCGGTGGACGGATTCTGCTAGTTAACAAACTTCCAAATTAGACGAACGATTTTTGTACAAAATTCCTTCACGGAGGAGCTCATGGTAAGGTACCGGCTATCAATACTCTATCAACCTTAAATGTACGTTAAAATGTAAGAAATAAATATATCAATACAATTGATAGTGCAGTGCACTTTCAAGATGAACATAAATCCTTTTGTTGCGGAGTAAACCCCGAAACGTTTTTTTTTTTTTTTTTATTTTACCGAGTTTCGTTGTACAAATTTCGACTGTTAGGGACATATTAATTATTTGAATCCAACTCCCCTTTTGAAGAAGTAAAGAAGATTGGAAGAAAATTTACGAAACACTCTTATATGAGTGTATCCTCAATAGTTACAGTCATTCGGAATGCGTTGAAAGTTAAATGCAAATTTAATATAATTGCTTGACCCTACAATGTGCCTGTGAGGATATCTAAGCACCCTAAAGATTTACTCATATTATGCACATCCCAATGCAGTCGTGTGTTTTTGTGCTTGTCTACTTATATGTTTGTATTATTTACGGTATGTTTCGATTCGAAAAAGCCATTGACGCTCCGTGAATCCTTTTTGTCGGAGCGAGGTAAGACAACTCGTTGCTTGAAGAGAATAATAGAGCACAGCGTAACGTTTCTTGTGCGCGATTT
This sequence comes from Gonocerus acuteangulatus, assembly GCA_946811695.1. Taxonomy (NCBI): domain Eukaryota; kingdom Metazoa; phylum Arthropoda; class Insecta; order Hemiptera; family Coreidae; genus Gonocerus; species Gonocerus acuteangulatus. Next base: position 30,978,131 of record OX328124.1, read on the forward strand.
TCTTCAAAATAAATGATGTGCCAAAAAAAAAAATTATCTATCTACGTTCGCTGCTAAGCGAGAAAATGTTCTCAATGACAATTTATTGACAACTTGACCTTTCCAAAATTCAAAGAGTTAATGAAAGACTATAAAACAAATTACACTAAAATGAGGGCACTTACCCACTTCAGTTTTATTAGAGATAAATCTAAGTTTAAAAAACGTTTTCTAGTTTGACCTTTCAACGAAAATGTGCAGTCCTTGACATTCTTGGAAGCCATAGTATTAAATCGTATTACCTATACCAGTAAAGCGTTTGGAAAACTGTTGGAAATATTGAGAAAATCTGTGGCAATACGAAATTTTGTTCTAATGAAAGAGATTCTATATAATATGTAATCTTACGGTTCGGTAAATAATTGAAAACTTTTTCTTCTTGTATTTTGAATATTTTAGTACTCTTTAAACGTTTTTTATTGTTAATCTTTCGGCCTATTGTACCTTATTGTACCTGACGCGTTTTGCAATTAAATTTGTAAATTAAAAAAATTAAATGTACCATGTATCCACTCGTGTAAAAGCTACTGGTTAAATGGCTATTTAAGAAATATATAGAAGACAGATTATAAAAATATAATAACACACAAAAATACCTAATATCATATGCTTAAAATTCAATTTGTGGACAACACTTGCTTTGCCATTACAAAAAAAAAAAGTCCGACTCGCAGGAACTGCAGCATCTTAGCGCGGTTCCGTTCATGTCCCTAGTGCCATTTGATAAGCTTAGAAAAGAAATAAACTTATTTTTTTTATATATCTCGTGAAAATTGTCAAAATCCTCTCGAACATCTCGAATAAAAGTGATATTAAGGCGTCAGGGACACCGACAGTAGCTAACTTTTATACAGAAGCGGAAATTACAGAATCTGGCTCTCATTCTAAAGCAAAGCTCTATAAAACAATACAAAATATGTCTAATAAAGCCTTTCTAGTGGATACAGAAGCATGGGCGTATATGAGGGGAGGGGGCTGAGGGGGCTGCAGCCCCTCCCGAAATTTTGAATTGATGATAAAAACTTCTCGTAAAACCCTTAAAAATAAATTAAATAAGATCACTTAGTTCATAAAACATATTTTCTTTTACGTGTAATAGCGTTTTAGTTGCCTAAAACTATTCCAAGCTCTAAATATTTAGTATTCCATACCCTGGAAATGGTCTCAGCCCCCCCCGAAATTGTTTTTATATACGCCCATGTACAGAAGGATCAAGAAGAAGTACACAAGATTGAGTAGAATACCCTGCCTAATATAGCCTATATAGAATAATATGCCGAATAAAACCTATCTTGTAAATACACAAGGACAAATAAAAGTCTTGACGAATAACAAGTCAAGAAAAAAAACTTTATTTAACAAAATAAAACAAAGTTTAGTTGCCCAACTACAATAGAATAATATACCTGATTAAGTCTATGGAGTAGATACAAATGGACCAAAAACAAGTCTTGTGGAACATTGTTTTTTTTTCTAATTAAATAATTTTTATCAATATTTAGTATATAACCTTTGTTGAAAACTATTGATTGCTAATTGATGAATCGGTTTACAACTAAGTAGTCTTTATAAATATTTAGTATATAACCTATGTTTGGATCGGTGTTTTTTGGGTGCTCTCCGCCTAGGCTTTGTATTTGTGTCGGCAGATACCTGGGGTATATTTACAGCTCTTGAGGATTAACTCTTAGCAGGTAAATTTCCTGCGGACCTTCTGCTTCTACGGGCATTGAACCGCCATATTCGCTCATAGTATCTAACCTTTGTGAAGTTTATTTTTTGGATTTAGGACTTAATATACATATGTAGACTAAATCATAGCAAGAAGTAATCCTCCGTATTTCTCCGATTGACATAGCCTAATCAAAAATTGTTTCAGAATCTTTATTGTAGAACATTTAGTAAGCTTTTGCATGGTAACCCTCCGTTTACCAATATTCCTAACCGTCTTCGAGATATTAGGGAATGTATACGAAGGTCCCAAAACATTTCATGTCTGTTAATAAAATATTTTATTCTAATCCTTCCTTAGCTCCAAACGTAACCAAAATTTTAACATATTAGTGTTGATGAAATTCAAACAGGCAGAAAATGTTTCAACTGAATCCCATAATTTTAAGTATCAAAATCTAAGACAAAAAGAACAGTTCGAATAAGCGAAATCAATTACTTTAAAGTTTTAAGCACTTATTTCTCCGATTGACATCGCCTAATCAAAACTTTCCATTCGTTTTCCTAGCCCAAGAAGCCTATAAAAAGAGTACTTACAAGCTTATGAACTCAAAAACGTAAGCGTTACGATTTTTTTTGCGCGAATTTCGCCCCAAACGCCATCTTCCAGTGGGCGGATTTTGCTGGTTAACGAACTTGACCTTTCAAATTGGACGACAGATTTTTGTACCAAATTTCATCAAAATCGGACCATCAGGGAAGCCAGAAATGAGCGAACAGACAAATATACATATATATATATATATATATATATATATATATATATATATATATATATATATAAATAAATATATACATATATATATATATATATATATATATATATATATATACATACAAATTTGAACCACCGTTATTTTCGGTCTCTAGGGGTTCTGAAACGCGAAATTTTCTTGTCGGCACTTCCGGATTGTTTCATTGTATCAACCTTATAAGCGGGGTTCCTCCCTATGGTGGTGGGAGGAACCGCGCTAAAACCGTTGAACACCAAGACATTTTAGATAACGATGAAATACGCTCACAAAAAAAAAACTAAATAATGATTCTACAATAAAAGTAGCGCGCGTTTTATATTTTATAGTTCATCTTATTAAAACTATTTTGTTTAGTATTAAAGTTAATTAAAAAATAATATTTATTTGAAATAAGATTAACTTACCAGCGGAGTCCGGTAGTTCATTGAGGGTTCATTGAATTGATATGGGGTAGTTTTTTTGGTGGAATTGGAGAATATAAATATGAATTGTGTTCCTCAAGGTGCTGCTTTGAGTACTAGTCCAGTCAATAGAGACTTTGAAGGATCTGAAAGTACCCGTACCTCGTATCAGCTGGGTTCGAAAACAAGCTTTGCACCATAGCTTTTGGAAATAAAGAGTTTTTTAATAAAAGCAAAAATATCTTCAACTACTATTATTTTATGATATTTTCCTTTAAATATTTTTATTTTACTAATGCAAAATAATATAGTCATTATAAACAAAATTTTCTGATCAGGTACCTGAGCCATTTTATTTTCTTCACTTCTTTGACAAAATTTCCGGCTATTATCATTATCAATTTATTGTTTTGCTGTCTCATCTACAATTAAATGTGATGAAAAATTGTCTTCATTGATCTGATAAATACTTATCATTTTCCCACACACTTACCGCCTAACTCTCTCCTGTCTGAATATGGTAAATGATAAGTAGATTCCAGTTCAAAGAAGTCAATGTCCTTTTAAGCTAATAGTGAATGGGTCAGCATGAAATTAAAGTGATAATGTCTATAGCTGAAATGCCATCAAAGAAATAGAAGAAATAAAATGAATGAGGTAGTTGTTTGACATCAGAAGATTTGCCCCCCCCGCCAAAAAAAAAAAAAAGATTCATAATGATGACCTATATATTCCTCTTTTCTAGGTAAAATGCATAATGCACAACCAACATTGGGTTCATGCATAAATAATGCAGGTTTAGTATATTCATTTCGTTTAGTTAGGCAAGTGCCTGACAAGTAAACAAATATAATCTAAATTCTAGTTAATGGATTATAAACAATTGTTATTGATACAAGACGTGTACCTTCGCTTGAAGTATAGATACGTCTATGTTTCTTTGCTTGGTTGTGGACTGTATAAATTTGGACTGAGATAGCATAAAACAAATGAATAAACTTTATTTACATGAAGCTATTTAATATGTGTGGAGTTGTCCTCATCATCTCTCTCCGCTCTTCGTCTTCTTCTCCCGTCGCCTTCGGTTCTACTCCATTTCAACGGATGTTTCTTCCTTGGAATAATCCTTGGTAGGACTCAGTAATTCTTCAATCCCTGTTTACTCCCACAGAAAAAACGTGCACTTCTTCTTACGCCATTTTTCTTGTTACCCACTTGCTTCCGCGCCTTTTTCCTCGCCTAGAGGCGCCTAGATTTTTGGGGCCTCTAATTGGCGTGATGACGTCAATGATGATGGAAGTTATTAATGTTGTTTTCCCCCAATGATTAGTTTAGTTTTTATTACATTCTCTATGAGTAAAGAGCTCTGAAATTCTCTTCACATGATGACAAAAGAAGATTTTCGTCATGGCCGAAGTGCGGCACAAACCGCGCGTAACATCAATTTTGTTTGGGATAAAGGAAGAATCGGCCAATGTACAGGGCAGCAATGTTTACAAAAATCGCGTCTTGTAGATTTTGATCTGGAGATCGCGGTAGGCCTTCTATTGCTGATCGCGGTAGGCCTTCTATTGCTGATCGCGGTAGGCCTTCTATTGCTGATCGCAACCGATTCAGAGTTTTGATCTGGAGATCGCGGTAGGCCTTCTATTGCTGATCGCAACCGATTCAGAGTTTTGATCTGGAGATCGCGGTAGGCCTTCTATTGCTGATCGCAACCGATTCAGAGTTTTGGTTGAAAAAAGTTCTCGTAAACTACCTGGGTCATAGCGAAAGAAGTTGGTGTCGTCCACTCATCAGTTGTTCGCTGTCTTGAACGAATTGGTCGTGTAAAACCTAACTAATACATTTTTTTATCTTGTTTTTTGTTGTTGTTGTTGTTGTTTATTTTAAATTGTTTAGAATCCTTGTATATATAAAATGTATATCTTGTCTAAGTTACGAGCAAGCTCTGAACAGGAGAAACCTCAACTTTCCCTCCCCCGAGCAGGTTAGTCGAGTCTGAGAGGTCTGCCAATAATTCGGGTCAAGGGACACCGCTGCCTTTTCCTTACCTTGCTTTGCCTTTTCTTATCGCGCCTGCTCGTTCGGCGGGGTAATGACATCCCTCTCAATAGACATTACAAAAGTACGATTCGCAGGAACTGTGTCATTCCATGGTCCTCATGGTGTGATTCGGAAAGCTTTGAATAGGAACTCTAAATAACTTGATCCCAAAAGTCTCGCTTTTTTTATGGAAACGTTAAATTATATTTATAATTTCATTTTGACATGTTAAGATTAAATAAATCCAAGTACCAGCCGAATGGAAATATCTAATGTGATAGTGTCGATTTATAGCGGATATCTCACTCCTCTTTCAATTTCTTGACTGTCGCTTCCTCGTTATGGCTCATGGGTCTTTAGGTTAAGCAAAAAAGCAAGCATTTTCGATGTCTGATTTTCTTGAAAGACTCATTTCATTGTTGCAATGATTTGAAAAAAAAAAAAAACGCGAGAAAAATACTAACTTGATCAATAGGACGAAACCAATAAATTTGAAACTTTTAGCTCAATTTTCTCTGTCTTAGAAAGACCCATCAAAATTTTCATCGGGAACCTTACATTAGAAGATGTATTAAGATTTCGAATAATTAGTTTCTACGATTTCGCAACCGTCTCAACCATATACTTAAGAAATTGTACGAAAAGTCCAAAACGGCTCATGCATATTGAAAAAAATATGGTTTTTGTATTACTTCCTACATTCCAAACGCAACATAAATTTATGTATCTTGATTTAAACGAATGTTAAGCGTATATATACAATGTAAAGCGTATATATACAAAAAAAAAAAAAAAAAAAAAAAAAAAATCCACCTTTTTCCTCTTTTCTTGAATATGATTAATGATATCACCTTAGGAGTTGTTTTATTCGAATACTTTTAGTCGAAATACTTATATGTGTAGACGAAAGCATATTATTGTTTTTTTTCTAAGACTTCTAAGGAACCAGGAATGTATTGTCAATTGCCTTATTTGAATATAGGATTCATTTATTTCATTTTGAAATAAATACTAGAATTGAAATAGATTTTAACATGAAACTGTAATAAATGTGAACTTATTCGTGAGAGAAAAATCCAGTTTCATTATCCTGTCTTCGAGACGTTCATATGAGTTCAAATAAACTTGTATTTTGTAGATATTATAAGATGCTGTCTATGTACTGGATAGGTAATCATATTACCGCAAAACTGTAAATACTAATATTTTTAACTGCGTTTTTTTTCTGAAAAAAACAATCTTACATTTTTTTTAACCCTTTATTGATAATCACAACAATATGCTATAAATATTTCCAGTAATTTTGCTGGTTATGGAACAATAACTTTCTGAGGCATGAAGTGAGAATATGTACAAATACATAACCCACTAGAACAATAAATTTTGAGCATCCATTCTGTTTGGACGAATTTCATTGAAAACCGGCCCATTTTGAAATATATACGACTTGTTTTTTCGAGACCTATGGTTCATGAACTGCCGACGTTTCTCGTCAGAACTTCCGGTTTGCATCTTCCATCCGACGATTTATGTGAGTTTTCCCCCCTGTTTTGGGTGAGAATTCGGTAAAACATTTTAGTTTAGTATTCTCGCCAATACAAATCGTACATGCGTTAGCTTTGTTTGTTTTCGAGAATTATTTGAACAGCGTAGCGTTCGATAGCACTGCAAACACTGAATTTGATAAGGAATGTAGATACGAAGTTCTTTCATCAGAAACAAAATTCTGACGATATTTTTTCGTGTTGATAGGATCGATATTTTAAGATAAATATACAAGGGAATGAACTGCTGACATATCGTCGCGATTCAATTTCCGACTTGTAAAAACATAATATGAATTGAAATGTTTTTGAATATCTTTGTGCCAATTATTTTATTTGTTATTATTGTTCGTGCACTAAAATAAATGTTAAAGAATCTTCTTTTAACTTGTTTGTATTATTCAGTTACAAAAGGCTAATCCACGTATGGAATTCTAGTGTGTGTCTTTCGTGAAACATTTCTGCACATGTTGAACAAAGGTATAAAGCTTTTGGTTACGTAGTGGAGAAAATATTTTTAAAAATAGCAGTTTTGGACTTTCCTAAATAACTGGAAGGCAATCACGAAATTGTGGGAAGTATATATATATATATATATATATTTGTAAATATCGGAATATCCTAAAAAAAAGTGTTCCATTTAAAGCGTAAAATTAGCGCAGTCTAAGAAGATTTTATCTGCATTTAGCTAATTTTGAGTGAATCAAATTTCTTGACTACTCTAACAGGTCTAAGATTAGGTACCTGAAGTATTAAGAACTACTTTTACTATTGTTATTGCTCATTCCTCTTAAAAAAGTCACCGGAAAGTCAACATTTTTAAATTTGTTATTAATTAACACAAAATTTCCGACGAGTTATCTATACTTTGCCACCCTTTTCTTGCCTTGATAGAGCTGATGGCTTTTATTTTACCAACGAAATAGGATCAAGCGTAACATTCGCCTGGACCACCTGGTAGAGTAGGTTTCTACTTAAGTTGAAATATTAACAGTTTTCATTCTAAGTGTTTTTTACTCTCCTCTTGCCGACGTTCTTGCACGGAAAGGTTTCGTCTTCTATTGGATTCTTCCCACTTATAATCAATCATATGTGTGTATGAGGTTATCTCACGCTTCAGAACATTAGTAGGATATTTATATGATAAGGGGGCGAGGTTAGCTCAGTGGTAGAGCACTGGACTTATAAGTTGGAGGTCCTGAGTTCAAATCCCGAGCAAGCACTAAAGATTTTTTCTTCTAGTGTCTTCGTTCAAGGGTTGAATTCGGCCTCCCTGACCGTCCCTAGGCCAACCCAGCCTTTAATTAATTTAATAATGGGTAGCTTTGGAGCTAATGACTCTAGCAGTCGAAGCAGCCAAGGGGAAAATCAGGCGGCCGGAGCATAGTACTGACCACACTATCTCCCTAGTGTGCCGTATGGTCATGAATCAGATACCTCTATAGTATCTGCCCCTCAGGGCCCTCTTGGCCTGTTACGGGACTGATTTTTTTTTTTTTTTTTTTTTTTTTTTTTTTTTTTTTTTTTTTTATATGATAATAGTATAACTGAAATGCATTCAAACTGCATACATATTGTTATTAGTATCTTACGAATTACTGAGATTCAATATATTTAAAGATGAAGATCATTCCCTGACTGATTTTTTTTTTTGAACAAGCTAAAAATAATAAAAGCTGTCAACTATTCCATAATTCAGGGAGAAACAATTGATATTTCCGAGGAGCTTCAAGGTCACAATTCTTAGGCTGGTCCAATAAAACTTAGATTAGTTCTGAAATAGAATAGTATAGAGACAATATATTTTTAGTTGTATATGGAATAATTAATCGACTTAAATCTGTAGCTGGTTATGTTGTATTTAACTAGCGAATAAACCTAAAATCGCTTTCCCGTAGAATTTTATAAGGTTTGAAAATTAAAAGTGTAGCTCATGTAGGAAAACATGTGATTTGTGGCTCTAGCACACTTGCTTGTTACTTATTGCTGGTTTCCTCCTTTTCAAAACGGAAAACCCCGCTTATGAAGTGGACCCGATATCTCAATCCGGAAGTGGTGACGTTAAATGTTGACGTTTCCTGACGTATAGATTTCGAAAAGAAAGTGCTCAAACAGGTCGCCCAAATTTATTTGTGTATATGCATTGTATACAGGATGTTTCAGTCTTAAACTGACAGACTTCGTATATCGATGGGGAATCGAAAAACTAAGTCAAAAAGTCTTTTGGCGATTTTCTCGTTTTCCCAATAAATCCCGAATATATAAACGAAGCGTTGTATGAAAAAATGCCTTATACAAAAGTTGTAGCTTATTAAATTATCTTCAAGATCAGAACAAGTCTTAGCTTGAATATTTTACGAGATAATCGTGTTTCAATAACCCATCGAATAGAAATTTTGTTCCATAGAGAGTTAGACATTTTTCGACGAACCGTCTGTGCGTGCAAAGCAAAAACGGGAAAAAATAATCTCGGTTCACTATTAAATAATCTCGGTTAAATTATCTTAAAGATAATTTAATAAGCTACAAATTTTGTGTTGAGGTGTATTTTATTGTTGAGATATTGACAGTTGAGATATTTTTGTATAAATTGGGACTTGTCTAAAAAAAAAACACGTTTTTTTTTTTTTTTTTCTCGAAATCTAAGCCAAAACGAGAAAATCGCCAAAAGACTTTTTGACATAGTTTTTCGATTCCCCATCGATATACGAAGCCTGTCGGTTTAAGATTTGGATACCCTTTATATACAGGGTGCCCTGTATATGCGGGCATGAATTAAAATATCTTTTAACCCGTTAAAAATATTGAAAGGAGCCAAAGTTGTAGCTCTCATCGAATCCTTTTGGATGCGTTATTATCCAACGAAATATTAAACCAAAAAAAAAAAAATTAACTATTAAGCACGCGCTAAAAGTCACCGTTTTCTTTATATCTCACTTATAACATATGTATAATATAACATCAAATCAGTTATATTATGCCTGATTTGATTACAATAGGCACGACAATACTTGTACTTTTCCAACCACGAAATGTTAAGTCTCTTAAATGACAGACTTAATGCAATGTGTGATTTTAAGGATAAAATCATAATGCTTAAAACTGGAATTTTGGTTGACAGTTTGTACGCTTGTTGTGTATTTATGCGTAAGAAAATATTAAAATAAAATAATACATTACTAGGCATGAGCTGTTGGGCTCTCTTATGTTTTATTAAGTAACTCGAAAACGACGAAGGAATCGTGGTTAATAGAAGGTGGCCTTAAAACGTTTCGCAAAAAAAAAAAAAAAAAAAAAAAAAAAAAAGTATCAGAGTAAAGTTCGATAGAACCTCCTTGATTTTCTTCTTAGGTTAGTTAAACGGTTATTTATACCATCTCTTCTGTGATATATCTGCGTTATAATACTTCACCCTTCGGCGAATACCTTTCGTTTTTGCCATTATTTAGCTGGTTTCAAAATGGACATCAAGAACTAATAATGCAATTTGCTTGCATGCCTTCATCATGGATTTTGAGTCAAACTGTATTTTCTCTGTTTTATTTAAGGTTTTGGAGGCGCGATTGCTTATTTTGAATGACGATGGAGTGTTAACGATTTAAGACTCCGTGCTTACGGTTGTAGGTTCGACCATCAGTAGTAATGGTCGCTTTAGTTGAGTAATCCGGAATACCCTGGAGCCCTAACTTGGCTAGGAAAAAGCTGTAAATTGGCGATAACGCGTTCCAAAAGTCGGTGGCATTTGTATAGGAAGTTTAAATTAAAAGAAATAAATAATTACCCTGACCTTAAACTTGAAAATTACTCTCGCCCAAATATCTGGGATATTTAGTCCCGAACATATCCGCTTGAGTGACCAATGAAACTCTTATAGCACTACCGCAAACAAAAGAACCAATTAGTGCGCACGCGCTGCGTCCAGCCTATTTGTGGGAAGGCCTAGCTTCCCTCCGGCCACGCCCCTTCTGGTTCTTTTGTTTGCGGGTGGACTATACGATCATACAATGAGCGCTTTTGTTAAAATGTAGATTGGGCTGGAGGAATTATTATGACAAACTTGTGGGACCCAGATCTTCCTAAGTCAGTCTCATATAACCGATGAATCTAAACAACTACTTCGAGCTGTTTTTTCGATTGATCCGTAGGCTGGCGATTAAAAATCTTCTGTAAATTACTATCATCACTTCAGAGTAAGTTTTCTTATCAGTTTCTAGTGTTTCACTAATTTACCAAGGTTATCCATTTTAGTTTCTGCAGCTCTTAGTTGATCATTTGTTGCTCGAAAGCTTTGTCTTTCTTTTTATAATATTTGGTTTCTGGTAAATGTAATCTCATGAAAACGTCTGAAGAAATATTGGCCCATCTTGTCCAGCGTGAGAGAAGATCAGACGTGACGATCTCTAGAAACTTTCGCCATTTATCTGGCAAAATATAAGGTCATCGATGTGCTAAGCTCTGTGTGAACAGGTCTTTGGCGCATGGCGATAGCTGCTTTGTAGAATGAGTCAGGTTCTCCTTGGAGAAGCAGATTTTTGAGGACTCTGGCTTTATCCATTCTGCTATCCTGGCTTAGTTTTCTATTTGTTTCATTTTGCCTATAATAATGACTATCTGAAAATAAAACAGTTATTTCCTTGTTTTGAATCCGCCAAATCCACCAAATCATGTTTCAGGCCTGAAGCATTTGTTTGTTTGAAACATCTGAGTTGTTGATGCCAAAACCAACTATATGTATCTGAAACGTTTTTGAATTATTCAACAAAGCTATCCTACAGTAGGACATATGAAGTAACTAAAAAAATAGGATTTCGTGGTGTTACATAGTATTAATCTGTAGGTATAGTTTAGGAAAAGCTTAAAGAAATATATTTAAAAAAAACGAGGGTATTAAAATAAATGACCATGATTTCTCATTATAATTACAATAGTTAAAAACTAAACAATAAAATAATTGATGATATATGTAATACAATTTTAGAATTGCCAGGAATGTTAAATTTCTTTTAGAACATTCATATATAGCTGAAATTGAACGATTTGTTATGGCAAAAACTCTTGACTCTAAACATCCATTAGTCATTAGAGTAATTGAAGCTCAAGATTGCCTTCAGAGAAATGGAAACGGTGGTAATTTTGTGTGGATTCCAAGTCATTGTGGAATACCCCAAAACGAAAAAGTTGATCACGCAGCAAAAGTAGCTACTACTGAAGGAGTAGCATTTTACCAGGTACCAAGGAATGACGTCGTTTCCTATATTAAAAGTCAAATCAAATTTTCCTGGATGTCTAAATGGTATAATATCAGAGAAAACAAGTTAAGGGAAATAAAGGCTTACCCTGTGCCCTGGAGGACTTAGTCTATAGTGGAAAATAGGAGAGCAGAGGTAGTCCTTGCTCGGCTCAGGATAGGCCACACAAGATTGACTCAATCTTATCTAATGTCCTTGCTCGGCTCAGGATAGGCCTTAGTCCTTGCTCGGCTCAGGATAGGCCACACAAGATTGACTCAATCTTATCTAATATCGAGGAAGAAAGCACCAGAGTGCCCAGCTTGTGGTGTCGTAATTTCCATCAAACATATCTTCACTGAATGCCGTGCCTACGAGAATGAAAGGTCTCTATTTGGGCTCACGGTTAATTTGAGTGAAGATATGGGTGATGCCCCGAATAAGATCAAAAATGTATTTAATTTTTTAGAATGCACACAACTTCTAAATAAACTATGATTGTTGTGGCACACAACCATTGTTGTGGCACACCAACAAAACCTGGCTATGTGCAACAAACAGAAATCATTGCTCAAGGTTAACTATCAACTAATATTTAAATTTAGTAACATAAGTTTAAAAATTCTAATATTCAATAATATATCATTTTGAAGATAATAATTGATCACATAAATGCTGAATAACAACTACTGCAAGCATACATTTATAAAATAAAATTCTAAACTTTTTTTAACATCTGTGGCTTGGAACGCCTTAAGGAAAAAAAAACAAAAACAACTCCTGTAGATGTGGAACTGAACGATATTTGACGATCGGCAGAATACCGGTATAACAAAATGTTATGATTTTTGGAAAAATGATCCCAAAGTTTTCCAATGATTTTTATAAAATAGCAAGAACTTTAATCGATAAAATACAATTTAAATAAATAAATTAAAAACACTTTAAATACTTGTCATTAAAATTGCCCTACCGGTTTTACATCCATTTTGATGACTCTTCATAGACATGGGCCTGATAGCAACATTTTCGGCTTCTTGTATTTAGGATGTTTACTCCGGTAACAAGTTTTCGTCTCCTTGAAAAGGCACCAAAAAGGACCTGAAACCGATAGGACAATTTAAATAAAATGATCAATTGACGTTCTATGTTTTATTATAAAATTCCTCAGAAAAGTGTTTTTCAGAGATATTTATGCACTTTAGTGGTAAAGCTCGGAAAACTGTAGGTTGATAAAGTACACGGTAGGATACTTTATGAAATTGGAAAATGTTCTATGCTAGTACGTAGAAGACTTATACTTTTGAACAGCAGGGCTTCAAAAAGCCTAGAAAAAATTCGATATCACAAAACGTGTATTAATAGACACAGCTTTTTTCATATGGAATAAATATAGAACTGTTAATTAATCATTTTTAAAAATAGACAAAACTATTCGAGTACAGATCCTCATATTTCGGATAAACTCGGCCTTAAAAATGACATGTCTGTGTTCCATATCCGCCCCCCTTTAATATTTTCAAGTCCTTTTAATGATGATTATTTTAAATATGAATTCTAAAACTTCTTTTTATATGTTTAAAATAAGAATTTTCTATGGATAAATGTATCCTTTTAGGATCACTGTTCTCTTTAAAATAAATCTATATAATTCTAAATATAAAAATATGAAGATATTTAAAAATTGATTATTTTCGCACGTAACCTGCCATATTAGGTAACATCGATGCATTGAAGTACAGACCTATTATGACCTTTTGTGCAGCAAAATACCTTTTAATTATTTTTATCCTTCTAAAGGTGAAAGTGGATCACTTGATTTTTGTTTATACATTCTTTTATGGTTTGCGGCAAGTTCTTTATAGATAAAAGTAATTTTCGCGAAACCTTTTCCATTTAAATATGGAACCGACTATAGGATAATCGCTGCCGACTTTCCCTGGGATGAATGTATTCTACAGAATCTGTAAAGCGTTTTCCTCTTTACAGTCATGTTTCATTGACAGTCGGCTGTTACCTTTGAAGTACAACTTTGACCGGTTGCTTTGAGCTAGTTGGTGGTTATCCCCGTAGCCGAAAATTCTTTACTGTTAGAGAAATATGTCTAAAAAATGATTCCCCTATTAATTTGGAGGAAACACTTTATACATATTGTACTATTCACTCTGGCAGGAATTTGCTTCGACTCAATTCGGAAATGTGGATTCCGCCCAGTGGGGTGGGGGTACGATGAAAAGTAATTTTGAGAATAATGAAAAAACAGATTTCTTGTTCCAAATTTCCTATTTTTACAATCATAACCGAGTTTTTTTTTATTATTTTACTCCCACAGGTGTGCGTAATTAAATAAAATAATTTTGTTGGGCAGTTCAAGGTACAAATACTTCAAATTAAGCAAGCAAGATTCGAAAAATTCTTGTATTTTGTAAAAAAAAAAAAAAAAAAAAAAAAAATGGACAAATTAAGAGAAGTTTTCATTAAAAAATAATAAAATATCTTTTCTTCAGATAACACATTATTATATGTTTACCTTCAGGTATTTATCTTCGACGTTACTTTTAGTGGCAGATATTCTTGGGAATTTTTCACAGAAGGGTTTTAATGCTGGTTTAATAGAAACCCGTTTAAGGTGTTGCAAGTCATCGAACTTGGGCTCAGGATTGGAACTGGCCCACTGTAAAGATTTTTAAGATTCTATCTTGGTCACACGTACTGCGCAAATATTAACAAAAGGAAATATTGAAATCATTGTTGAAAATCCACCTGAAATTATCAGAGTTTTTAGGGTTCTTCTCATTGTTTTTCCTCCGTAAGATTTAGCAGGCTCATGCAAGTCTTCTAAAACAAGTAGATGGCACATTTCATAAAAAAAGTGACAATAATCGTTTTTCCCTCAGGCGCTTCATATATATATATATATATATATATATATATATATATATATATATATATATATATATATATATAAGGATTAAACTCTACTCTTTCAGTCCTTCAGGTGGTTTTTCCAGATAGTACTCGTATATTGAATATTCTAGATTATCCGGTTTAATGGCAATAGCTTATAATCTATCTATCCCTACTTCTAGACTAGTACTAAGCAGTCTAATTATATGTGGCTATAACTATGGCAAATAATTACAATATCTCATAATTAGTGGCAATTAGGTCGCGAGGAGCCACTGAAAGTGCTATTATAATTTAACAAGGATAAATTTGAAGGTAACGTGAATTTACTCAGTAAAGTCTATTTAAATGATTCATTTAAGAAATATATCTCTGTTCATTGCATTTTACCGGGTAATTTCTGACTTCTTGACCTGTATATTTTCGTTGTTTTGTAGTTTTTTTTGTTGAAATTTTTGTGCATTGGCAGCCGAAGCCGTTAGCGCAACTCTAATTCATAGTTATTTCGTAGTCTGTTGTAAACATTTAAACAGGCTTATTATACACAGGGTGTATCGCAAGTAGATGCCAATACTCAAGGGGGTGAACCTAGAAACAAAATGTAGTTAAATGCTGCCAACCGCAAGTTTTTACCTGCTTTTATTCCGGATATATACAGTTCTGAAGGTTATTTAGAAAAAACCCGTGTTTTTTGGTAGAAAAACTCCACTTTTACACAAAAGTTTTCAACGTTACATTACATTTTTGATATCAGCATTACATTTCCTTTAAAATGCATATTCAATGTTCACGAGCGTCCTTTCCCCCGAAAATATAAGGATCAGAAAATACGCATACAACCTGGCTCTAGGTTTACCTCTAACTACTTTAGCTATTGTGCCTGAAGAAGGACAGAAACGTTGCAATAAATTGTAATTTTGAAGGTTCACTATCCATATTTTAATCCACCCATCTCATCTAAATATACCTTTCCACCATCTTCATAGTTTATTAGTTGCTTTCCTTTTATTAATGTGAACTCTTTAAAATACCTTAGGGGTAATACCTTTATTTTACTATTTGTTTATGGCCTAAAAATCTTCCTTAACTATTCAAAAATGATGTCTAAGAGTTTTTATGTGAAGAAACATTTTTTATGTGGGCAAAAAAGGCGATATTCGGAGTGAAGTCCCGATGCCGAGTGAACCCGATGTTGATTTGAAGATAATTGTTTGTGCGAGCTTCTATTTGTTTAGTTTTTTTTAGTCCTCCTTCAATATATTTCAAAATTAAAACCCGTTTTGTTAATTTTTATTACAAGAAAGTATGAAAAAAAAAACTAAATAGGAAAAAAATGCACATTTCAGAACGTTAAACTTTAAAGTCGTTTTCACAAAACTAGGTTTTTCAAATCGAGCGATACTCTGGCGTCTTCAATTTTTGCTTGATAAACTTCAAATTTTAACTGCAGCTTCCTAATGATATTTGCGTAGAATGTTTTCGATTCATTCAATTATAACGATTTTATAACGACGGATGTTTTAATAGAAAATGAATAGTTGTTCACCATTTTCTAAAAAAATTAATATTTCTTAAAACCCTAGGTACTTTACTACATTTAACCTTCTTCTTTCGAAAAATGTTTAGTATTTCGTTCTAGAATAAAAATTGCTGCCTGCAGACTATCGCACGTGAAAAAATCGGGTTTCCGTTCGTCAGACTCAGTGCCGCCATTTTTTATTCGAATAATTGAAACATTTTTTTTTTTGGATACTTTAACATCAAATATAAAACGTTTGATATAAGGAATTAAAAAATATTGGTTTATTTGTTTTTTATAAATTCAAGAAAATGACTTTAATTTTGATTAGGAAGTTGAGAGAAATTTGTTAATTTCCAATTTAAATGTTGGCGCTTTACTCTTAGTTGATTTAGATAAAAAAGCTCATAACTGATTTTAGTGATTGTGTGGAGAGAGCGTGGAGACGATAATCTCTAGATACAAATGTTATCATGATGGAACCATAATTCAGTCTGACAGGGGAAAGCCTTTGCTAATTTTTCTCTTTCTAGGCCATTCAGTATTGAGTCGTTCACACGGAATGTATCATAAGCCCAGGCATAATTTATATTATTTTCTAGGAACAGTGGAAAACCGCAGGATCTTTAGAGTATTCACTATCTGTCTTATGCAATTCTTCAGGAAACCCATATACACCAGTATACCGTTTAGACTACATTGTTATATGAATGTATTTTTCATAGTTAATCTATTTTTCAATCTTATGAGTAGGTTGTGAAAATAATTACTGACGTATATGATTGGATTTACTTAGAGGGAAAGACATCGGAAGTATTTACTTACATCTTATTCACTTTTATACTTGGAGAATTCGAAAGAAAGTGTTTTTCCCATTGTTTTGTTTGTTTGTATAAGCGTTCAGTCTTTTTATTACATATTATCTAAAAAAAAAGGAAACATTAAATTTTTGATGAGTTTTCTGATGTTAGATTTCTTTTTGGATATTATTCGTCTAATAAACCTTTCCAAATGTTGGGTAGCTGAAGGTAGTGACAATAAATTACGTACAATCATGACTAATACTCAGGAGTGGACATCCAGCTACCGTGACAACAGACGACAAGAAGTTGTACTTGCTCGACTCCGAATTGGCCACACAAGACTAACTCACGAATACCTCATGAAAATACTTGACAAACCAATTTGTGACATATGCAATACATTCTTCGCTGTAAAACACCTACTTACGGAGTGCAGAAGACGACAAAACCTAAATATCCCACATGACATTTACGAATTATTGAGGGACACTAGCCAGTACATAAACACAATACTTTCTTACTTGCAGGACCCTAAACTATACACTCGCATTTGAAGACATCTGCTGAATAACCGGAGGCTTCCAGGCAAATAACAGGCATTTACAAAACTCTTTTTATGAAAATAATTGAATTAAATACCCATCTTAATGCTGGTTCATTAGACCATACAGGTATTACCTTGAACGAGTGAAATCGCAGTAGTTGCGAATCACTTATAAATAAATAAATGAAGGTAGCTCTCACCATTAAACACATCCTGACTGACTGTAGACTGAGACAAAATGATATCCTTCCACACAACATACATGAACTACTTACAGATGACAGTCACTACATAGGACAGCTATTGGACTATCTTAAAAAAGTAAACCTTTATAACTTAATCTAAACCCTATTTATTTAATTTTTCTAATATTTTACTTCATTTGATTTGACCTGCTTTATTTTACTTTATTCCACATAAATGAGATGTAAATACAACTGTGTGAGAAATTAAAGTCAACTTCTACACACGGCAAAACATGAATATCTTGTGTACTTGTATTTATTCTGTTGAAGCAGTTGATTCGCTATAGCTGCGAACAACTAAAATAAATAAATAAATAAATGAAGGTAGTGAAATTATGACGAGGATTTGTTTTGTATAATAAACGGTTATTGAAAATTTGTAGAATATATAGTAAAATAATTATTTACGCTCATTTACATATAAGTGTACAGTGAATAATTAATAAATATTCGGTAGGTACCAGTAAGTAGACACTTCCTTAGTTGTTAGTTTTTTTTCCACTTCCAACAGCTATTGATTTAGTTGGATGTGCCTGGCCATCTAGCAATTTTTTTTTGTTTTTTACAAATGTTATTAATTATCTAATTGGATACATATATAATATTGAATAATTGGATCAACACGTAATAATTGTGTTGAACGAATCGTCTTTGTTGCTGATGCTCGAAAATAAATTAATAAATGAAAAGAATCATGGCTGATAAACACATTATTTCAGTCCATTCCGAAATAGGTGGAGTTATAGCCTGAAAAACATTTTATTCGATTCTTCATATACCATTCAAAAGGCCCTACGAAGATTAAGAGTGAAATCTTTACGATTTTAGGGTTCGGGGTGTTACATGGTTACCTCAAAGCCTTCTGTATATAATGATGTAATTAAACCCCCCACTAGCTTCCTCTAGATTGTCGGCGTGCCCCTTTGATGCTAGCCGATATACAAGGGACGACCGAGACTGAAGGAGGGTGAACGAACGTCCTCTTCAAGGACGGAGAGAGAAAGTGAAGGCACTCTCGTCTATTGGCTGCACTTGAACCACCAATAATAGGGTAGGAACACACACAATATTTTTTAATTTTTTGGTGTTTAACGGCATAACGACATTTGGGATATCTATAGGTTGCCACAGCACGTGGTCGGTCTCCATTGAGGTACTGGCCACGCCCGACGTTGCTTAACTACGGTGATCTATGGGAATCGGTGCATTCAACGTGGCTATGGACACATTACCAAACATTGGTAATGAACACATTATCAAACACCATTTGAAGGGGAGGAAATTTAATAGATAGCCTTTAATGACCTACATCTGTCGTATTCCGCAAAGTCAAAATGTGATTCTTAAAAATCACCACATATTTTCACAATGATTTTTATAAAATAGAGAAATAAATGCACTTTTCGGTAGGTTCTAGTTATTTTCATTAAAATTGCCTTTCCGGTTTCACATCCACTCTGATGCCTCTTCAGTGACACTGAGGCTAGTAGAACAAAGTATACAGCCCAACTACAAGAAGGCGAACCATCTGCTATGCCCAAACTTAGATAATCTACACGGGGAGAATCAGCTGTTACAATTCTATTATATCAAATGAAATAAGTAATATTTGTAAGAATATTGAGAATATGAATATTACAAGGGGGTATTAGGACAGAATAAAAAATAGTTTTCCTCGAATTAAAGAAAATCAATCAAAAAGAGGCCAAATATTACATTTGTGAACTAAATTTTGGAGACTGTAATAAGGTATATATTGGGGATTACCAAATCCAGGCAATTACGAAAGAGCAAGTTAAGAATTTTCATGAAGACTATAATCCGGTGTCGCCGGATTAGGGAGAGTCTACTGTATATATATTTATATATACTCAAATTTATATATACACAAATTTAAACGACGAGTTGTTTCGTGGTCTGTGAAATATGAAACGTCTACCGTCTACATTTTTAGTCATGACATGGATTTCGCCTTTGGGGTGTCGTCGCAAGCGGATTTCTTTACCTTTAGGTAGGGAGGAAACATTATTAAAACAAACCAAACGTTTAAATTTAAAAATCTTGCCTATTAATCACTTTCGATGTTGTTATTAATAATAGCTTTTTAATTTAACACTTATTCGAAGGATATTTTTTTATTGCATCTATAAAAGCGGGTTTACTCATTAGGCCGTAGATTAAATGTGGCATGCAAGTAGAGAGTAATAAAAACTTACTAATGAGGCCTTACCGCCAGACATGAAAGTTTGCAACACCAGTGTTTGAGCGAGAAGTGGCGATCAGTGCTTTGTCAACATATTTTTGTTACCTTCCATTTGAATTTTTTGAGGTTCAAAGATTTATAGTCATTGTTTCAGTATTTTTTATAGGAAATCTACTTTTTACAATTTGGCTAAGGTTGCAGAAATGGCAATATATCTTTGGATCTTTCTATTGATTCTGAAAAGTCGGCTGCGAACATCTCTGACAGGTTCTTTTGTTTTAGTTACTTCCTTTTAACAGTTGATCGCCTACTAACGTAATTAACTCCATGGGATCTTCTGTTAGCCACTGTTTCCTGTGGTACCGTGGATATGGTATCCTATACCCACGCTTGAGGTTGGCTGAGGGTTTTCTCCTATGGTCCCCTGTTGTACCATGGATGTTTAGTAAGGTTTAGGAATCCTGTATAGCGTGGCCCTAATTGCCTAGATTTACGAATCCCCGTAGGAAAATAAAATATTTCTATTTAAAGTAGAAGTCTGTGATTAAACTTGGACTTGCTAGCTGCACGTTGGAGCCGCTTTGTTCCAGGCCGCTATAAATTCCCCAGACCTTTTGTGGACCTTCGACTGCAATAATTTTGAATTGACTAACAATTATCAAAACGGATCATTCCTGGAATACTGTATTCCAGTATTCAGACGATCTTCTCTGTATGACTCCCGTAAGTCGAATCATTTCTTCATTGTTTCTTCGCCAATATTCATCTCCCAGTAGTTCCTTTCATCACTCCGTGTCTTTGCTTAGGTATTACTAATGCCAAACTGACCCTTTACTCGCATAGACCCTTGAATTTTCGTTTTAGGCGGAAGACCAACAATTTAAATTTCATCTCTCTAAAATAATTAATCTACTATATATTTGTCAAATACCACTCACTCACTCACTCACTCACTCACTCACTCACTCACTCACTCACTCATCTATCAACGCCCAGCACAAACCGCTCGACAGAAAATTTTGAAATTTTGCATGGACACTCCCTATATAACGTAGGCGCTCGCTAAGAAAGGATTTTTTGATATTCGTATTTTTAAGCATTTTAGGGGGGTTTAAAGTTTGAGTTGGTTAGAGAAGGCAAGCCTAGGCAGCCTGCGTTGCTAGGACGATAAAGAACAGCTGTTACATTACATTATCTATCTCATAGTTTTATTTCTAATTGAGGTTAATTTCAACTATGATGGCAGACCTTGAATTACTGGAAAAAAACTGTCCCTCATAGAGTTTTAATTGCGTTTATTTTCTGCCTGCCCCCGTCAGATAGGCTTGCCATATTTTTGGAGAGTTAAACCGAGACACATTAATATGGGATGGGCATACCGGGGGGGGGGGATAAAAATAGTACAAATTATAAGCAAAATGGTTGGTGAGTTTTAAGCCTAGCAACTAACGGGAAGGGGGAATCCTAAACTGTTAGTCTACCCAAACCTTAAAAATAAGAACGAAACTTTTTTTGCTACTTGATTTTCTTAAAAAAATCTCTCAGCCAAATAGTAGTGTCTGGCAGCTGGCAGCGCTGTGCAGGTAGTTCCAGCGTTTTACAGTTATATTACTTCTCATTTCTTTGACACTGTTAGCAGTAGTAACAATGTTGATTGTAGAAAAGTAACCGATTTATAAAAGATTCTTATAAACATGAATTCATTACTTTTTGCATCTTACAGCCTTTTCCGGAACATTGATAAAACCGGGCGGGACACCGAAACAATTGCAAAATACCGGGACAGTCCCGGTCAAACCGTGATGTATGGCATATCCTTAGGTTTTCCAGGCGAGGTAATAATATCCGGAACCCTTGCACAGCCTCCTCGCCTATAACCTTGGTAATACTCGTAAATATATTGTGTGGTACCATATGACTTATTGGAAACATAAACTTTTAAATTTTAACGCCCATTGAATAAAATGTAGTATGACGGGAACCGTGCTGTAATAAACTGCTCAAAATTGTATAGTAACGTAATTTTAATGAAACATTATTTAACGCAATAAAATAACTACTTATCTGCCGTGACGAAGCACGGGTATTCAGCTAGTATTGAATATTTCTAGCCTGTGAGGTTTTGGTGAACATAGAAACGCTAATAGCATATGAGAATGACTACATCGTCATTTTGATAATAACCCAAAATCACCATTTACTGTTCAACCAAAAAACATTATAAGAGATTTTGTGCAATTATTATCCTGGGCATGCATTAGCCAATGCCAGACGTAGGAGTATGTCACATAGGCTTAAGTCTTTTCCTCTATTTGTTCAGTCCACTATCGTCGTGCCAGTACAGAATCGCACCTTTGACCTGTTTATCTATTTAAATAATGACTTTGAATAATAGAACTGACGAAGCTTTGCCTTTAAAAGATTACTGTTTAGGGTTGCCACCCTAAAGATGCTTTTCTTCTTTTAAATTCAGCCAACGATGGCGCCGTCTACGACAACTGGGCAGACCACCCCCGGTCAAGTCTGGTCAGACGAAGTCCACCCGCTTTCACAGAGCGTGTACAGTCAAGAACTCCATCTCGCTATACAGAGTGCTCAAGTATATTTGTTCTCTTTCACCGGCTTTATTAAATATACCATGGCCGAGTAGTCACCTAAAACCACCGGGCAGCGGAGGAGCAAAGGCATGCAGCTGACCATAAATGAGGAAACAGGGAGAGATGCACCCCTTCTATCCAACCAGGCACCATCAACAGGTACTTATTTAACGTAACTTCATGGATCCCCAGCAGCCCATCTTCATCACCACTTCATCAGCTCATCATTATTTCAACTCATCAGTCCCACAACTTTCAAAATTTCATTAATATATTAACCACCATTTGTTTCTGATTTTGGCAATTTCCCCCCACTTTTCATTTGTAATCAATAAATATAAATTATCAATTCATCATTCATACAGTCCACTTATTTATCCAGCCCCACAAAAATATTACTTCCACATCATACCATATAAAAAATGGTGGTGTGGCAATCTTTTTACAATTACTCTTTTTGAAAAAGAAGGAAAATTTTATTTATATCTTCAGCATTAAAGAAGTCAGATTACTGTAATGATATGATATGTATTACAGATGCCCAATCGACACCAACGTACGTTCTGAACAACATAATACAAAACTGTGACCTTCTCAGCTGATATTGAGCTTTTATTGATTTCTTCCAGTAAAACGTTATTTGAATTTAATATAATTAATAAAATGTGGCTATGTTTATTTGAAGGAGAAGGACCGTGCTGGAAGACTTTCACATCCCCGTAGGCTCGTATGTAGAAAGTGAGTCTACGTCGGTGGGGCGGCCCAGTATTTCTGATTTCCCCTCACACGCCGCACCCAAGGGGAACATAAAAATTGCAAACCAGAAATATTAGAAAATCGTTCTTGTAGTGTATTTTACTATCCCTTGTTCATTTGTATATAGGGAATAATAGATTAAATTCCTAAGTTGTTCGATTACTCTATATCTAAAAAATAAATAGAATGAATAAACGCCTACGAAAATGTGTGTTTTTCCAAAATTATAGTTATCCTGCAACGTAGGATTTTCTACATGCTCTGTTTTATAAATATTTCATGTGTTTTAGGTATTTTTTTATATCTGTACCCCGGAGTTAGAGGGCACCATGTTACATATTTATATTTGTTCAGGAGAGTGAATTCTATAACTTTGGAATATTAAATTTCTTTCTTTTTTTTTTTTTTTGTTCTTACTTAAAGAAACAACTAGCTGAATACCCGTACTTTGTCACCGCAGATAACTAGTTATATTATTGCGTTAAATAATGTATCATCAAAATTAACGCTACTACATAATTTTGTACAGTTTATTATATCACGGTTTCCGTTGTACTATATATTATTCATCAATTGATAAGTAATCAAAGTATAATGTTTCTTGACCTTGGGGCGCTACGGACAACCCGAAAAGCGATAACCCGTATCTATAAGGAAAAACCCATTATATTTGCGAGCCAAGAAGTGTTCTGAGTGGGAATGCTGTTATGTGAGGAGGCTGTACAAGGGTTCGGGATATTATTACCTCAGATGGACCATCAACAGGTATAGCGTAAACTCTATGAGGCACAAAATCACAGTATATTTCTAGTAATTCAAAGTCTGCCATCAGAATTAAAACGAACATCCAATAAAAATATTATTATCTACTATATATTTGTCAAATACCACTCACTGACTGACTGACTCACTGGCCTATCATCGCCCAGCCAAACCACTCGACAGAAAAATTTGAAATTTTGCATGGACACTCCCTATAGAACGTAGACACTCGCTAAGGAAGGATTTTTTGATATTCGAATTTTCAAGTATTTTTAGAGGGGATTAAAGTTTTAGTTGGTTAGAGCATGGGCGTGAACTCTACGGGGGACAAAATCTCAATTCATTTCTAGTAATTCAAGGTCTGCCATCATAGTTGAACATAACAGCAGTTTTGTTATCGTCCTAGCAACGCATTCTGCCAAGGCGTGGATGCTCTAACCAACTAAAACTTTAATCCCCTCTAAAAATACTTAAAAATTCGAATATCAAAAAATCCTTTCTTAGAGAGTGTCTAAGTTCTATAGGGAGTGTCCATGCAAAATTTCAAAATTTTCTGTCGATTGGTTTGGGCTGGGCGATGATAGGTCAATGAGTGAGTCAGTCAGTAAGTGGTATTTGACAAATATATAGTAGATTTAAAGAAAATGTTTCACATTGTTATTGGATCGATAAGTAATTAGAAGTATTGATATTGTCAAACGAACCCAAGTCCTCCACATGTTGTCTTTTATCTTTAATGAAAACGGACATGATTTTATTATTCACTGTCTTATCTTCGTTATTTATGGAAACAGGAAATAGTGTCCTATACCATTCCGCAATGGAAAAATCCACAATAAGAACATGTTAAGTCAATTTTTATGTTACCCATATTTTAAGTTTTAAATCTAATCAAACTATATTTATTTTCTATACCCCGGAGGTAAAGGACACCATGTACACTTTTTTTTATTAAATTGACTTAACAATATGTTCTTACTGTAGATTTTTCGATCCATATAATGGTATAGGACACTATTTCCTGTTCCCATAAATAACGAAGATAAGACGATGAAAAGTAAAATCATGTCAGTTTTCATTAGACCTAAAAGACACCATGTGTTTTACTATGATCAATACTTCCAATTATCTGTCAATGCCAATAATAATGTAAAGAATTTTCTTTAAACTGTTTCTATAAGTACCTAAGAAACAAATTTTAATAGTTCGGAGTTATGGAAAATTTGCTCTCCTGAACAATTAAAAATATGTGACATGGTGTCTTTCACCTCCACGGTACATATTTATGCTCTAACTATAACGCCATATCGCACTGGTATTTCTAACGTGACACAACTCAAATTAAAACTCAACTGAAAATGTGTCACTCTTGTCTATGTAGGGGGCTTAGCATTAAGACTGGAAGGGTGACACAAGTGCCCTCTGGAGTACATGCTCTGAATCTAGGTGCATACAGTTTTGATGGTTGATAAAGAGAAATTTACGATGTCTTTCATAGTGATAACTATGACGGTGTGAATAAAACCAATTTTTGAGTTGTGTCACTTTAGAAATACTAGTGCGATATGTTTCATTAATGAATTCTATTAATGTATTATGTGTGTTTATCACCATTGATGCGAAGCTCTTCAATAAAATAAAGTAATAAAGACCGTAGGAGTAAGATTTATGAAGATCGCACATAACTTCAACATGAATAAAATGAGGGAGTTCTGTGAATAGAGTTTTTATAAATAATTATTTATAAAAACTCTATTCACAGAACTCCCTCATTTTATTCATGTTGAAGTTATGTGCGATCTTCATAAATCTTACTCCTACGGTCTTTATTACTTTATTTTATTGAAGAGCTTCGCATCAATGGTGATAAACACACATAATACATTAATAGAATTCATTAATGAAACATATCGCACTAGTATTTCTAAAGTGACACAACTCAAAAATTGGTTTTATTCACACCGTCATAGTTATCACTATGAAAGACATCGTAAATTTCTCGACATCGTGAATTATAAATTTCTAGACATCGTGAATTATAATTCAAGGACGTTTTTCGTAGATTCGCTAATTCCGTGACGCAATTTAAAACCATTTTCATTCACCGACGACTACATTCGATCTGATAAGTGTCGGTCTTGGCCAGTAATGTTCCTTTCAGTCACCGGTTGTGCAAATCAAACCCAAGGTCGTAGTTTTACTCAACTCTAAACTTTCTTACGGTTCTTTCTTCATCAAAAAAACATTGTACCTGATAATTATAGCTTTAATTAGGAGTGATAACAAGATTGATGAATATCTCTACTTTAATTGTTGTTTCTTTCTGGAAGTCTATTTTTATTATTTCCAAAACTACACTAGTTTCATAAGATCTGTTTCACTATCTTGTCCAGTCTTAATACCATCGGCACCAGAAATACAATAATTGTGCAAATAATAAATGTATCTATTCATTGAAAAAAACTAAGCTGTGGTATATTACTTCTTACGGCACTTACAGAGCGGAGGGTAGAGAATGCAAGGAGGAAGAGAAAACAGAAAAGAACACATGAAGTTAAAAGGAAGCAAACGGAGTGGCAAAATAGAGACCATAGCAACGAATTCGACTCACAAGGGGAGTATACAGTGCTGGGGCCGCCGATTTGGCCCATTTTTTTTCTGGTGATTCTACATCTAAAAATTGTCGACGCGTGTCCGAGCGTTCCGTCCAATGCGCATGAGCCGAGAAATAAAATAAAATAGGTTGAAAGTGCTTTATTTTATATATCCTGTTTAGAAAATGATATCGACATGATTCTTACACCAATTCATTTGTTTTATAGAGTAGATTAAAAAAAAACATACAGTCGTTAAACAATAATTCATATTTCGTCAAATAAATTCCAAAATATGCTTATGTTTTCAAGTAAACTAGTATTATACATTTTTTTACACCAAAAATAATAGCATACTTAAAATTAGCACCCCAAGAAATCTTAATGTGGTAAATATCATTGAAAACAAAAAATAATAATTTTTTTCCAGTCCGGAAGAGACTAAAAAGTTGTAAGCGAAAAAGTAATGTCACGTTTTAAAATTTAATATCTCCACTTGAGATAATCCGATTTTTACGTCCTTGAGCTCTTTCAAAAGAAGAAAGACTCTTTTTCCTAACCATATAAATGGGTATTGTATTATCTTAGAAGGTACTTGTAAAAAATTGGTCACAAAATAAAAATAAAATGTAAACGTTTTTGCATATAACGTCGATCCCAGAACACGTAGAAACACCCCGATTGAAAGAAAATGTGCCACTTTAGAGTCTCTATCGAACCTCCAAGTTTTGTTAAAATCGGGTAAATATTCTTTGAAATATAGCCGGATCGTTGAATCCTCAACAAAATTTTGAGGGTTGACCCCTTACCTTTGGAATCTTCCCAAAATTTGAATATAGGGGTTTCTTAATGTGTTAAAAACAAATCTGACATCCGTTTTAAAATCAAAAATTGTTTCACATACTCGACTCAATAGAAGTATTTATTCTGCCTACCTTTAAAAAGTTATCCATTGTAAAAAAAATTGTTATTGATGTGGCATTAGTGGAGAATGATAATTCTAACGTTTAATTTTAACCCTAAAATCTAAAATTATTTAATTATACTTATTTAAGTAACTGTTCATTTATTATGGTTAGGATTCGCTGACAAGTAGAGACCATCTGAGACCCCAGAAGTCAAGTGGTCTAAGTGACATTTTTGAAAAAAGATGAGTTAGACACAGGAATGGGTCGTGAAAACTGTAATTTTGTAGGTGGTAAAGAAACCCAAGTGATTTTCTTGACAGTTGCTGCCACCTAGCTTGGATTCTCTTGATTATTGTCACTTTTGTAATATTTTGTCCAAAAGGAAATTAAAGGGTCTATGTGCGGATTCCCCAATTCAATTGCATATTAATAATCAACCGGATGATGTACCTGTTGTGTATCATCGTTAATAAACAGCTGAGTACCTGAGGATTCGTCTAGTACGTTTGTTTGCTACTAGTGTTTGCTGTTATCCCGTATGTTCATCTTTGACCTAATTTTCCTCAAAACATTGAGTTTATTACTTAGACACCTTGACCTTTGGGGTCCTAATTTGTCTTACTTGAATATAATCTTAAGTATTGACTTCCGTTCAGTAGGCCCAATGGCCGTGAGTGCTAAGGCGTAAGCGATCCATGCTTTAGATTCTGGGCTCTTAAATCATGTTCCAAAAGAGAAGATAAATAAACATTTACAAGTTTAAATTAGGTTTAAACTTCGAATTTATGTACATTGCTTACAAAAATGTACATACATTATTTGTTATGAAAAGTAACATTAATACTCCGCTTAAGTTCTTCCCATATACAGGTATTTACAATATATGTGGATATGAAATATTCAGCTATGTAGAAGTTTGTGATGCAAATCGGCTATTTATTAATTTATCGAATGGCACCCTGTGGACCAAATCATTTTCTCCGTTAAGGCCACAAGAACTGGTAATATGCCGGTCGTTCTCTTGTTGAGCAAGTCTCAGCCAAGGTTGGCTTACTCAACCTTTAATGATTTTTAGAAATCACACGTTGTGGTCTTTTAGTAATTTCTTGTGTTCATCGGTTCTTTACTGGATTAACCCTGCCAAGTTTGCGGTTTTAGCACATTTAAAGGGGTCTATTGGTGTTTCATGAATGAGTTATTTAAACTTATCTTCAAATTTAACATTTAGGATTTTAGGATCGCGTCATCTAGACGCATTTCCATAACTTCTTATCCTTGGGGTCATTTGGAAAGATTTGAATAAGTGTATTTAATGTTTTGTAAAACAATTAAACACCTACTTTATTAAAATGTATTTTCAATCGTTTTCGTAGATCATTTAGTAAGCTTTCAAATGGTTACATTCCACGTTCCACGATGTACCAACCGTTCTTAAGATATTTAAGAAAATGTACGAAATTCCCCAAAATTCTCAACTTAACATTTAGATACATTAGTTTGTATGAATATCAAACATCTAGAGAACATTTCAAATGAATCCATCGTTTCTAAGTACCCGAACTGAACATTATTTAGGAAAACTAGTATTATTCAAGTTTCTCGAAACCGATCACATATGGCCTTAAAAATTGATTTACTCGTTTTATACGTTAAAGAACTTACACGAAGTATAGATTTAAGTCTACGAGCGCAAAAGCGTAAGCGTTAAGATTTTTTTTATACGGCGAATTTCGCTCAATGGTGGAGATAAGATGCGGTGGAAGATCCGAAACTTAAAGGTTTAAAAAGTTGGTAAGAAAAGAATTTTCGTGTGACTCTGCACTGTTCGAGGGCGGATAAAGAATTGATCGAATATTTAAATTTGAGGATTTATTATTAAAATTTTAACGTCCAATTTTTTATCCCAGCTAAACAGGGAGGACAAATTGAACTCATGGTAGAAGAACGAACTTTGTGAATGCAATATTTCGTCTCGCAGGAGCTTCATTCCTGTACGGCGCAATCCTGAAGAATCTGCTTAAGATAACATATATAAATATAAAAAAAACCCGAATAATTATACCCCCCCCCCCCCGAAAATATTTATATCCCGCTCCGGCCCGAAGGCCGTGAGCGCCCGTTCCTTTGGTCGTGAATTCGATTCCCACAAGGAGTGATGGCTTTTCTAGCAGCATATTCCTGGCTAGAAGAGGGTTATCCCTGCAGAAAACCCGCCCTAAAGGTCTATGTTATGTATAAGTGGATGTTACAAATTTAAAGAAATAATAATCCCATATCATATCCTATATCATATGTAGTGAAAGAACTGAATCAATTACTAGATTTCTTCTGGAGTAAACCCTGACTTCTAATAGACCGATTTAAATTTTTTTTACGAAACTTTGTTCCGTTGAGAGGAATCAAAAATTACGGAGAAAGGGGTCTCCCGTGGCCTAGTGCTAGCGCGCTAGATTCATAAGCGGGAGATGAATGAGATGAATGCCGGTTCGATCCCCACCGGCAACAGGAATTTTCTCATCTCAGGGCTCGCTGAGAAAATTCCTGGCTGCACCCTGGATGTCGGCGCTAATGGCCAAGAATTGTCGATGCGCCGTTAAAAAAAAAAAAAAAAAAAAAAAAAAAAAAAAAAAAAAAAAAAAAAAAAAAAAAAAAAATTACGGACAAATAATAAGTTGGTTCCAGAGTACTCCCTTCCTCCACTCAAGATGGGAGATTAAATAATCTAGAATGTTCAGCTTTTTATTGACTAATATTATGAAAATGGTTTTTTCAATTGCTACCTGAAATTACATTTATATTTTCACTTGTTGTATCTTTCTTAACTTAATTCCTTTTTCCTACCTGCTAGGTTTGGAAAATTTAAAACTGATTTATGGCTATTAGAAAGCCACGTAAAGATGATGTAAAGATCTCCCTGCTCTTAAAATTAATAGTTTTTTTTGTATTATATTATGTAAGACAAAGCTTTCTTATGAAATTGAATAGAGTATCTATGTTAATTGGTGTTATTAGTAATTTTGGGCGTCGATTAGCCTGAGAAGACTTTCATATTCATGAACTAGAACGTAATGTCATGTCCATTCGACATGCTTTCGGGATTCGTTGCTTACGTATCTTTTAATGGTTTTTTATTCAAATATTTTTAATGGAATATATTATTCCTTAGCTTTAAGAGAAAAAGATTGAATGTAAATGTATTCTTGCACATTTTCATTTCATGTGTTTGAAATAATATCTGTTTATTTGTAACAGAAGAGTGCTTGCGAAAGTCCTTGTTGTTATCGTCTGCAAAAGAAGTGCCTATTCTTTTAGTATCTTTTCTTACTTCTTGTGGTGGGAATCACAGCATGTTGCATCGATCTGAAACCACAATCTGCATATGGTGCCGAGAAATGTCGACGTGTACGCCCGAAAATACCAATTGCTGGAATTTGTATATATGTTACCGGCAAAGTATAAAATCAGGCATTCTATTGTATGCCTAAATCCAGCCGGCAATGTATGAAATATAGCGTATTGCATACTTTCCCCAGACATTATATAGAATGCCTACCGCGCTTTAGGCAAAGTATGAAAGACAGGGTTTGTAGCTTTTAGGAGTAACTACCGGCGGACGGCGGTAGATTTGGGGGCCTTCATGTTGGAGTAGGAAATGTAAATGTGTTAAAGAGCAAAGAAAATGCAATTCTAAGTGTTACAATACTCAGCCCTGCAATTCTAAGTGTTACAATACTCAGCCCTGCAATTCTAAGTGTTACAATACTCAGCCCTGCAATTCTAAGTGTTACAATACTCAGCCCTGCAATTCTAAGTGTTACAATACTCAGCCCTGCAATTCTAAGTGTTACAATACTCAGCCCTGCAATTCTAAGTGTTACAATACTCAGCCCTGCAATTCTAAGTGTTACAATACTCAGCCCTGCAATTCTAAGTGTTACAATACTCAGCCCTGCAATTCTAAGTGTTACAATACTCAGCCCTGCAATTCTAAGTGTTACAATACTCAGCCCTGCAATTCTAAGTGTTACAATACTCAGCCCTGCAATTCTAAGAGTTACAATACTCAGCCCTGCAATTCTAAGTGTTACAATACTCAGCCCTGCAATTCTAAGTGTTACAATACTCAGCCCTGCAATTCTAAGTGTTACAATACTCAGCCCTGCAATTCTAAGTGTTACAATACTCAGCCCTGCAATTCTAAGTGTTACAATACTCAGCCCTGCAATTCTAAGTGTTACAATACTCAGCCCTGCAATTCTAAGTGTTACAATACTCAGCCCTGCAATTCTAAGTGTTACAATACTCAGCCCTGCAATTCTAAGTGTTACAATACTCAGCCCTGCAATTCTAAGTGTTACAATACTCAGCCCTGCAATTCTAAGTGTTACAATACTCAGCCCTGCAATTCTAAGTGTTACAATACTCAGCCCTGCAATTCTAAGTGTTACAATACTCAGCCCTGCAATTCTAAGTGTTACAATACTCAGCCCTGCAATTCTAAGTGTTACAATACTCAGTCCTGATGCAACAAGTAGCTCTAAATATGTAAATAAATAAATTCGTTGCCGAAAGATCTTGTTTTTACCAATTTTTAAAGTTATTCAAATTACCTAGGTTAAAGTGTATAGATTAAATTCAAAACCTTTTTAATTTTAAACAATGCCAAGTAAGCAACAGGCATTCTATAGAATACCTAGGCATTTTATACAATGCTGAGGCAATGTGTGTAATATATAAAAACTAATACTTTCTATACTTTGCCTAAACCGCTTAGGCGTTATATAGAGTGCCTGGCTTCTACACTTTGCCGGTAACACACACACACACATATATATATATATATATATATATATATATATATATATATATAAATAAATACATAAATGTCTGTTAGCGTTCTGGATTCTACAAAAATCGTCCGATTTTGAAGACATTTGGCACGAAAATATTTCCCTGAAACGGAAGTTCATGTTCATTAATCATCTGAAGGTGCTCAAACTTACACAGTTTTTTTCGGCTACAATTGCGCGAAAAAATTCATAGCGCTTACAGTTTTTTGCCTATAGGCTCCCAGTTTAAAATTTAATAGGTATATAAGAAATCACGGGTGAGACGGATTGAGCTTTGAGCAAAATGAGGGAAGGTGATCTTCGCCAGCATTCCGTATGACCAGACTTGGCGCAATTTATTTTTTTTATTCCAGAACAGGCACATTGGGTGTCAAAATTTCTCGTGTCTGTAAGCTCTTGATTTTTTATTACTTTAATCCTTTCATATTCCTTGCTATGGACCGACCAATACCAGGTTTTTTTTTATTAGATTTCTCTAATAGATATTATTAGTATTTTGTTTCTTTATTTATTTTTTCACTCCTCAAAAAACAATGGCTCTAATATTCAATTCTAGTGGACGGATTCTGATACTTTTCTATTTGTTTTTTACAAAAGGGTTCTCATTAGTTGGGCACTATATCGAACGGGTTTCGTTGCAAGGATGTTAAAATAACGATTGGTACGGGCAAGTTAATATTTTGGTTCCAGAGAAAACACACATTCCTAATAATCAGGTTTAGTTTATTTTTACAACACATGTTTGTTCTTGACATTTGGAAGACTGTATTTTTGGATTGTTGAACACAACTTGTTAGATAACAATTTGTGTCCAGAGTAAACCCTGTCTCCAGAAAGAAGGATTTTGCTAGCTAACGAACTCGTCCAATCGTTTGTTATTGGAACGGTATATATAATATATATATATATATATATATATATATATATATATATATATATATATATATATATAGACACACACACACATTTTAACGGGGGTCATTTTCGATGTTTACTTGACTTGATCGATAAAGATTTGAAGAAAGATTTCAAACATTCATTCAATAGTGCAACCTCAATAGGTATATTCCTTCGGAAAATGATATAAAGAAAATAAATAACGCCATTCGATGCATTACACTTTAAGACGAGGGAAAAATGTAATTAAACTGTTTTTGTTCCCCCAAGTGTTTAATTCTCTTATTAGATCAATGTACCTAATTGAAGATCTCAAATGTCCTGTACATCATTAGGTAGGATTGTATTCTTGTTCGTTCTAGAGCGAATAATTATTTGATGAGAATGTTTATGTCGATGATTGTTAATTGAATTGTTCCTTTGAATGAATGGAATATAAAATGAAAGATATTTAAATGCTTCCTTTGTTAGTATCTCATACACCCTGCTCTTGAATAGGGAGATGTACCGATACCCATACAAGGCCTCACATAACCTCCTATATGGCCTTGTCTTAATTAATATTAGTCAGATAATTCCAGTCGTTATGGCTTTATTAAGGTATGTTTCTCGTTTATTTGGTCAGATTTATATTTTATATTACATATATTTACACAGCTGTATGTAGAATGCTAATTTAAATTTAGAACACACTTTAAATTTATAACATACGATCAGAAAAATAAAAGTTATATAGTGAAGATGGAGATAGTTAGCCGTTGCAGAGATATTGGCAAATATACCAGGTATATTTGGCCTAGCCGAATCCCAACTATACCTTGTCTTCGTAAAAGTTATATACTTGCGAAGGCCACATTATTCGAAGGCTGAATTCAAATCCGAAGTCTGTTTCACCCCATCGGCGCAAAATCAAGGTCATTTCAAGGACAAAATAAATTTTCTAGATTAATTTATTGAAAAAAAAAACATATTTTTCCATGAAATGGCCTTGATTTTGCCCCGATTGGGTGAAACAGAACTCGGATTCGAATTCAACGACCATCAAAACCACGGAAGCTCTAGTTATTTCTTCTTAAACGACTTCATGCGAAATGTGCTCTCCAAATGCTCTTAAACCTGAAGTGCTGGAGTGAAACGGACTTCAGCGTGCCGAAATACTTAAGAATATATGTATGGTGTCTTTGGAAATTACCGCTTTTTTTGTATGCCTGTGTATTAAATACTTACTCTGCCATCGAGGAGATGCTGGTTTGAAGACAAGGATGTACTTCTGCAGCTATCATAACTTTGGAATTGCCAATAGAATGCCATACCTTCTATGTCGGATTCTTGTGGAAAATCAAATTCTAAACGAGTTTATATCGGTGAATTTTTCGATATGACGCATCCTTTAGCCGTAAAAAGTCAAAAACCTGTCTCGATGTTCCAGACTAATATCTCTGCAACCGTTTGAGGTCAATTAGTGAAACGTTTTTGTGTGGTTCGGGCTTTAAAAATCCTACAAAAAGATGCTTAATAAAAATAAAATAAATAAATGCAAAATTGCCGCGAGGTGCCATAAGTCTGGATTCCAGAAGGGAATGACGTAGTGCTGTGGTTATCCAGCCGATTGTAAAGTTATAGACAGAGAGAAGTTGGCTACTTGGGTAGAGAAGGACGCACTTGTTCAAGGCCACAATAGGGTTCGCGGGGAAGGCTTTTGCTGAAGTTCCGGACGATGGTTGAGTTTTTACCGGAGAGCCAGGAAAAGTTTGGTTATGTGAAGTTGGTAGAGGACTTTCCCTCGGGGGTTTAATTTGTACCTTATTAACTTTACAGTATATTAATGATCTATACATTCCGTATTGCCCTGTCCTGTTATTGCACAGACCTCACTAGAAGCAATGGTGCACGAGCAGGAAAGCTCATTATCAGTCTAAAATCCACACCCTAAAGCAATACTTCAAGGCTGAATTTGGCAATCTTATCACGTTACAAGAAAGTAACCATAGTTTTGTAATTGTTGTTATTTCCTCCGGAAACGGATTAATATGATCCAACACTGATGTGCTTTCCTTATCAATAGCGACAATAAGCTCATAATAATAGAAAGCTCTGTCTAGATAATGACTGTTTCCAACCAAGGCTAATTATCTTATTAATAACGTAATGAAGGAAAGGTTTATCTTATTTCTTCGAGCAATTTCCCTTTTCCAACTCGTCTTGGGATGTTTGTCACTAATAAGCAAAACTCGGCCTTGTCGAGTATGTCCTTATCTCTGCGGCTATTGTTTCTGCTCAAACTTGCAATGAACACATCCTCCTTTCTCGGTCCTTGGCGTGATGTCATTGTCATCGCATTATTCACTTTTTACCACTTAATCGTCAAAGTACCGGTGCAAATTTATGTATACAAAATAAAAAATAAATGTCGTCTTTGATTTCAAAAATTTGGACCTCCCGTTCTATTTGCAACTACGCCAAATATTGCGTTCGATTGTTGCGAGAGGTTTATCTTTCTAAAGTGGTTGTGCGTGAAGTGAGGTATGGAGTGTAAATCCATTAAGCCAGCTGTTTGCTGTGAGATTTCGCAACACCATTCCCCAAAGTGTTTTCTGCGTCTTTCTTCCGGGAGTTCTTTGAAGCAAATTGTCCTTTGCTTACTTTGTAGCACGGCTATTTCACGAGTGAATGAAGTTATTGATGGTACTGTTTTGTGTTCCTATTGAAAAATAGGGAGTGACATTTGATAAAGAACTTTTGTTATTAGATATGTTGAAAATCTATCAAGGATTTCTTACCTTTATTTTAA
This sequence comes from Gonocerus acuteangulatus, assembly GCA_946811695.1. Taxonomy (NCBI): domain Eukaryota; kingdom Metazoa; phylum Arthropoda; class Insecta; order Hemiptera; family Coreidae; genus Gonocerus; species Gonocerus acuteangulatus. Next base: position 31,014,251 of record OX328124.1, read on the forward strand.
TTTTACGTTTTTAGCGTATTTTTTCTCACTATACTCACTATATAGGAAATATACCTGTTCATGACGTCGATTTGATCTGGAAGTTTAACGGGACAACTACAAAACAATCGTTCGTTCAAATTTGTACAAACACACACACACACACTCACACACACACACACACACACACACACGTATATATATATATATATATATATATATATTACTAGCTGTTACCCGGTGTGCCATGCTACCTACTTTATGTACCTACTTTATATTAAATAGGTGTTACCGGGTGTGGCATGCTACACGTTTCATATTAAATACCTGTTACCCAGCATGCCATGGTACTCCTACTTTATATTATATATTAAAATGAATGATTATATGACACTTGTTCAAATTATGAGAAAGTAAGTTTATAAGTTGAGAGCTCAGTTAAAAAAATTATTTTTCAAATTTTCACTGAATGTGGGGTGGAAAATAAATTAACCCTTATTTTAAAAAGTATACTGGAATCATGTAATTGTAGTACCACTTTAAAGAAAATCCTAACCAAACTACCTTTTCATGTAATAATCTGTAACTAAGGTTTTTCTTTCTATGATTGAAAAAGTAATTGATGCAGGATTTATGTTAACTGAGCCAAAAGGAAAGTATTAAACACTTTTTGTTCCAAATAAACTTTCACATTTTGTTGTTGACATTTTCCGTTATATTAAAGCTTCTCTTTCAAATCTTAAGGTTTATGAGCTCTTCTTTAAGGATAGCCCTTTTGTCATAGGAAATAGGGGTATCTAAGAAAAACAAATTTAGATATTTTTGTTGCAGCTATAGACAACAATGAATTAAAGCTATTTGGGAATTTCAATAACGACTTATACTAAATAATTTAATGGGGGATTAATTAGATTTGGCGAGGGGTCGAGGTTAGCTCAGTGGTAGAGCACTGGACTAATAAACTGGAGCACCTGAGATCGAATCCCGAGCAAACAATAAAGATTTTTTCTTCTAATGTCTTCGTTCTTGGGTTGAATTTGGCCTCACTGGCAGTCCCTAGGCCAACCCAGCCTTTAATAAATTTACCAATGGATACCCTGGGTGCTAATGGCTTGAGGTGTCGAAGCAGCCTAGGGGAAAATCAGGCGGCTGGAGCATAGTACTGACCACACTATCTCCCTAGTGTGCTGTACAGTCATGAATCAGATTCCTCTATAGTATCTGCCACTTAGGGTCCTCGTGGCCTTTTTTTTTTTTTTTTTTTTTTTTTTTGATTTTGCAACAATATTGTGCTCATATTGCAAGCTTATTTAAATAATGGAGTAGTCAGAGGATATAAATATCTCAGACAAAAGAAAGCAGATATAAAAATATAATAAAACTGCTGGGTGTAAATATGTCAATAATAAAGAGGCTTGGCATATTTAGATTAATAGAAAATTGCGAGGAAAATTCAATTCTCCTGGGGGGGGGGGATAAATGAAAGAATTCATTTTAATAAGAAGGAAATGGTTTAAAGACAATTCCATGACAACAAATTAAAATGATATAAATTTAAATATTAAAAGTGAAATTAAGTTAGGCTTGCGATGGACAAAACGTTATGAAACAATAAAAATGATATAAAACTCCATCGTTGCTGCCTTCTCCTTAATGGAACATATTTTTTTAAAGGTTCTAAGATTGAGGGCTTGGAGGAATAATTTATGATAATAAAGTAAATATTTTTGGTACAAATCTAGAAGAGAATGTAATTGATTCCTTCTGCAAGTTATTCATAATGGGTATTACTACCATATTTTTTAAAAATAAATGTGCATTTTACCCTTTTTATAATTAAAATTGTTGAGATAAGAAATTATTTAAAAGTAGTAAAAGTGTGGGAGATTAATAAAAGCATGTCAAGTTCATATTCATTTATTACACACACAAACAGCAAGATGTACACCACTTCACATTATAAATTGTATAACCGACAAAAATGTTCCTCCCTAAGGCAGGAAGTATGAACAATATATGAAATATAAAATATCAAATTTAACATATTTCTGAATTTCTCAAATGTTTCTTTACACAATGAGTTTGTAAGCATGTCTCCAATATATTCATTTGACTCTAATGTTAGACAACTCCATTTTTTTTCAATTGAAAAAAAAAATGGAGTTGTCCAACTTTGATACCAATCTCCTCAAATATACACGTCCGAATTGATTTTACCATTTAAGAATGCAGTCTCTATGTCCAACTGGTCAACATTTTGCATTTACAACTTTCTTATTTTCAACTAAATCCCAAGTATTATTTTGTTTAAAACTATACATTTGTATTTATCCAAGGCTTTCATCTAAAAATTAATCAAGTCCGGTTCCTTTTCTTCATTAAATTTTTTCATCAGTTCCCACTAACCTAACTATTAACTAATCATCATCATCAACATGCATAGTGACTATGATTTTATTATTCAAAAGTACTCCCGAGCTTCACTATAACGGATTAAAATGCAAATATTTACCTTCTTACCCCATTTAAAAGTCGTTATTTGTTCTGGTTTCTTAAGAACAACTTTACTACCATATAAACGTAACTTAGAAACATCTGGTTTCTTTCCAAATATATTTTATAGGATGTTTTATTCCCAATGGTTTTAGCTAAAGTGCGATTTTTCAAATAAGTTGCTCCACAAACAATTTTTGGCCAAAACTTTTTTACAAGAATAGATTCTGCCAGTAAACAATGACATATATTCATAATTGTTCTAAAAAATTGGTCAGCAGTTCTCTTTAATTTGTGAATATATGAGGGCATGGATTAATTTAGATACTCTTATTCTTTGTAAAAGCATAAATCCTACTATTTTAATATTCCTTACCATTGTCACATCTCATAATTTTAATTCTCTCATTGGTTAATTTTCCAAGCAATTAAACACTTCTATATTCTATATTAACACCTTGTATGGCATAACTAAAATATGAAAATAGACAAACAAAGGTTAAAACTGAAATGTTTTAAAACACAGTTTTAACGAAATGTTTCGAAAAAGATTTGTTAAAAACATAAACCGTTTAAATGTATTTGCAAGCTTTTACTAAGCAAAAGAGAACGGAAGAGTGATAAAACGGAGGCATAAATTAATTATTAAAGGCATAGTTTTTAATAAGCAATAAAATAGCATAGTAACAAAAATAGTAAACAAAGGGAATGGAAGTTAAACTGATAGTTCTACTTACTTGACTTACTTAAGGCTATAAGATAAATGAAAACACCAAACTTAAAAAAGTTTGATACAGACACTTTTGCAAACTTTATGAAGTTTGATTAACGCACGTTTGAAAACTTAAAAAGTTTGCAGACACTTAAAAAAGTTTCATGAAACTTAAAAAGTTAGATGTATGAATGTTAGATATAAACACTAAGGCTAAAAAAAGAAAAAATGTTCAAGCTTAAAACGTAAATGTTTTGTAGCAAAAGAAAAATGGCTTCTAAGCCCAGTGTTGTCCTACAGAAATAAATTTATGTTATACGATATATTTACTTTTTATTACTTTAAGATAGACTTAAAAGGCTAAAAGGTAGACTTAAAAAATGTTCAAACTTAAAAAAGTTCAAAGTTAAAAAAGTTTGATACACACGTTTGCAAACGTAATGTAATTTAAATTGTAATTTGTAATTAAACAAACAAAGGTTAAAACTGAAATGTTTTAAAACAAAGTTTTAACGAAATGTTTCAAAAAAGATTTGTTAAAAACTTAAACCGTTTAAATGTATTTGCAAGCTTAATTCTGTTGCAAAACTGAATAACACCTATGAGCCCAGTGTTGTCTTACTTGATATATACTTCTTAAACAGAAATATCATTTTTCTCCAAATTCTGAGAATATAAGGCTATTTTGAGAATAGGTAAAACTTTAAAAGAAGTTAAAATAAAACTTTAAAAATAAGTATAACTTAAAAAAAAGTAAAACAAAAACAAAAAGAAAGTAAAACTTAAAAAAAAATGAGTTTTGTTGGCTTGCTAATTTCCATCTATATTGCCGTTCATGAAACTTAAAAAGTTAGATGTATGAATGTTAGATATAAACACTAAGGCTAAAAAAAGAAAAAATGTTCAAGCTTAAAACGTAAATGTTTTGTAGCAAAAGAAAAATGGCTTCTAAGCCCAGTGTTGTCCTACAGAAATAAATTTATGTTATACGATATATTTACTTTTTATTACTTTAAGATAGACTTAAAAGGCTAAAAGGTAGACTTAAAAAATGTTCAAACTTAAAAAAGTTCAAAGTTAAAAAAGTTTGATACACACGTTTGCAAACGTAATGTAATTTAAATTGTAATTTGTAATTAAACAAACAAAGGTTAAAACTGAAATGTTTTAAAACAAAGTTTTAACGAAATGTTTCAAAAAAGATTTGTTAAAAACTTAAACCGTTTAAATGTATTTGCAAGCTTAATTCTGTTGCAAAACTGAATAACACCTATGAGCCCAGTGTTGTCTTACTTGATATATACTTCTTAAACAGAAATATCATTTTTCTCCAAATTCTGAGAATATAAGGCTATTTTGAGAATAGGTAAAACTTTAAAAGAAGTTAAAATAAAACTGTAAAAATAAGTATAACTTAAAAAAAAAGTAAAACAAAAACAAAAAGAAAGTAAAACTTAAAAAAAAATGAGTTTTGTTGGCTTGCTAATTTCCATCTATATTGCCGTTCTTCTTTGAAGAAGTTGCAACACTGGAAGAAAATGGCTATTTCGGAGAATTTACTCCTTCATAAATGACATTTTCGAAGGTGTTATTCCCGAACTGTGAATCCTAGAAGATTTTGAGCTAGACTACGAGATTTCCCGGATCAAGACGTATCTATGTGCGAAGTTTGGTATAAGGAACAAACAAACAGAAAAACAGACAGACACGTGATTTATATATATATATATATATATATATATATATATATATATATATATATATATATATGTATATATATATAGATATGTATGTATGCAACTATTTATACATATATTTATAAACAAAATATAATATATATTTATTTATATAATATATTTGTCTGGTCGTGCTCTACTGTCTAAAACATTTTATCCAGTTCGCATTTCTAGTGCTTGTCAGATTAAGTGTTAAAGAGTGAACACTCCATTGCTCCGTTGGGTTGCTTGTTCAATTTCACATCCGGGTGGTGGTGTCTTATTTTAGAAAAGGTATGAAATCAACGCTAATTCGACTAGAAAAGGGTAGTAACCTGTTATTAACCCCTCACAAAACCCTGTTATTTATAAGTAGAAGACTGTGTTAAAATTTATCAAAAGTAAAAGTAGTTCTGTGTAGTGGTGCTGTGAGTTGTTTCTTTTTTCTCGGTTCCTCCCTCTATAGGGAGGAACGCCGCTTATAAGTTGGACCTCATAACGCAATCTGGAAGTGCCGACTAGACTCGTTTCAGAACCTATAGATAACGAAAATATTGGTGGTTCAAATTTGTGTGTGTGTGTGTCTGTGTATGATCTTTCTCTTGCAATCAAAGGTTTGCATTTTGATAAAATTTGGTACAAAGGTTCTTTGTCTAATTTAAAAGATCAAGTTCGTTAAGCAGCAGAATCAGCCTACCGGAACATGGGTTTATGGCCGTAATTCGCTTGACAGAAATCGTTAGGCTTCGTTCTTTGCGTTTATAGACTTGCAAGTACACTTTATATACGTCCATTGCCGTAGGAAACGAATGAAACCATTTTTAAGGCGATATCTTTAACCATTTTCGAGGAAAGTGGAAAAATAGTTTTTTTCTAGACCCTAGCCCTGTACTGTGAAGAAAATCTTGACTATTAAGGCCTACAATAGTTGCTGTTGAAGACAATGATTAGCCTATTTTTTAGTGGCAATAAAATGCAGCGCGCTATGTATTTTGTTAATGTTTGTTAAATAAATCTATTGATTGAAACGGAGAGGAATTCCTAAAAGGTTATGGGTTAACCTATATCCCTATTAGAAGCAGTATGTGTTAATCGGCCATAATGACAATTACCTCACCTTAGCTATTATATCATGGCTTCAATAGATCCTAGCCGTCTCGAGGTATAATCAATCTTAGCAGTCTTCTTTCATCTTTAGTAGAAAGGTCTCCGCTTGCAATATTTCACTCCAAGAATCATCGCATTCCACCGCAATGCCGAAGATTTACAGTTATTGTTTCCATTCAATAACATTTTATACAATTAATCGTTTTCTTCTGTTTGAACTGTAATAGATAAAATATCTCTTGTAATAGAGAAGACAAAACTTGATTCCGTTTTCCATGCGATACATTTATGATAAGGGCAGACGACCACAGCTTTGTTGAATATATTGACTTTTTTAGATTCTAGCGGCAATAGACTAAGAAAACATGGGTGCTAAGGAGGTTGCCTTGTAAAGCTGTACCAGCATACTGTTTAAATAAATACTTCATTTCAATTTTGAAATATATAATACCTAACTTTTAACCTCCACTTATAAATGTAAAGATGTAAAAGTAAATCTAAATAATAAATGATTTATGAAAAATAAAGGCTATTGTAAAAAAAAAAAAAAAAAAAAAAAAAAAAAAATGTTACTTTATACAATTTAAAATAAAATAAAACCTCTTACCATTTCAAGATGTTTAACCCTGATTTCTTAACTGATTGCTAAAAAAAGAAAAAAAAATGCTAATTACTCAAAACAGTGACTTAAACCACTTTTATTCTATCCAGCATAAAAGACAAATTTTTGAACGGGTCTTTACTGGTACCGCCCTTTTCTAGCCAGGATGGTGCCGATACGTTTCCTTTTTTTTATAAAGAAAAGCCATCGTTCCTAGTGGGAATCGTGCCTGCGATCGAAGGCTCGGATTGCACACGGCCGCCGAACCTCCTTGAAATAATTAAAGCAAGATAGTAGCAACCACATTGGGTGACCGAATCATCATTATTTTATTCAAACTAATCTACAGTTTCTTTTTTCTTCGCCCATAAGGGTGGTAATTCACCATATGAATTTTGGCTTTAAGGATTGTCCTACTGATTTTTCTTTTTTGAGTTTGAATTCCTTGGCGAACTCCTGGATGTATTACGGTACCGCGAGCTCCAAACATAAGTCCTATTACTTTCCATTTTTTAAACTTTTTCTCGAAATATGGGATGCAGTTCTCAATAATTTATTTATTTTTCCTTATCGACTGCCTTAGGTTCGTTCACGTCTATTTCAAACCTAACTGTAGGGTCAAATATAGTGCCTGAAGAAGTTTATAAGACTATGTTAGCTTCTCGATTTGAACCTTGTTCGCCGAGACAGTGTTCTTCTTCACATACCTTTAAACACTCCTTCGATTAGAACATCTCGGCTATGATAGTTCGTTCTTTGCCTGTTAATCTTGAATCTCGAAAACGTTAGCTTGTTAGTTTGGTATAACATTTTAGAATATAGGAATTAGCCGCGGAATTCACGTGAACTGTACAATACTGCTTCCTGAGTAAATGGTACCAACAAAACCAGTCACAGACGATTATTGTTCTGAGTAAGCACTCTCAGCAGTAAGTCCGATATTATTCTTATGTCGCCAGGACATCCTGTATCCTTTGCCTTCACGTATTCGCAAAAAGAATGTAGTTAGAATCTACATTACACGCTCCAGAATCAATTGTTCCCGCGCAATTGTACGGCAGGGGCGAAACTCTAAACCCGCAATACACTCAAGTTCATATGGTTTAGTTATTGTCGCATGAGAACTAAATTGCAGGAGGGAATGTCTTTAACTTCTGTGTAAGAAGTGCTAAAAAATTTGGCATTAAACGAACCGCTGAAAAGAAAATGGTACTTTTCCTAAAACGTTGGCATTCATTCTTATACGTTCACTGTAACCTTCACTCTTAGTTTGAGCGCAATCTATTGACCAGTCTCTTAAAATCGGCAGCTTATTTGTAAAAAGAGTAAATCTTAAATTTTGGGTTGTAAACTACGTATGCTTGTGGTTTTACATAGATGAATCACCAAAACCTATTTAACATTTTCAACGGCTCGAAAGATGTTCAATATTTGTAAGGCTTGTCCTGAGTCTTTTATGTCGTATCATAGCGATATCAGGTACTAACGAGGGACATGAAATGGACGAAGATTTATAATATTCTGGGCTTCGTCAACTTATAGGCATAATGTTTATGAAATTCTTCGAAAAAATCGCCAACTCACTTTGAAATGTACCCCCACGTTACAAAAGTGTTCTCTCTCTCTCCTTCATAGCCCAGAATACGGCTTATAATTCTAGCCGAAACGTTGGGAAACAAACATTACTGATCTCGGTTATAAAACTTAGTTTTATTTAACAAATGACCGAGCCAGGATCATCCACACCTTCTCAATATCAATAGTCGACTATCTTTTCACAGATTTAAAAAAAAAAATCTTTTAATATTGTTATTGATTATTAATATAATAAGTCTCATGCGGGAGACGTGGGTTCGATTTCCCGTTAAGACATCTTCTAGCTTCAATAAAGCTGCTCATTGCTCGCAACAAGGCAATACTGGTTTATCCTAATATTTAATTTCATGAAAAAACACAAAGTCTTCCTTTTTATCTACCTATAGTTTTTATGGTATTTAGTTTATTTCCTTGTAACAATCCCTAGCCCCTTTAAATGACAAATATGTCCTTCTGTATTCAATCTTCTCCTCGTCTTTATCGAGTATTACTAGTAATAATTTTCTCAGTTATTGTTTATGCAAATACCTTTAACGTAATTGATAAAACTCTACTATGCTTCTTTTTTTTAAAAAAAAAAATATGAAGGTAGCATTTTATTATCTCTTGGAATTACCGTTTTGAAATAATTAATGGGGTTTGCTTTAATGAATATCTAAAAGAATTAGTAGTAGAAGTACAAATCTCATCGTGGTTTAGACTTTCACTCACGACTCCTTGCTACCGTCCGTGCAACCTTGCACAGGTTTTATTACCCTCAATTCACAAAGGATTCTCAGACTATGAAAGAAGCCAGGATTGTCTAGTTATTAATTATTATGTTTGCATTTGAATTCTGACAGGTTTTTTTAAGGTCACCAACCTATAAATAATAGTGTTTGAAATTGATTTTCTATTTAATTAAAGTGTTTTTTATTTTTTTATTATTTTACGGCCCACCGTAAAGATGCAGCAAAGAATTTTCTCAACGAGTCGTGAAATGACTCAAAGCCACCATCTTACGCATGTCATTCTAAGGCGGTAGCCACTAGACCACGGGGAGACCCTGTATGTGTATAATATGTGTAAAATCCTTATTTAAATTATTTTATTAGCAGAAGAGGAATGAAATGGTATTGTTATTATACTTGTATCTACTGGTTTAATGTTTATGTTGTAATACTTCACAGAATTAGTAAGTTTGTCGACTTCCAGAACTACTCCAAAATGTCTCTCTTAAAAAACATTTTCCAAAGTTTTTACTGAAATATTCTTAATTGAGGTTGCCTGAAAATTCTTTGTTTCATTGTTGATGTTTTCCTCTACTTCATTCATCATGGAATTGACCCGAACGCGTAAAATATTCGCCGTTTTGATGCTTATATTCGTGTTACTATTCATTGCTGAATAATATTTATAGAATACTAGCTGTTACCCGGCGTGCTATGCTACACCTACTTTCTGCATCTATAAAAGCAAAAATAAATTGGAAACCAAATAATTAATATTAAAATCTGTAACAATTTGAGTTCATTGTTTCGAACTCGAGATCTCCGAACTGTCAGTCATAGACGATTTTAACCTAGCCTATGACTCTACCCGTGTCAAGACCTACTTGTGTGCCACGTTTGGTCAAAATCGGTCAAACGGTGTGGATTTGTATAAGGAACAAACATACTGACAGACAGCTGGTAGACGTTTTTGACCTAGCCTATGACACTCCCCTTATCACGACCTACCTGTGCGCCAAGTTTGGTCAAAATCGGAAGAAGGGTGTGGATTTGTATAAGGAACAAACATACAGACAGCTCGTAGAAATTTTTGACTTAGCCCACGAGACTTCCTGTATCAAGACCTACCATTATTCCAAGTTTGGTCAAAATTGGTCAAACGGTTAGATTTGTATAAGGAACAAACAGACAAACGGACAAACAGAAAAACGGACAAACAGACAATTTCGAATCGGAAGAGTCCGAGCATATAGTGTCCAGCCTGCAGAGGTTTCGCCGTCATCAAGGTGTGGTCTCTCTTGACCGCATTTCTACAATCACCTGTTGTCTCTTCTAGATTTCCGTTTCTCTCTGCTGGTTGATTGCTTATTTCTTTTTTTCTGTACTTGACGCTATGTTTTTACTTACTTGTTCTTACTTTGAACGCCAGGTCAATTACACGACAAGGTCGATCGTTCAGTAACATAATAAGTCATCATAAGTTGTTGTTTGGAGGTTTTATGGGAATTTCCTTCCGCTGTTCTACTGTTCTGAGATAATGGACAGTGATAACTCTCATAGGATTTGAAACAGATGGTGCCGGTTACCAGATATTTAACACGGTAATAAAGAAGAACAACAACGTGCTGGATTTGAAGCTTCTAATTTAAAATGTAATTTATCTTTTTATCATTCTTTATTGCTGAGGAAGTAAGCGTCCAAGTCTTTAAGCACTTGTACCTACGTGTAAAAAAGTTGCTTATTACCAAGTAATAGTAAATGCGGCGAGTGCTGAACAGGAAGCAATTCTATTTACTAAGCGACAGGTAAGCTCCTTTATCACAAACCTGCAAAGAAACAAACTTACTTAATTTAATAAAACTTTATTTAAATTTTAACGTCCATATTATTAACTAAGAATGAAGAAGATGCCTTTATTTTTTCTAAAGAAATGCCACGAGCTTTGGCACGGAGTGTTAAGCGCTCAAGCCTTAACACTTACGCCCACCGGGCCTCGTAATAAAACTTTAAATGACGGTTGGATCTCATTCTCATGAAACTTTTGTACTCATTTTGATTTTCGTAGCTCTGGTTACAGTTGTATTAAATTACCAATAGTGTATTTTCGTACCAAGCATTTCATTGGACCGAAACCACTTTCATTTCTTCAATTTGTTCTAGATTCTTCTATAATTTCGATATAATTACGTTTGATTAACTTTTTTAAACACTTTTTTCAACATGCTCCACTCCTGCACGGGGTTCTTGTTAGCCATGAGTTTTCTTGCACACCAACGTCTGAACGAGTACTTGTGGCTTGTCACTATGCCAGCTTAGCGAGAGTGACAAACACTAAGCTCATGTAAACTATTCCTTAAGGAAAGGTAACCATTTGGCTGGTATTATTAGAACCAAGGCTACTGTATTTCCCTGACAATGTTATACACACACACACACACACACATATATATATATATATACACATACACATACACACATAATATGTGGTAAATTTACGTCACTATAGGATATATATATATATATATATATATATATATATATATATATATATATATAAGTTATTTTGTTAAATCTGAAGCTTTAAATAGTAAAATAAAAGGCTTACTTATAGGTAGATAAAAGCTATGGTAAGAGTTTACCCGAAGGCGTAGGGGCCAGCCTGTAGGGTTGCGACACGTATATATCTGTCGTAATTCTCTCATCTCCCCGCATTCCTCCCCAACCTGTTTTCAACCTATCTAACCTACTTAAACCCTCATTTCAAGGACTAAACCCTCCGACCAGTTTGCGTTATTGAAAAGGGCAAGTTTCTATCACAATATTGCTTATGATTTCAATGCCGTTCGCTTTTATCGCCCTCTTGCTGATATGGGCCACTGGCAGGGAAGCGTCTCTTTGTAACGCACAAGCACCTGCAAGTGCTGAATCAGGTTTGCTGGTTTGGCGATCGACCTTGCGAGGATTTGAAGATAAGAACAAAGGAAGCTTCCCACTCCATATATGTCCTCTGAACATAAAGAAAATTAGGAGAGACTATTGTTAATCTGGAGTAAGTGTCTTTGTTGTTAGGCAAGGGGAAGATGTAGGCGTAGCACAGAAGAGCAGGTAGGTCTCACCTTCTGTCTCATCGCTATTTCATAATCAACGGATGGATTGAGCGGAACACTCACGTGCAACTTTAAATGCATGCTGAATTGGAGATTACCTGTCTAGATAGAAGGAAATCTACTATATATTTGCCAAATACCACTCACTCCGAAGTACGCAAATACTTGCTAAGAAAGTTTTTTTTTTTTTTTGATTTTACAATTTTTAAGTATTTTCAGAGGAGTTTGAATTTTTAGTTGGTTAGAGCAGGCACGCGTTGGCAGCATGCGTTGCTAGTACGATAACAGGTCAGCTGTTACCGCACTGTATATATTTCATAATATTATTATTATTTCCGTTTCGTTGCAATTCTGATGGCAGACCTTGACTTACTAGAAATAAACTGTGATTTTGTCCCTCATGGAGTTTACGCTATACCTGTTGCAGGTCCATCCAAGATAATAATAATCGGAACCCTTGCACAGCCTCCTCACCCATCAGCATCCCCAGTCAGAACACTTCTTTGTAATGCTTGCAAATATAATGGGTGTTTCCAAATGACATCTGAGAAACATAAATTTTAACGTACATTTATTATTAGCAAAGTATTTTAACGGGTTATCTCCAGGTTATCTGTTTCTTGACACTGGTCCGGAGCGCTCCAGTGTCAAGAAACATTATATTTTGATTACTTATCTATTGATGAATAAAATATAGCGGGAACCGTGGTATAATAAACTCTACAAAATCTTATAGTACCGTTAATTTTGGTTACATTATTTAACGCAATAAAATAACTACTTATCTGCCGTGACGAAGCACGGGTATTCAGCTAGTTTTTAAATATATCTGTGTTGTATACCTTTGGCATTGCTGTTCATCCGAATTTCCCGTTCACCTAGTTATGAACAACTGATCTCCTGCAGCAATGATTGACCTTATCAATCTAGGCGTAGCACTGCTTTAGAAAGTTTTCTTGGAGTAATGTTTTAAATTATTTATTGTTATGATCCTGACAGGGTTTCATGTGGATGTGAAACGTTTGGTGCACACTGAATAAACGGATAGTAGGCGTTTGTGTGTTTAAAATATTTTTTAACCTTCTGCCACGATGAAATTACAAAATATTTATTTATACCATAAGTAGATTTGCCAACCACCAACCAGCTTAATTACAGGGACATCAACAGGTGTAGGCCAATTTATAATTTACTTATGAACTAAATCAGTTTCTAGTTTCATATGTTCAAATATCCAACAAGATCTTTTACTTCGAACTGAAAACCTATAAATAGCCCGATGCAAACAGCCCAGAAGCTGACGCGCCTTAAAAATACAAATTATGATTTAATGCTCCCAAACCGAATTGGACTCCCCAAAAATAGTTTTTAGATTATTTTTATTCTATGAATATATATAAATAGATAAACATACATACATTTATTAGTCAGTCAAATTACAGGCTGTGTGGGCCTAGGGGTGGCCTAGGACCCGGAATATGTCTCGAACGACCACACTAGAACATAAAATCTTAAGTCAAATTCTGAACTCAGATCCTCCAGAACATTACTCGACTACTCTACTTCTGAGCTGCGTTATATAGGATGAGGATAATATTTATAATTCGAGACATTAATAATTCAATCATCGTCTAATCGGTTTAATTAAGTTTCCGAATTAATGAATAAACTACCCTTTTCCTCAATAGTAGGAAAGAATGACAATTATTCTCAAGATAAGTATCACTAATTACAGTTTATAGTTATTGCAATGATATAACTGCAGACGTAATCGGAACATAATCATGAAAAAGAAGGAGGGAGTGTCCAGTTGGCTTCAACCCCTTCGCTATCTACGTGACGTCCATGTTTGGAAAGAAGGTGTTGGAATTCAATCACTCTCTCTCTCTCTCTCTCTCTCTCTCTCTCTCTCTCTCTCTCTCTCTCTCTCTCTCTCTCTCTCTCTCTCTCTCTCTCTCTCTCTCTCTCTCTTTTTTTTTTTTTTTTTTTTTTTTTTTTTTTTTTTTTTTTTCTCCTTCTCTGCCCCCGCTGTGCCTTAAGGCTGCCCTTATACCAGCGGTTCTGTCCAATTTATAAATTTTGAGTGCGCGAAATTTTAATAGGTCAGTACAGCTCCACCTTCGTTCTTTGTTAAGAAGAAAGGCTAAGCCTTTATACAACAATATTGGGATTTATTAGAACGGTTCCAGAATTTAGGGCGCCCGCAATTGGAAAGCCTCTGCCTCTGCTCAGAGGGTCTCCAATAATATCTATCCTAACCTATCCTAATATAATTCTAGATGATTCTTTACAATACATTATACTATGAACAAACTATATACATATTACTGCTAGACATCATAATCTATTCATATAAATAATAATATTCTAACATTCTTTGATGGCATATAATTAGATATACATACTTACATTCACACTTTAACATAGACGCATACATACACCCCCAAACACACATATATACAACTGCACGAATATATCTACACACTTATTAATTACTAGTTAATATAAAATTAATCTTAATGAGTTATTATTACTATACTAATCTAAAAAATACATTTGCTCCTAAGAGTCTTTCGTTGATAACACTTCTTTTGCAAAATTGCTAAACGTCTTAAAAATGTCTTCGCCCTTCACTATATCACTTAAGCTTTCCGGCGGCCACTCTAACAAGGAATATTCTCCTGCTAGCTTGAGTCTTTGCCTTGTGTATAGAGGGCAGTGTAGAATGATGTGTCTTGCATCTTCCTCTTGGCCACACTTACAGCGAGGATCTTCTCTTCTCTTGAAGAAATGCAGCTTAGAGTTGATGTTCCCGTGGCCTGTCATCAACTGTGTTGACCAGAAATCCGGTGTCAGCCACTCTGCTTCCAAGCGTGCTCGTACGTCTGGAAAGAACTCGTACGTCATCCTTCCTTTTGTACTGGCAGTCCACCGTTTTTGCCATTCGTCTATTGCTGCATTCTTGACTACCTCCAGCATCTCGGGGCTGTAGCTCGTAGTAGTGAAGATCCTATTGCCGATTTTTGCTGGTAGTCCTCTTTGCAGGTTATACTTCGCTATTCTCAGCTGTATTTCCAGATCGATAGGAAGATAACCTGCTATTACTTGTAGTGCGTCGGTGGACACCGTGCGGTACGCCCTCGTCACAATTAGAAGAGCTCTTCTTTGGGCCTGAAGCAGGATATTTTTCTCTTTCTTCGTCAAGTTAGTGCACCATGCAGGTGCTGCATATGTGACGAGAGGAAGAAAAACTGCTTTATATAGAATCTGCCTATTACTAAAGCTGAAGCCCCAAGTATTACCGGCTAGTCGTCTAAGACTTGAAAATCTGTAGCAGACTTTACTCTGAACTCGTTTGATGTGCTCGATGAATGTTAGACGCTCGCCTATAGTAATGCCAAGATATTCAACACTTAGGGAGGGTTTAATCAACTTTTCACAGATGGTGATTCTTGGAGGGGAATTTGGATTTAGTTTCCCTTTCAGGAAGAGAGCTTTGGTTTTTGTCGCATTTATTTGCAGATTATTGCAGGCACTCCATGTAGTGATGATTCTCGTCGCCAGAGCAGCTCGATCCTGTATTTCCTTTCTAGACCTGGCTTCGATGATAACGGCCACGTCGTCAACGTAAGCCAACGGGTGGAGTCCTTCATTATGCAGGTTTTCTAGCAATGGATTTATTACTATTTTCCATAGCGACGGCCCTAGCACTGACCCTTGAGGACATCCCTTTGTGACTTCCTTTTCCAGAGTACCGTTAGGAAGGGGGACAATTACCTTCCTATCCTTCAAGTAGTCTGCCAGGAGTTTGTATATGTTTTTAGGGCATTGTATCTCCCCCATAGGGAGGAACCCCGCTTATAAGGTCGATACAATGAAACAATCCGGAAGTGCCGTCTAGAAAATTTCGCGTTTCAGAACCCCTAGACCGAAAATAACGGAGGTTCAATTTTGTATATATATATATATATATATATATATATATATTTATATGTATGTATATATACATATATTTGTCTGTTCGCTCACGCATAGACCGGGTGGCACGGTGTATATTGAACCGAAGATTAATAGCCACTATAAAGACTTGGAGCAAGTTAAAAGAGACGTGCTTAAAGCCCTCGACCCATCAAGAAAAGGCCTCCAGCTCCGGAGAGTCTTAAAGACTAGGAGCGGAGGAATCATAATAGAACCCGGGCGGGGAGAGGATAGGCGAAGAATCCTGGGTGACATTGACTTGCTCTCTTTAAAAGTGAATGTTAAGGAGAAGCCTATGTTAAAACCCAGGCTTATCGTACGCCACGCCCCGCGGACCGTGGAGGGTAAAAACCTAGACCTGCCTACCCTAACTGATTGTTTGCGGAGGCAAAACTTTGGTGGTGAAGTGGGTCTCAACACCGAAGTTAAATTGTTGTATAAGTCTGGTCGGAAGACAGGTGAGTCCTGTAACTTGATTTTGGAAGTAAACCCTCGACTGAGGGCCCTACTGCTTGAAGCAGGAGGGGTATACCTCGGCAGTCACTTTTGCGTGGTTGGCGATCATGTAGATACCAGCAGATGCTACAAGTGTCAAAGATTTGGCCATATTTCAAGGACGTGTACACAAAAGGTTCACACGTGTGGTCATTGCGGTGAAAGTGGTCATTGCTTTATTGAGTGCACCAAGAAAGGTGACCCCCCTTGTTGTCCCAACTGTAAAAGAGCAGGCATTAGGGACACAATGCATATAGCTGGTAGCAGGATCTGTCCCACGTATCAGGCTGCCCTCGGACGCATTCGTGAAAGGACCGACTATGGAATTTAACCCAGAGATACGAATGTGTAGAACCTGTGGTCGAGGGTTCAGAAGTGATAGAAGTCTAGGACAGCATATAACTCGTGCCCACCCGGAGGTCCACAATAGTACAATAAGAATTCCAAGGATGCCCCGTTGGAGTGAGGAAGAGCTGCGTCTTCTATCAAAACGCGAGGCAGAGTGCAGAGCAAAGGGCCTTGCTGTTACGAGCGAAAGCCTTGTACAAGGGTTACTTGATAGAACAGCTGGGGCGGCGCAGCGAATTCGGCTTACTCCTCGCTACCGGGCATTCCTTCGTCAAGCAATGGATGAGTTAAATAGAGAGGAGCTTCGACAGCCTGCGCAAGTGGTAGAGGTGGTTGGTCCTGGTTTTAGGGAGATTTTCTGTGAAGCAGCGGCTGAACAGGCAATTGGCCTTCGTGGCCAAGATAAAATTTTGGCGTCTCTAGTTGAAGATGCCAAAGCAGGGCTGGATGTCACGGACCAACTGTATGAGTGGCTCCAGGCGCGCTTTCCCGAGTGGGGCAATGCCTCATTTGAAGGAAGTGGACAGCCTGGTGGCCCACGACCCCTTCCATTTAACGCTAGGCAGCGCCGCCATATAGAATATCAACGTATACAAAAAATGTGGAAATCTAATAGGAGTAGGGCGGTTAAGGAGATTTTGGAAGGAGGTCCTCTAGAGCGCAGGCATTCGTTGGACGAAATGGAGGACTATTGGCGCCCGATTATGGAGAATCCCTCTCGGCCATTTGAACAGCTTGGTTTGCCACCGGGAGCTATAGAGATCACCACACTATGGACGCCTATCGAAGTAGTAGAGATCCGGGAAAACAAGTTAGAGAGATCCTCTGCGCCTGGTCCGGACGGCCTACGAGTTGCTGATTGGGAATCAGTTCCCCCCAAGGCTCGGGCTGTTTTTTATAACTTATATTTATTGGGGGGAAGGTGTATTCATTTAATGGTTGGGGCCAGAACTGTCTTTATTCCGAAAAAGAAATTTCCTGAGACGCCTGGTGATTATAGACCTATTACCGTGGCGTCCGTAGCTCTCAGACAACTTCATAAGGTATTGGCTGCACGTCTGAGAGCGTTGGATCTCCAAGAGACAGGTCAAAGGGCGTTCATAGCAGCCGACGGAACGGCGGAGAACAGTGTAGTCCTGGATGCGGTGCTCAGGGAGGCTCGTCGGTGTCGTCGCGAGGTACACTTGACCTTCCTGGACATTGCTAAGGCCTTTGATAGCATTAGTCACTCAGCTCTACGAGCCGCCATGGTCCATAAAGGCCTACCATCCGGATTCGTTGAATACGTGATGGGGGTCTACGGTGGCGGGTTTACCCGAGTTACCGACGGTCTTAGGTGGACGGACCCAATTGTAAGCGGGAGGGGGATCAGGCAGGGCGATCCTTTGTCTCCGTGCCTTTTCAACCTTGCGATGGATTGGGTCCTCCAGGCGGTTCCAAGCGAGGTGGGATATACACTCGAAGGAGCGAGGATTAGCTATCTGGCCTTTGCCGATGACTTGGTCCTGGTGTCGTCCTCGGTAGCTGGCATGCGGAGGGCCCTTGCGCGGGTTGGAGCGGCCATCGCCAAATTGGGGATGGAGCTCAGCCCTGGTAAGTGCTGTGCTCTTTCGCTTGTGCCGGCTGGGCATGTGGTCAGGATCAAGGTAGTTGAGGACGCACTGTTCAATATTGGTGGAGCCCCGGTGAGGCAAATTCAGTTCCTAGACTCGGTTAAGTACCTTGGAGTCAACTATAGGAACCATGGTATCGAGAGGCCTGATGAGGAAATCGGAAGGGCCCTTTTAAGAATTGGAAATGCACCCCTCAAGCCGCAGCAGAGGTTGACCGCCCTTAGATACCACCTCCTTCCGAGTTACGTGCACAAGCTGGTACTTGGTGGCTCCTCCCGCGAAGCATTGAATAAGTTGGATGTAAAGGTTAGAGCAGCGGTGAGGAGGTGGCTGAGATTGCCAAAGGATATTCCTGTTGCATATTTCCATGCTTCGTGCTCAGACGGAGGTTTGGGTGTGCCCAGTATGAGCGTTCTTGTTCCGGCTCTGACTGTAGGCCGTCTTTCTAGGATGGAGTGGTCAGGTTTGGCCGCGGCAAGGGCAGCTTATCGTTCGGCGGAAGTTACCAAAAGGCTGCGGAAAGCGAGGGAGGCCCTGGCCAGGCAGGGCTTGGTACAAGATGAC
Source organism: Gonocerus acuteangulatus (assembly GCA_946811695.1). Lineage (NCBI taxonomy): Eukaryota > Metazoa > Arthropoda > Insecta > Hemiptera > Coreidae > Gonocerus > Gonocerus acuteangulatus. The sequence continues at coordinate 31,033,269 of OX328124.1, forward strand.
TCCTGGTGCCCTGAGACTAGAAAGAAATGGTGGGCTGACAGACTCTATTCGTCCAACGACGGAGCAGGGCTGAAGGAATCCTCTGCCTGTAAGGCTTCAACATATTGGCTCAGTGATGGAGCTGGGACCACTTCTGGTTGGGACTTCATCCAGTACGTTCGTACCCACATAAATGCCCTTCCGACCACCGTGAGAACGACAAGAGGTCGGCGTGTGGGCCGGATACTTACCTGCAGGGCGGGTTGCCTGGAGGATGAGACCGGCACTCATGCTGTTCAGCAATGTTACGTTTCACGGGGAGGTCGCTGTCTAAGACATGATACTGTGGTGGATGTACTGGGTGAAGCCCTAGCCGGGAGGGGGTACGAGGTTCACCTCGAGACAGTCCTGAGAGCTGATGGTCGTCGATGGAAGCCCGATATAATTGTGGCAAAAGGGGGTAAAGTGACTATTGTGGACGCTCAAATTGTTAATGGGAACACCGATTTAGATTTGATTCACCGGGAGAAGTGTCGGAAGTATGGGAGACTTGCTGTCCGTTTGGCGGTTGGGCGAATGTTTATTGTCTATGTTTATTAATTATTAATTTTTTTTTTTTTTTTTTTTTTTTTTATTTTTTTTTTATGTGTGTGTGTGTATATATATATAATATATATATATGTGTGTATGTGTATATGTATATTGGTGTTTGTATGTGTTATACCTTTATTGGATGTGGATGGTGAGATGCCTCCTTTTTTTTTTTTTTTTTTTTTTTTTTTTTTTTTTTTTTTTTTTTTTTTTTTTCTCAGAGGATGAAGTTAGAGAAGTTGACTGCCACTGGCTACAGTTTGGCATTTATTATTATATTTTGGAGTATTATTTTATTTATTTATTTATTTTATTGTTATTTATTGCTAGTGTAGTCGTCTTTTTATAAGTTATTTATTGTTAAAATAAAGTGGTCATATTTAACTAATTTAAGGTCTCACAGCAAATAGGCTTGGGTCTTCAAGCCTTAACAACGAGGGTGAAGGAGACGCCCAATTGTAAACTGACTTGTATTTGAATATGTATTATTGATTAATTGTATGAATGTGCTCTGTTTCTCCTAATAAAGAAAAATAAAAAAAAAAAAATATATACATATATTTGTCTGTTCGCTCTGTAGCTCCCAGACGAATGGTCCGATTTTGATGGAATTTGGTACAAAAATCTTTCGTCTAATTTGAAAGGTCAAGTTCGTTAACCAGCAAAATCCGCCTACTGGAAGATGGCGTTTGGGGAGAAATTCGCGCAAAAAAAATCGTAACGCTTACGTTTTTGAGTTCATAAGCTTGTAAGTACTCGTTTTATATGCTTCTTGGGCTAGGAAAGCGAATGAAACCATTTTCAAGGCGATAGCTTTAACCGTTTTCGAGAAAATTGAAAAAAAAATGTTGAATACCGTTTTTAGTTTGGGTACTTAGAATCATGGGATTCAGTTGAAACATTTTCTGCATGTTCTACTTTCATTAAAACTAATATGTTGAAATTTTGGTTACGTTTGGATAAAAAGTTTTGGTAACTTCGTTTACTTTCCTTAATATCTCGAAAAAGGTTGAGAATCTTGGTAAACGAAAGAATACCATTAGAAAGCTTACTAAATGCTCTACAAAAAAGGTTCTAATGAAAGTTTTGATTAGGCGATGTCAATCGGAGAAATAAGTGCTTAAAACTTTAAAGTTATTTATTTCGCTTATTCGAACTGTTCTTTTTGTCTGTTTTTTATTCCTTGTTATTTTTTAATTGCTTATAGTTGGATAATCTGTTTGACAATAAAACTGGTTAAGTAAAATAACAAAAATAATTTATTGTTAGAAATATAGATTTCAAGATTCCAAGACCTTATAACTAGCGGAACCTAGTGTTAGCCGACCCTTCTAGGTAAGATTGTAAATCATGACCTTTCAAGACTTTACTACACACAGGAATGGCGTTAGTGACCTTAAGGGTTGACACGCCATTATAATAATTAATTAAAAAAAAAGACTGGTGGAACCAAAATAATAACTGCTTCTATTTTAATCTTTCCAATTTAGACTAGGGATATGAACGGAACCGCGCTAAGATGATGCAGTTCCTGCGAGACAGACTTTTTTTTATAATGTTTCCCAAATATGGACCTTCGAATAAGGTAAATGTATATCTTTCTCTCTACCTGTGTAAATTTTTGCTCAAATTTACATAGGTAGAAACAATCTCCGATAAAGGAAAATGTAGTCGAATCTTTTTTTTTTTACTGGAATGTTGGTCGGTGGGAGAAATAAAAAGTCCGTCATGCAGGAGCTGCATAACTAAGCACTTTCCTCAGAATTTTTGTAGTGTAGACTACATTACTGAATAATTTGCTCTAAATAACCTGTATAAATAAAATAAAAACGTGAATAATTCTGCTCATTTACATTTTTTATGAGAATTGTTCAATTATTAATTTTGTAAATAATTTGCTTCCAGAGTTTTGTTAATACATGATACTGTACTACTTAATAAATACACAAAAACGTCATTTTCCGTCTTTTGATCTGACGCAGGAACAGGATACAGTCCCCCTTGTGGGAGATAGCGCTCCTCGCGGCGGCTTTGGGAACCTACGTCTGGCCAGCTAATTCTAATGAAACAGAGTTTAAAGTAAACCCTCCTTTCCAATAGACCGATTTACATAATTTTTATAACACTTCTTTCTCATGAGGTACCCACGACGTATACCGCGTTTCGATACAATACAGCAGAATTTACCACCGGTATGAGTATATTAGTACTTTAGGTCCGGAGTAAACCCCCCCCCCTCCCCTCCAAATAACCCGATTTAGTTCATTTTTACAACCCATTTTTGTCTGTTGATTACCACCACGAATACCGAGTTTCGTTGAAATGTAACAAAAATTACGGCTGGTAGTGGCAAATTGGTAATGTGGGTCCGGAGTAAACCCCCCCTCCTAATAAACCGATTTAGTTTATTTTTACAACGTATGTCTCTCTTTAGATCAACATAACGAATACCGAGTTTCGTTGAAATATAACAAAACCTACGTCTGGCATGGTCAAATTAGTGCTTTGGGTCCGGGGTAAACCCCCCCCTCCCGGTCGACTGATTTTGGTGGTTAACGAACTCGTTCAATCGTTTGCTAATTGAACGTTTAGTGAAGAAAAAACAAAAACTCTGGCCGCAATCGTGTTAACAGACATATATATATATATATATATATATATATATATATATATATATATATATATAAATTTTAACGGGGGTCATTTTCGGTGTCTACTAGGTAGGATCGATGTAGATTTGAAAACATTTTTCAAAAATTCCGTCATGAGTGCAACCTCAATAGCTACTTTCCTTCGGAGGAAAGTCCTAAAAGGAGTGGAACAGCTTGGTCTGTTAACAGAAAAGCGGCTCATTCAGAACGTTGAAACAAGTCTGGGAACAAGGAAAATCAAACTTGTTGGTCATTGTATTTCGCGTGGCACTACCGGGTTCTTGCTTGGATATTACGAAATGCAGTTATTTTTCTGTAACATGGTTCATGGATACACCTATTTTCTGTTTAGTCTATTTTAATTTAAGATGCTTTTACGGCTATTGTCATTAGCACCAGATAATGGAATTATTGCTCCTTATTATTAATCCAGATTCCATCTGAGGTGCGTGCAAACAACCCATTAGGATCAGGTTTAATCTCGTTCTTTTAGTCACACTTTCTCTTGGTAGACTTGTAAGGTCGAGCTGATTTGAGTGTTCACATACATGTGTTGTCCTATTAACAAGTAGACCGTGTTTCTAGTGAAGCAGAGTCATGGCGTGCCAGTGTAGTTAGTCATGCGAACGTCTGCTTATGCGAGATGTCTTACTCACATTGGGGATATATGTTGTTCCTTTAGCCAATGCGCAACCGACAACTTCTTTTTTTCTATTAATAATGCTTTATGTCCTCCAAGCTTTAAAGTTCTCTTAATTTTTGTTCATCTTTTGTCATGTATTTTCTTCATTTTTACCTTAATATTTGCTGCGGTTCATAAATTTATTTTTCGAACCCATTGCAACGGGACTCCTTCATTTACAGCTATTTACACTAAGTTATCCTCATTCTCCTTGATTCTGCAGTGGCCAGTAGTCTTTACGAAGAGAACTATTTGGCCATTTCTGCGGTATATTTTGGGAGTTATAGCAGTAAGAACAGACATAGAGTCGGTCAACATTACTATGTAATGAGATCTTTAGTTTTATATAAAGCCTTCAATATGGTTGTAAAGATGCTACTCATTTTCCACAGAGAGAGAGTTCCAACATTCTATTTTTTGGCGTTGAAATGTTGCAGCACCAACTCCATGGTTGTCTTAAGACAGTGAAAATACAGCTTGTGTTAGTTAATTTCGTATTTTAAGAAATCACTCTTTTTAAGTAAATTGAATAGTATCTTTATTAAGGCATTTGGTTAAGGCATAGTGGATATTGGGAAAGGTTACTGAGTATGGTTCTTTGGGGGGTACACCGTTATGAATAATAGACTGTAAGACAATGTTGAACTTAGAGGGAATTCTTAGAGGGAAAGGCTTTCTTGGTATTATTCGTCTCAGGATGTTTGATGGGTCCTGGATGTATTTGTTAAGAGGGTAATTTTTGAAGGATAAGTTTCTAATGTAAAAGTAAAAAGTCATTAATTCTCAACGAAGATCTAAGGGCAGTTCACCTGCATTTACGCATAGGCTGTATGTAATTCTGGATCGGTTTGCTCGAGTTGCAAGGGTGACATTCACTTTTTGGCTGCTACCATGTTTAACAATAAACCTTGCAGTCATTATCCAGGATTCTCCTAGATACAATGCAAAGATTTGTTCAAGGAATCATTTTGAGAATATTTAATGCATTGGAGCAATTCGCCCGGAGAGTTTTGTGTGCTTTGGCCAATAAATATTTTGATGAAAATTAACTCCCTGGAATTTAGTCCTATCTAAAAACTTTATAGGGGCTCCATTTACCTATAATAGAGTTGGGTTGTCAACTTTCTTTTGAGCGAAGAATATGCATTCAGTGTTAATATTAGATAAGTTAAAACATTGATTTTTTAACGAGTCAATTATTTTGTTTAGTTCTATTTGTATATCTCCTATTAATTTTCCGTTCCAATAAATTACAATCTAAGAACAACATTGCCTTGAAAGGCTCTTCCATATGATTAAGTTGTTCATTTACGGTAACGGAAACAAGAAAGTCAAATTTCCCTGTAGCATTTAATTTTATTGTACTATCTCTTACGACAACAAAGTACAATTGGGGTTGTTTGGCTGGTGTTCGTTCATAATAGTAATTTAGAATGAAGAAATGGTCAAACACCTTCACAAAATACATAAGCACATACATTTACACCGGTTATAAACGTTAAAATGTACTCTACAATTTATATAGCAAACGCTTAATATAATTTTCTTAATATTTAATATTTGTATTTCGTTTTTTTATTTATTTGTTGTCTATTAAATTATTTTTATTATTACTTCCTCTATGTAGTCCTTCTTTTTTTGTCACCTGTAAATTAATATGTTTTAATTTTTGATGTTGATGTATTTATTTTATTTTAAATGTGTAGCATTATTTCTTTTACCGGCTAAAGTTTTTATACACATACAGTAACTTAAAAATAACCAAAGTCTTGGTGCATTTCTAACATAAATATAATCAGTAATTCAAAACTATTTACGTAGGTTCGTTATAAAAATATAACACCGACAACAATTGTTGTATGACAGTTAATGTTCTGAGAAATTCGCCAGGTCTTATGTTTATAAATCTACTTTTTTGTTTATAGTTTATTGTACACAATATTGTAGGATTTTACTAACTAGCGACGTTAATGCTATCATTATTCTTTAAGTTTACACAAATAGAAAAATATACAATTAAATATTGTCAATGAAAACCATTAAAGAATGATGAATTCATTTCTTTATAAAGAATGTCAATCGATTTCCATTATAGGAATTAAAGGTGAAATTTCGATTTCACGGAGAGGAAGAAATTGCTAGGTAGAAAGCTTTCAAGCATAAAAACACAGATCGTGGTCCTTCCGGAAACATCTGGCTCTTCCAATCTTTATGAAAAGGTTTAGAAAGAAAAAGACGAATTATATTGATATGTTTTCTTATTCATTAAATAAGCAAAGAAGCATTTTTTAATCCTTAATGTAAATCGCAAAAGGCTGTAGAAAAAATAGTATTTATAACAAAAATCAAGTTAATAAAAACTTTCTAATATTGAAAGTTTTATTAATTATTTGATTGAGAGCTTCGCATAGCAAAAATACGCGACATCAAGAAATGTGATGATAACAACAATATAATCCATCTGTCTTATCATATCATCCTCCTTGACTTGTTCAATGCAAACACATTGCTACATATCTTTAAAATTGGCATAATACTACACACAGTACTAAAAAAAAAAACTAGTTTAGTCAGGTTAGAGGAAGATATTAATTTTACTTTTACTGAAAAGAAAAGATTTTTGGGGAATTCATTTCTTAATGAATGCTGTCGATATTGACTGTAGAGTGCGTTTACTGGACAAACGCACGCAAATCACAGTAAATTACTATATCCCGTATTTCTTAACGAACAGTCTATTTTTTGTTCGAAATGTTAGTCTTTTGTAACTTAGGATGAATAAATGACCAAACGCAACAATTTAACTTGCAGTAGCCATCCCTAAGTACTCACAACAAATTACTCACCTCTCTCTCCTCCATGTCTTCTAATTGTAAATGCAATGTCTATTACAAAGGTAAAACAAACATGTGCCTTATTTACGTAATATGTTTTTGTTTTGTTTTTAAAAAAAAAAAAAAAAGATTGCAATTACAAAAAATCAACCCCTCTTACTCGCGCAGTTATGTTGCGCCACGCAGAGGCTACATAACTAGACACATTCGACAGAAGGTGGGTAGAGTACGCTCCATTACTAAATAATTTTTGTAATATAACCTCTGTAAATACAAAGTACCTCAGTTTTTACGTGTTATATTTGTAATGAATATTTGACTTATTTTTTTTTTTTTATTTAATTGTCTTTGAAAGCAAACCACGACTTATCATAAAACAGATTTATTCAAAATTAAAAACTTAATGAGTTCCTCAATTTTCTTTAAAAAAGAATAGCAACTCATAATATGAGAGGTGCTTACTGACGCAAAAACGTTGGGCATATGTAGGTAGCTTAATGTTTCTTCATAGCTATAAAAAAGTAATTTCAACAAAGATGCTTATTATGTTTAAAGTAATGCCAAAAAAATGACAACAATATTCAGAAAACTTCCCCTTATAACGTAAGATATTCTTTTTATTATGATATGATCGGGGTAAATTTAGCCCAAAGGAATAAAACGTTTGCTTTTAAGAAACTGTAGGGGTTGAGCCATTTGAATTATATATAGGACCGTTTTCTGACTCACAAAAAGTACCTGTTTACACCTGGCTACGCAGAGACTATTCAAGCTGCCAATCGATTGCTTTGAACTGGAATACAATTTATTTTAATAACAAGTGGCTCATATTGTTCAAAAAAAAAGTTAATTATATTTCAATTATAAAAACGTGCTGCCCTATTTTGATAGGCAACCTGGAAAAAAAGTATTTATAATTATTCTTCAACTGACCCTTTTCTTAATCTTCTTTTTTTCTTGCTAGGCGGAAGGTCAAATAATAAAAACTTCACCACTCAGTTGCATATATAAACATAGTTTTGATTTTGAAAATTTTAACACATTAGGTAAGGAAAGAAATAGAATAAAAAGAAGAATTAAGGAGAATATCCATATCATAAAAAACTGAAATACTACATTTGAATACTATTTTTATTAACTTACTTGACAAAAAGTAAAATTATGTTTTAATTAGAGGGTGGGAAGATGGTTTTAATTGTAAGACTATAGTTCTTCTGGAAATTAATTTTAAATGTATGACATATCGATTATCGATCAGCTGATTATATTTCGCCATGTTGGATTCTTTCAGACCATGATCAGTCTAGACGTGGCCGTACTGATGGAAGGTTATCCTCCTCAGGTTGAGGCTGTAAATTTTTATTTGTAACTTTTTCCCCTGAAGAGGCACCAAAAAGGTGTGAAACATGTAGGGCCGTAATAAAGTTTGTGCAACTGAGTGGTGAAGTTTTTATTATTTGACCTTCCGCCTAGCAAGAAAAAAAGTATTTAGTTATTCATAATGTCATGGAAAAATATGTGTCTCACACTGGATGTACTGAGTAATCTTATACTATAATTAAAATAATTTTTATATTTTCTTCAATTCTATTTTCTGTTCGATGTTATGAAATTTATTATTTTTATTGTTGGATGGACATATTTTCTGTTGCGACCTCTATTCTATGCCTGACAGCGTGAAAGTTTTTGCCGCGAATGTGATTTATGAAAAGCATAATTTAAGACCGCCTTCTCGAAATATTTCTTTGACATATCAATGTAAATAAATACGAACTGGATTGATAGCTGCCTGTAATTACAAATCCGAATGAATAACATTGAATTGTAATCTACACGAGATTGAATATGCTAATGATAAGCGGATATTAAACGCCTATAATCGCAATCCTTTGGGGTTTTCTTAATGCACTCCATCATATCATTTCAACATTAGTTGTCTCATTGGATTGCTTCCATCTTTAATCATATGGGGACAATGTCTTCGGCTGTAAATCATTTTGGCCTTGCTTCTAGTGGATGTGGTGTATTTATGACTAAGAAGTGACTCAATGATTATTTCAGCTATTATCTATATTTCTCTGTGTTCCGTACATATGTGTTTCTTTCAAAAGATCACCTTCCACTTACCATCACATCTCTACCTCTTTTGAGATATTTAAGAAAATAAACGACAAATTCCAACACTTCCTGTCTGTAAATAATTTTTTTTTTTTTTTTTTTTTTTTTTTTTTTTTTTTTCTCTGAACACCTCATCTTTTCGAAACGTAACGGAATTTCACAAATCTTAGTTTAGATAATAGTCCAGTCACCTAAGACAAAAAAGGGGCAAAGTTCGCAAATAAACGCGTAACGCTGATTTTTCGGGGTGTTGTTCGGGACCACCCCAGTAGTGCGTACCCAATTTGTCAGCTTCGAAAGACCTGTGCTAACTGCGCAACAGTCGAAAAACGTTAAAATTTTTGGACATTTTTTTGTTTTGTGCTTATAGCTCCTAAACCGTGCATCGTACAACAATTTGTATTTTATCTTTTTTAAAGAAGATGAAATATGAAAACTTGTGGTGCTAAAACAAACTTTTTAGGTACAATATCTTCCGAGATAGAGCTCTTCAAAAATTTGCTACTTTTCCCAAAAAGTTCAATATTTAACTATCACGCTTGTTTGGAGGGATATGCAGGCCGGAATAATAATCTTACAAAATACTCTTGAGAATGAAAGTTATAGTAAATTTTATTAGCTTCAATTGAAGCGCAGTTCGAAGTCTATAGGCCCAGTGGGTGACTTAAAAAACCAAACAACGTCCATGTTTGGACTGGCTGAGCCAGGCAGTAGCACGAACCATTACAGTCCGTTTCAAACATTTTTTTCTATGTTTCATTACTTTTTGAGTGGACTGGGGGGGTGGAGAAAGGGGTAGATGGGAGGTGGTAGTGGTGAAAAGGGGGGGGGGGGGTAAAATAAAAAACCACCATAACTAGTGGCGGCCGGTCCCCCGCCTTAAGTTTTTTTTCCTTATTAAATAAAAACAACATAAATTTGAATTTTGTAAACTTTCTCATTTTCACATCTTGAACTTCAATTCAGTACTATTCTTTTTATAGAAATTGTTATGTAATTTTGATATTTTCCTATTATTTTAATAAACGACATGTATTTCAATAACTATTAGTGTTTATAATTATTTTTTAAAATTGCATTACCCAAAACAATCAATTTAAAATATGGGTCACAGGGGACCCGACGCCACTAGTTATGGTGGGTTTTTGACCCCCCCCCCCCATTTCACCACCTCCACATTACCCCCCCCCCCCCATTTACCCCTTTCTCCACCCCCTCCTCCGTCCAGTCAGAAAGTAATAAAACATAGAAAAAAATGTTTGAAACGGTCTGTAATGGTTCGTGCTACTGCCATGCTCAGCCAGTCCCAACATGGACGTTGTTTGGTTTTTAAAGATAACTAGTCACCCTATAGACTTCGAATTGCGCTTCAATAGAAGCTAATAAAATTTACTATAACTTTCATTCTCAAGAGTATTTTGTAAAATGATTATTCCAGCCTGCATATCCCTCCAAACAAGCCTGGTAGTTAAATACTGAACTTTTTGGGAAAAATAACCAATCTTTGAAGAACTGTATCTCGGAAGTTATTGTACCTAAAAAGTTTGTTTTAGCACCACAAGTTTTAAGAATACAAATTGTTGTACGATGCACGGTTTAGGAGCTATAAGCAAAAAACAAAAAAATTTCCAAACATTTTAATTTTTTTCGACTGTTATGCAGTTAGCACAGGTCTTTCGAAGCTGACAAATTGGGTACACTCTACTGGGGTGGTCCCAAACCAAACCCCAAAAAATCAGCGTTACGCGTTTTTTTGCGATCTCGATGTCTTAGGTGACTGGAGTGTAAATGTGGAAACATTTTAAGTTAGCTAGTCGCTTTCGATTACTCGAATCCGAAATTCTGAGTGTTTCCATTTTTCTCCTTAATGTTAAAATTTTCGCAGAAACAGTTCGACTACAATTCCCTATTATTCATGAAACAATTCTCAATTATATGCTTTCCAGAAACCTGGTTTACAGTAGTAATCGATAAAATTTATGAATTTGAAAATCATCATGTAATATGCAGCAAGGCAATGTAAGATAAATCAAGAGGGAGAGGGAGTGGGGCTGATTATGATGATAAAGTATTTTGTTTTAAAAAAAATAGAAAATTCGTCTTATTGGATTTATTTACCTATATCTTAAACCAGACATAAAAATTCAGTACCTGTCTGATGCGCTTGCCGATCTTCTTCTGCAAATATGTGTATATTCTGCTCGTGAAGTGTTCCTAGCTGGTGGGAGTAATTGTTAAATGGGAGAATTAATTGAAGGCCAAGCAGAAATCTTTGAAAACACTTAACTATACTCAAGTAGAAACACGGAAGACAAGAGAATAGATAAAACAGGAAGAGAATTCTTAAGATAACAGATTAGTCCAGGCAGTTATAGATGAAAATTTTTGACTTCGTAACTTTGTTTGGGCTGGATAGGAGGTGAACGTATCAAAAGTCCTCGCACGTAGCCTTTGTGCCGGGGGGAGGGGGGGGGGGTTTAGAAGGTCCTATTTTTCGGGTTTTCACTTATATCACGGAACCCCTGCGTCCTAGCGACATGACTATTCTATAACAAATGAAAGCTGATTAAATTTTCTACAAGTTCTATTCAATAACGTTTTTCGAGATATCTTTAGTTTTCGAAATGTCCGCCCTTGAAAGTCTATCATTTTGGAGAAAAACACTTTTGCCGCATATTGTTTCCCCGTTTTGACCGGATAACTCTTCAACGATGTACCAAAAAATAAATAACGGTTATAGGGTTGTAGAACATTGCATTCCCTTCAATAATATATGTTACTTTGCTATTTTATATAAAAAACTAAAAGAAAACTAAAGATATCTCGAAAAACTTTATTGAATTGAACTTGTAGGCAATTTAATCAGCTGTCATTTGTTATAGAATAGTCATGTTGCTAGGACGCAGGGTTTCCGAGATATAAGTGAAAACCCGAAAAACGGGACCTGCTAACCCCCCCCCCCCCCCCCCCCGGCACAAAGACTAACGGGCGAGGACTTTTAATATGCTCACCTCCTATCCAGCCCAAACAAAGTTACGAAGTCCAAAATTGTGCTCCATAAATTTTCATCTATAGCTGCATTAAAGTATTCGTCGCCTGGACTGTATACCGAGCCTAGAGGATCTAGTGTCATTTTACCTTTTGTGGGTAAACACTTTAGGATTAACGAGTGTTAGAGACTTTAAAGTATTAGACTGGCGCTATAGTTAGAAATCTTACTATTAATTTTTTTTCTTCTTTTTTTTTATATAAGGGTACAGTTTTCTTTATTTTATTACACTTATTATATTTTATAATTTACTGTGAAACTATGTTATTTTAGGTAAATTAAGCGGACTCCCTGTAAAAAGTTAATAATGCTTAAATACAGTTTTTTATCTATCTAAACTAAAGTTTTCGCCTCAAAATGCTTTCATTTGATTCCCTACTTATAACTACCAATGAAAAGAGTAATTTTACTCTCACGAACTTCGCCAAAAAATGGATTGCTGATTTCTGGTGAGAAGATTCGGTATCTTAGCAAACTTGACCGTTTGTAAATGTTTTGAATTTATTTGTCTACTTTTATTTTTATTTTACAATTTTTATTATTTATTTTTTCTAAGATTCGGTATCTTAGCAAACTTGACCGTTTGTAAATGTTTTGAATTTATTTGTCTACTTTTATTTTTATTTTACAATTTTTATTATTTTTTTTTCTAAGATGCGGTAGCTTAGCAAACTTGACTGTTTCTAATGTTTTGAATTTATTTGTCTACTTTTATTTTTATTTTACAATTTTTATTATTTTTTTTTTTCTAAGATGCGGTAGCTTAGCAAACTTGACTGTTTCTAATGTTTTGAATTTATTTGTCTACTTTTATTTTTATTTTACAATTTTTATTATTTTTTTTTCTAAGATGCGGTAGCTTAGCAAACTTGACTGTTTCTAATGTTTTGAATTTATTTGTCTACTTTTATTTTTATTTTACAATTTTTATCAGTTTATATTATCATTTTTCTAAAGATTAAATTAATAACTTAATGCTCATTGTTTTATTCTTTTAGCATATTGTAATTTTTTATCTATCTATAATAGTCTTACTCATGTATTACATGGCGTGCATTACCTCGGGACTATCACAATAAATGGTCTAATCAATGTTTGACATTTCTCCTGCCAAAGCGAGAAATGTTCTTTAGAACGGGAGAAGAGGATATGGCCTGCGTCAGATGGACACACGCATTAGGAAGTTGTAGCGAGTTGTGGCGGTTCCTTGTCCTGTTCTGATAAAAAGTAGCTTTCACTCGCTCACACAAGGATGTACTAGAGATCTCGGATTCCCTTCTTCATGCGTCACTTCGTCTGGGATATTGGAAAACGGAATCCTTTCTCTCATCCCTTCATATTTTACTCTTTTTTTTTGGAAGCTTTTCTTCCTGAATTGTTTAGAGGTTTGAATATGAAAGATCAGTAACCTAATTCCCGGAAACGTGGGGCTAATCAATTTAAAATAAGTGTGTTCTCCTAGCGTGTTTCCATAAAATGCTTATGTCTTATTGAAACTCATGACATGTCCTAGAATTCAAAAACTTCAAGTGCCGGCTAAGTTTTTCCCTGCGTATCTGTATTTAACCTAATAGCACCGCGCTATCCGGGCCCATATGTCCCCCAGATGAAAAAATCAGCGTGCTGCAGGCGGGCCTCGATCCCACATCTCCTTGATTACGATAGGGGGCTATCCATAATACTTCGAATACACTACTTTGGGGGTCTTATAGAAATTCAATGAATAAACACCTTTTTTTAAACCAAATATATAAAAAACGAAACTCCTGCTTTTGCACCGCTGATAATTTCTTTTTTAAATACTGCTCTACTCCTATTGTACACATAGTTTACATGTCGCACTAATATTTCTAAAGTGAAACAACTAAGAAAAAATGGACTAATGTATAATTTTTGAAAAAGATATTCACCTCATCCGTCGTTCATTAGCCCCATAATCAAAATTCTTGTAATAACTTGTAGTTTTCTTTTCTGTTGAATGCGTTACAATTAACAAACAATAAGTTAAAATATAACATTTGCATGTCTATTGTTATTTATAATTGGTATTCGTAGTTAAAGCTGCCTTTGTTATAAAACTGTTTATTTTTGTTTTAGCGAGACGGACGGCTGCTGAGCAGCCAGGCCCCCGGTCCTGGTTCACAACCCAACTACCAACCACAGAGGGTAGATCCTTACAGGTTGGTCGAGCACGACCTCAAGACTGTACATGCCGGCATCACTCAGGTAATTCATTCTTACTTATTTATTTATCTGTTTTAGCGTCGGGATAGCTATAAGTTGCCATCCCTAAAACGTTAAGTGCAAAGGCCTAAGACGAAGATATTTTATCAGTGGATGGAAACACGGCCGCATTTTGGTTCAGGCTGCTTGATTCTAGGAACACAAGCCTTAAATACCTAGATCAGGTCGCTCTTCAGTCGTCGATGACCCTAAGCCACTTGGGTTTGGTATTCGGAAACCACTTGTAACAACTCGAGGTTTAGCCGATGAAATGGGATTTTCAAATGCCACAAGGACCCTGCACTTAGAAAAGCTTGATATCCAAAGTATCCGTTCAACTTCAGATTATTATGACTTTTCGTCTCAATTAGTCAAAGAAAAATTCTCAGAAATAGAAGGGATTGGCGTCTGGCCCCACCCTCCTCACCATCTGACTATGGCCTTTTCAGGTTAATGGCGCATTTTATGGAAGACCTTACTTCGAAAAGGTTCGTTAATAACGTACCTCGATGTGAGGTGTTCTTTGCACAGTGGCATCACCATAAAGTACAACTTTAAAGTATTTTAAAATGATTGCCTGTATTTTAAGGAATACATTTAATTTGTAAATTTTGTATACACATTTAAATAAAACTTCTTTCAGTCATTGAATGTTATTCCATGCGTAAACTTGTATTTAATAAATAATAATCGATTTCGTAATTCTTTATAAATCATTAATCGTTGGTTGATAACTGAACCAACTAATTTTCTCGCAGTATAAATTTAATATGCAATTTATTACCCCTGCCAGTAGGAATCTTAAAAAATTGTTAAAACAATATATATTTTCTGTTACTATTTTAACCATATAGTTCGAATTATTACTAGACCTTTTTAAAAATCTGTGGATTGAATGTAATGTAGACTTCAAGTGTTTATATCCCAAAAACAAGTCCCGCTAGCCCTATTAAAACTTTTGTCAGCAAGATTAAATTTGCTATTATGTATCATATACTAGTTTTCCAGAAAAATGGTAAGGAAACTCGCTTTTATATTTACTAAAAATGGATACGCCCTGCCTCTGTCTCCCATATTATAAAGTGAATCTTTGAGACAATATCTGGAAAACGAGTACCGCTTGAAGGGTCCTATCTTTTTTTAATGCATAGAGGGCACTTAAATTAACATAAAGTTTATTTAATTTCAATTGTTATATTGCTCGGATCAAACATGTGGACATTTTTTTAAGGGTTTTATTTTGGGATTTTAAGGATTGTATCAGTTCAAGAATCACCTCCGAAAGCCTTGGGTCAATTATTTTATAAGAACTCAAAGATTGTTTACCTCATAAAACATAATATAAAATATAAGCGAAAACGCAAAATTTTGAAAAAAGTCATATATTTAAAGGTCCGTAACATAGCTCCAAATGGACCTCTCGACTTAGTTGAGGTCTGATAAATTTGTATTTTTGAGCTTAGGCATTACAAAGGAAATAGTCGTTTATTTTGGTTAACGACTTGAATAAAAATATTATAGTGTAAAATATCCTAAATTATGAGTTTTGGGGGGTTGGGCCCAAAGAAAAAGTGTAGGGGTTTTTCTGACCCCGGATTTGGATTCAGCGACCCCAAAACATATAGTAAAAATGGTCTGCTCTTTGGGTGTGTACTTTTTTTTGTGTAGCTGTGTTTTATGTCGAGTAAATTAATGTTTTCCACCATAGTGTTGAAAATTAGTATTCAACGTCAGGGAATCAGGTACGCCTTTCCATGGATAGAATTACTGGGAACGCGAGAATCCTTGCATGTATTCCCGCATTCTACTTTTCGCTAATTACAGCAATTTCTCTCATTCAAGTTCATGGGTAGCTGTATTCGTGTCTTATGAATGGGGTTTTCAGAATTTTCCTGTGAATATGATTTTTTATTATTATTATTATTTGTGTAGTTATTGTCAGGGGGTGAAGACTCCGTGTCTATGTAAGTGCGTACGTTTCCAACGTGTGGTGGTGGCTTCTCTTTAAAGAAAAATGCTAGTTGTCGCCCCTATCCGGGCTAAAAACAGAATTATAACCTGTTCTTGATCCGCCCAAAAAAATTTGTGTCATTGAAAAAAATATTGTTAAAACTAAAATGAAATCAATGCGTTTATTCACTCTCATGAAAAATAATATTTTGTATCATATGGAAAGAAATTAGTTTTAATACAAATAATATTAGATTACACGGGGGCCGTGAGTGCTAAGGTGTGAGCAATCCGAGCCTAAGGTCATGGGTACGATTCCCACTATGGTTGATGGCTTGTCATTAAAAAAAAAGAAAAGGCATAAGCCCTATTCTGGCTTTAAAATGGGGATAACCTGTAGAAAACCAGTCCCGAAATATATTGCAATGTATAAGTGGACGATAAAATTTAAAAAATAATATTTATTTTAGTAAATTACAGAATCGCTCTAAGGTTACACAGTTCCAGCGAGTCGGAGTTTTCTTATCTTAATGGATTCGGAAACGAAACAAAATATATGAATTGCGTTTTTTATTAAATCATGTGAGATTCGGAATTTCTCCTCTAAACTCAAATTTCGACAACATATTTTATAAGTCGAGTTCAGCCAACGAGGTAATATCATAAATATTTTTGTCCATATTGGATTGACCCGATCCAGGTTGTGACGATACCCTGTCTCGAGAGAGCGACGGGTCCGGAGATATTATACGCTGTAGGTCTTCGAAGGATATTGGTGAAGGGAGGGGGTATAATGAATGTTTGGAAAGTGTTGGGCGTTATCAATACTTCATCCGAAACCTGCTGGATATCGAAGCTGAAACTGGTTTCTTTAATCTTCTACACTTAGGGATAGGAAAGACGAGCATATGTTTTGGTTTTAGTTTTATTTTTTTCCATTAATGCTACAGGTACATGAAGCAATCATGTTCCATCATTAGTTATATGTGTCATTTAATAGTGAACACCGATGTGTTTTAATTAGATAATTTGTTACATTTAAGAAGTAATAGTATTTTATCTTATTTCTGGGATTTTAACTAGGCCATTAGCGCCGGAATAGTTATAGGCTGCCATCGTTCCTAAACATCCATTGTAAAGCAAGGAATTCATTTAGCTGGCTCATAAATGACAAACTGAACCTGGTGCAGACGAGACTCGAACCCCCATATCCCACATGAATATCCAAGGCACTTGAACATGGGGATACCCGTTTTTAATTGTTATTTAAAATTAGTTCTTTAGTTCGAAATTAATTATTAACAAATAAAATATTATGAATACGGTGGAAGGATATATTCACATGAGATAAGTAGAATTTAATAATGCTTCTCTAGACACGATATTAGGCGTATAGCCATCGGGGATCAAGCATACAGGCTGCTAGGATTGCTAACACGTGATAGGGCCACATAAAGCTGACCCCTTAGGAATTGTTAAACCCTAGTGTGTATACAATGTCTGACGGACAGCAGACATACAGGCAAAAAGTCCGACTCGCAGGAACTGCCTCATCTTAGCGCGGTTCCGTTCTTATCCCTAGTCTAATTTCGAAAGATTAAAATAGAAGCAGTTATTATTTTGTTGAGAGGAGATCGTTGACCGTTGATGATGCAAGGTAGGGATTGTCCGGGTTAGGTCACTGCTACTTAATAATACATACCCCATATGTGTATGTATGTGGGCATATATATGTACATATGTGTGCGTGTATATGTGTATGTGTATATGCATATATATAAATATATATATATTATATATGTATATATATATATATATATATATATATATATATATATATGTTAGGTATATTTACATAGATATGTGCATATATTAGTGTTAAATATGTCCTACTTGTATTTACAGCCCTGATGAAGGCTTGAAGTTCAAGCCGAAACGTCGGCACAATAAAACCATTTTCACGATAAAATGTAGTTTTATTAAGTAGCAGTGACCGAACCCTGACAGTTATATTTTGGTTCCACCAGTCTTGAAAGGTAGGATTTACAATCTTACCTGGAAGGGTCGGCAACAGTAGAAACCGTCCCGCTAGTTACAAGGTCTTGGAATCTTGGAACTCTATATTTCTAACAATAAATTGTTTTGTTATTTTACTTAACCTGTTTTATTTTCGAATACATTATCCAACTATAAGCAATTAAAAAATAACAAGGAATAAAATACAGACAAAAAGAACACTTCGAATAAGCGAAATCAATTACTTTAAAGCTTTAAGCTCTTATTTCTCCGATTGACATCGCCTAATCAAAACTTTCATTAGAACCTTTTATGTAGAGCATTTAATAAGCTTTCTAATGGTATTCTTCCGTTTCCCAAAATTCTCAACAGTTTTCGAGATATTAATGAAAGTTCCCAAAATTTATATTATTTCTAGCAACAGAAAATTGGCCTCATTTTTCATATCCTGTTTTACACACAAAATTTTCGCAACATAAGAAATTACAAAAATAAAAAGCAATAAAAAACGAAGGGAAAGAGACAAAAATTACAACAAGAACGACAAAAACCCGTTCATAAGAACAAAACAGACGTATTTGAAGTTTTAAGCACTTATTTCTCCGATTGACATAACCTAATCAAAAATAGTTTTAGAATCTTTTTTGTAGAGAATTTAGTAAGCTTTCAAATAGTTTTTATCCACTTACCACGATTTCCCAACCGTGTTCGAGATATTAATGAAAGTATACGAACTTCCCAAAACTTTTCATGTCTGTTCATAAAATATTTTATTCTAACCCTTCCTTAACTCCAAACGTAACAAAACTTTCAACATATTAGTTTTAATGAAAGTAGAACATGCAGATAAAGTTTCAACTGAATCCCGTAATTCTAAGTACCCAAACCAAAAACGGTATTCAAAAACTATTTTTCCAATTTTCTCGAAAACGGTTAAAGCGATCGCCTTCAAAATGGTTTTCCTAGCCCAGGAATCATATAAAACGAGTACTTACAAGCTTATGAACTCAAAAACGTAAGCGTTACGATTTTTTTTGCGCGAATTTCGCCCCAAACGCCATCTTCCAGTAGGCGGATTTTGCTGGTTAACGAACTTGACCTTTCAAATTGGACGATAGATTTTTGTACCAAATTTCATCAAAATCGGACCATCAGGGAAGCCAGAAATGAGCGAACAGACAAATATATATATATATATATATATATATATATATATATATCTATATATATATATATATATATATATATATATATATATATAAATATATACATATATATATATATATATACAAATTTGAACCACCGTTATTTTCGGTCTCTAGGGGTTCTGAAACGCGAAATTTTCTAGTCGGCACTTCCGGATTGTTTCATTGTATCAACCCTATAAGCGGGGTTCCTCCCTATGGGGGAGGGAGGAACCGCGCTAAAATTGTAAAAACATTGCTATGGGTTCTATTGGGTTGATAAAGGCCCTAACAGTATTTTTTTTCTATATATCTTCCATGTACAGACAGCGATCCGTTAGAATTTTATTATATGTATAGGTAAATGAATAAACATATATCTGGGGATTAGGGTTATCACAGATGGAACAGAACTCGAATCGTGTTCTACAAGATCTGTGTTCAAACTAAAGATTTGAACTTCTTGATTAATACTTATCTCACATAAAATTGAGCACTAAAATGGACTGCGATGGATGATTGCGTTTGCTTTTTAAAAGGATTTTAAAGTTTTAATAAAAGTGAAGAATAAATCGATGGTCACAGGTAGTAAGTTGGTAAGTGAGAAAATTAGGCTGTTTTGAAGGTGCAGTAAGAAATATTCTTTACATCAAGTGATGTTAAAAGGATTCACATCGGTAACCGTTTAGTAGGGCCTTTGGTGGGTAGGTAATTGGTTTAGTAGGGCCTTTGGTGGGTAGATAATTGGTTTAGTAGGGGCTTTGGTGGGTAGGTAATTGGTTTAGTAGGGCCTTTGGTCGGTAGATAATTGGTTTAGTAGGGCCTTTGGTGGGTAGGTAATTGGTTTAGTAGGGCCTTTGGTGGGTAGATAATTGGTTTAGTAGGGGCTTTGGTGGGTAGGTAATTGGTTTAGTAGGGCCTTTGGTGGGTAGATAATTGGTTTAGTAGGGCCTTTGGTGGGTAGGTAATTGGTTTAGTAGGGCCTTTGGTGGGTAGATAATTGGTTTAGTAGGGCCTTTGGTGGGTAGGTAATTGGTTTAGTAGGGCCTTTGGTGGGTAGATAATTGGTTTAGTAGGGCCTTTGGTGGGTAGGTAATTGGTTTAGTAGGGCCTTTGGTGGGTAGATAATTGGTTTAGTAGGGCCTTTGGTGGGTAGATAATTGGTTTTCCTGAATCCTTGGGATGACAAGTGTGAATATTTTCTAAACGGTATGAAAACAAAATTGAATTGACTAGACAATAACACATTTTTCTGCAAGTATGATGCATTCAGAAATCTAGGAAAGCAGCTCAAGTGGACCTAAACTCTTATTTCTTTTATTAATTCGTTTTTTTATTATTATTTAATTGTAGTTTTTCATAGGAAATAACCATTAACTATGATCATGCTATAATAATACAATTATAACTATATTAATACTCTTGAAGTCGAAATACAACATTGCTTTTATTAGAACGTAATTATAGGCATGCTTGAAGGCTACTTGAGATCGTATAGGTAATTATAGAATGTAAAATTGTGCAAGTAGTTTCACAATATTTCGACCGTGATACTTGTTTTTTCTTTACGCTTCAAGTCATAAATGGCACTCAGGTATTGTTTCATGTGCATATATGATATTGACACACTTAACTAGCTCGTTTTATCGGATTTATGTTAACAAATTAGTGTTTAGAAACATTTCTACAAGGACGACTTTCTGATTGCGTCCTCCTTTACAGATTTCTGACTAACAGTCAGTAAGTTTGCGTATATTGTTTACTAATGGAAAATTCATTAAATCAGAATGATCAATGATTTTTTTCGCGTAGTTAATTACATCTATTAGAACATCTAGTTATATTTAACATTATCACTGTCCTTGTCTCCCGTTGTAATATGGTTCAGACGCTGGAAGCTCCCCTTGCAGCTATGGAATAGTGGCTGCCGCAGGTGGGCTCGGTGAAAAAAATCCATTGTAATCAACATGGATATTTACAAAGAGTGGATTTTTTATAGTGTGCTATGGATATAGATATACCATAAACAAAAAAAAAAGTCCAACTATCAGTGACTGTTTCACATTAGCGCGCGTATCACTGGTAACAGTTGAAAACTTTGAAAATAGAACATTTAATCTGTTTGTTTTTTGTTTTTGTTTTTTTGTTGCGGGGAAGTTACATAGGTACATTAATTTTACTATTTAATTATATGCGCTACATGCACAAAAGATGACCACAATACACAAAACATTGGGAGAAGCAAACTCGAAACGGAAATAAATCAATACCGTTTCCTTTATACTTTCACTTGTCATTAAAAGAAGCTTTATGATAACCGTGAAGTACTGGAAACTTCTTTCTCATTTTATATCACTAGTTTTATTTAAAAAAAATCTTTAACTTTTAAAATGGATGAAAGAAAAGACCCGTACGAAACAGAGGCATTGGCGAAAACAAAACAATAAATAAAGGAAAACACGCGTGTGTTAATCACATTTTCTTTTTCTTAAACTTCCATGAGTCGAAAAGTAATCAAAATCAGTATATCATCGTTTTCATGGATGTCAAACGTTGTCATTCTCAAAAATAGTTGTTTTTTTTTGTTTTGTTTTTTTATAATTTATTTATGAGCACCCCGCATTGACAGCGTTTCGCCCAGGTACACATATAAAATAGAAATATATAACAACAAGAAAATAGTTACAATATTACATAATTACAAATCCAATTACATTATTGTGTGTTTTAATCTAATTATACAATTAACTTTGTGAATAACATACAGCTAAAAGTAAAATTAACTAGTAAAAAAAAACAATACATTTTTAAGAAAAACTTATAATTATAAAGGAAACGAAGAAAATCGTTCCTATGTACAATATGACTATATATAATCGCAACAGTTTCTATTTACAATATATGTTCTATGCATAATATGACAACATACATAAGAACAATAGCCCCATGTACAATCAATAGGAAGGATCCTATGTAAAATAATTATGAATAAATCACGTCATGAGTGATGTTTATAAAAAAAAAAAAAAAAAAAAAAAAAAAAAAAAAAAAAAAAAAAAAAAAAAAAAAAAAAACTTTCAACGGCGATGTTAAAAGCATATTTTGGGTCGTCTAGACAATCAAAGACAATGAATTAAGAAAATTAAGTGGTTGTTGTAATACATACTACACCCACATGTTGACTATTTGAGGAGTTTGGTCTGGGGTTTGTTAAATTTTGTTAAAAATATTGTTGTCTTTAAGAAAGGTAAGTATAGCGTTGATATGGTGACTGCTATCACGGAGTAGTTCGTTCATGTCTCGTGGAATTTCCAAGTCTTGTCTCAAATTACAGTCTGTCAGTATATGTTGAACTGTGAGGTCTTTGTTACAGATTTGGCACAGTGGTTTATCAGACTTTATCATAAGGTATTCATGAGTTATACGTGTGTGGCCTATCCTTAGTCTGGCTAACACTACTTCTTCTCGCCTTGAATCCCTGTATGACGAAGCCCAGTCGCTTACGGTCTGTTTGTAATAGAGGCCTCAGTAGCCTCTATTACAAAATAGTTGTTACACACATTTAAAAGTTTCATTTCATTCCCTGCGTCTAAAAACCTATGAGAAGTCCGGCTCGCTTGTCCATAATGTCTCTAAACATTCTGTAATCTCTACTGACATTCGGAAAGTTTAGAGCTGGTACGTATTCTGAAAATAATGAAAACACCTACTCTGATCTTGAAGAAAAGCGGAATTTTTGGCGGCATAATGCTAAAAAAAAGGAGTTGCGGACTTAAAGTGTCTACTTCCGCGTATTCTAACAGTAGCCTCTATTACAAACTCGTTTCTCATATAATTTTTTAATAAAAAAAAAAAAATCTGCTAATTGTACCAATTAAAAACTAATGCAAACGGAGCTAAACCCCGTTCAAAGTAAGGAAACCGATCCTTTCGGATTCTAAGCTCCAATTTCTCCGAATGAAATTTCTCTATTAAAAATTGCATAAGAGACATATTTTTTAGGAAATTAAGTAAGCTCTTGTACGAATGCCTTACCCAAGGCAATCAAGAAATATACGAAAACTTCTACACTCTTTGTGTCTGTTAATAATTTTTTTTTCTATTACTTCCTCAACTCCAAACGTAAGCGAAATTTTTATATTGTTGTCTGGCGAAATCTGAAACGTCTTGAAACATTTTCCACTCATACGCTATGTTGGAGTAACATAAACGAAAATTCTATTTATTCACAATTTTCTTGAAAATGTTTATATATATGACATTGAAAATGGATTTATTTCGTTAATCACGTCAAATTATCCAGAAAAAGTTTATGTACTTGAAAGCCTATAAACATGAATATCGTGTAAACAGTGTTCCGGTAGTTTAAATCACCACTACACATTATTGTAACAATTTTTTGTGACTATTATTGTTAGCTTACCTTATACAATAAAAACCTGATCTACGCTTAAATCCTAGCTTCATAGGAGACTCATTGCCGCGTGATTTTTTCCAATATACTTGAAATACACATTTTTTCACAGGCGCCCCAAATCCATCGGTGATCGAACGGAACCCTGTTTATTCAATGCAGCTTAACAGTTGTTCTATAATTTTTTAATATTATTATTAAATTCTAACGTCCATTTATTATTAACTATGAATTTTAGGACGGGTTATCTATATGTTTCCACCCTTTTCTAGCGAGGATAGGGCTGATGCCTTTTCATTTAAAAGCCACCACCCCTAGCGGGAATCGAACCCACGACCCTTTGGCACGGAGTGTTAAATGCTCACGCCTTAACGCTCACGGCCATCGGGCCTCCAATTTTTGAATATAAAATTAGCACGTGTAATCTCTTTTATGCTACAAGATTTTATATAGTCAAAACTCTTTCCTTACAGACATTTCCTTTCGAGGTAGTTATACTTAATGACCTCATTTCAATCAACTGAATTAATGTTTGATATTTCTAATTGTCCTGCAGTCGCCTGTCGACTCGGAGGTATAATGACACTCAAAATGTGGTCCTTTCGCCTCGAAACTGTTGAAAGCGAGATTGCTTACTTCAAATACTAAATTACACACATTAACGTCGAAAGCTGCAATTATTTCGGTCTGCCGGAACTTGGCTTATAGTGAACTGTGACGTCTTGTGCAATGTGTGTAGGCTCGCCGAGCAGCATATGACGCGCTTCCTTCAACATTTGAAATACAGGAATGTGGTTTTCTGGGATGTAAGCGGTCTACTGTAATTGTTTTCCAATGGCTTGTCACTGAATAGAAAACTAATTTTGTTTACTAATTCGTGAATCGGTTGGCTTCTTTTTCAAGCACGTCACCATTTTGCCGTTTTACTCCTAGAGAAAACACGACTTGATGACATACGAGCTATGACGTCGACCTGATGACTTAATCCGGAGTTTTGGCTAAGAAATGGCTGCATTTCATAACACATTCGCCATTAAGAAGTTGTCGTTGTATAAAGCTCTATGAAAATCTGTCAATAAAAAAATGACTTAAAAATAAGCTAAAAGAAATAAATATGTTTTACTCTTTAATCCCTTATTTTCGTACCTTTATGGTAGATTTGTCTGAACCATGAGGTTGAACTGGAGAATCCTTCTTCTTCTTTATCCAACACCCGTCTTTGGCTTTTCAGCCATTCGACGCACAGATGGAATAGGAGGATGGACAATCCTAGAGATTGGTATTTTCTATATTTCACTTTCAGTTTCAATCAAATTCATCAATTTAATTTGCAGGTTTGTCGATAAATCCGCATTCAATTTTTAAGTATAAAATTTAATTAAATTTGAATTTAATCCAGAGATTTAGTGATTTCCAGCCGGAACAGTTCTTCCTGTCCTCATAACTTCGTCATTCATAAAAAATAATTTATATTTTAAAAGATAGTCTTATTAACTTCTGTTTTTTTTAAGCGGTGAAGTATATTTAATGGTTTTTGCCTAATCTGAATAATATCTAATTATTGTGTGTCCTTATATGTTTTTCCAAAAATCGGTAAATCAAAAGGACTAACAATCATACATTCATCTTCTGACATGACACGTACAAGAAAATTCATATTTCTACAAGTTTAAAATTAGAGACTCAACAGCATGTACTTGTGACGAACATACAGAGCATGTACACACTCCTCATACAACCACTCCTCATGCCTGACCGATGACTACAGACAGGAGCTAGAACGCGAGTTTACTCCTGTATCGACGCGTTCCAGCTCCAGTGGAAACCAGTGGCCTGCTCGGCTCCACAGGAACTTCATAGGATCAAGGAACTTCAAAGGATCAAGGAACTTCAAAGGATCAAGGAACTTCAAAGAAAATAAAACATTCAGCATTAAGATCATTGAAGGTCAAAATATTCGAAGAAGAGAGGAATATTGTCGTTTTATTTAAATTTGTTTTGCGCCTAATGTCCGTTTTAATATAATTTAAGTTTAATTTATTATTAATTTACTTTTACTTTTTTTATTTATTTTAACTTTCTGCCTCTACTCGAAAAGGGTTATTGGCAGGCCAATGAATGTTTTTGTGACACATGTAATGTTATAGTCATAAAAAGTCGAAAACAAATGTTCTGTGTTCGAGGTTGATTATTAATGCTTCTCTTAAGGCTCTTCGGAATTGCTTGGGCTTCTCGTTCCTTTTGGTAAACAGAATAGTAGAGTAGGATGTGTACTACAGTAACAATGACCTGGCAAATGTCGCACGTTGGGGGTGGAGCCACATAGTAAGTGCGTTGGGTCAATTTGATGTGTCCAATTCTCAGTCTTGCGAGCAGCACTTCATGTCTTCTATATTGCCGGTATGACATTGCCCATTGCTTTATATCCTCTTTAATTTTCCTTCTTTAAATAATTATTTAGTTTTCAAAAAACTTCAGGCCTCTGGGATAGTATTTTATTCTTGATGAAATATCTTAAGTCCGGAGCAGCAGTGGCTTCTTCAATAAATATGACCCCTTCAACCTGCCCTCGAGCATCCTTGTCTGCCTTCTGGTTCAGACCAACATCGCGGTGAGAAGGGACCCAGATGAGAGAACGGGTCTTAATTGGCATGTGATAAATGGTTTCTTCTATTTTTTGGGCTATTGTGTCTTTGAGGTTCTATGTGATTTTAACGAAGTCATCGATTCATTTATAACTACGAATTTTTCCAAACATTTTGATAATTTCACTAATTGCCAAATAGCAAAGGTTTCACCGGTAAAAATACAATTGGCTTCATGGAGCTCTTACTTGATGGAGAGATTTTCTTGTTGAATGGCACAGCCTACTCTAAGAGTCATCAGTGAAAACCTTAACATAATCCTTATACTTAATAGTTTGCTTTAATTATTCAGTTTAATTATTTTTTTTAAAATCGGTGTAATTTATTTAATTTATATTTTTTTTAACAGAATACATGCGATATGTGATGCTTGGAGCATGTTGTAAATAAACGGTTACACCTCAGTGTTAATGAATGGACGGGGAAAAATATGCTTCTGCAAGTCTTAAGATATTATTATTTTATTTATCTGTAAATGCTTTATCGACATCATTAATGGTTTGGTTTAAGTTATTCTTTTAGACCTTTCTATTCTCCCTCTACAGGGAGAAAACGCGCAGCATTTCCGTGAAGCAGGTTAATATGGTGCAAAAACTGCCGCGTGAGGCTACTAAATTGAGATACTTAGAAGATTACTACGAAAACACTTGAAAAACTCTAGTTTCTCCTGGCGAAATAAAGCTTTGCAATATGACTAGCTGTTTGCTAATATATGGCTCATTTCTTCTCGATGGAGGGTTTGCTAAATTAAAGTGACAATATATAACGGAGACCGTGAAGGTCTAGAAATGATCTGCTGTATGCAATGTAGATGGTATCAAACCTCCTGTTGTCTGACGTTTCCGCTGACGAAACCCTTCTACGCTATTAGATATCTAATTGCCCAGAGAGTTAGGTGGTTTTTTTCTCCCCCCCCTTCCTTAGGGGTCATGTCTCAAGTATGAACACTTCTAATATGACGTAACGCCTCTACACTGTAATGCTCAGTCTTTCGCAATAACGACCTTGGAGTCAGCTGATCTAACTGCAGCTGTTTGTTTTTTTTTTGTTTTTTTTTTCTTTCTTATTTATCACATGATTGCATCTGTTTACATGCTCCACATTGCTTCTGACTTTAGTGTTGAAGTAGCTCTCCAAAGTGGAGCACATGAATATTCATTAGTCCATTAAATACATTATTACAAATTATAGTTGTACAAATACCAAGGGTATTCCTAAAAAAGTCCGACTCGCAGGAACTGCGTCATCTTAGCGCGGTTCCAGTTTTTTTTTTTTTTTTTTTTTTTTTTTTTTTTTTTTTTTTTTTTTTTTTTTTTTTTTTTACGGCACATTTACATCTAGGTCATTAGCGCCGACATCCAGGGTGTAGCGAGGAATTTCACCAGCGAGCCGTGGGATGATAAAATTCCTGCCGGAGGTTGGGAATCGAACCCACCATCTCCCGCTTATGAATCCAAGGCGCTAGCCATTAGACCACGGGAGACCCCGGTTCCTGTTCACATCCCTATTCTCATTTGAAAAGCATAGAATAGAAACAGATAATATTTTCCTCGGCCTTTGTTCAAAGGGTTTTATGGCTACACCTGGGGTCAGGTCCGCAAGACCCTAGAATCCTCTTCTACCGATGCTTCATTTCATACGTTTCAATGAATTGGAAAATATCCAATATTTTCACACATTCCTGTGTTCTTTTACTATAGTAATAATTCTACAGATAAAATCAATTAAAAAATAAAATAAAAAAAACCAACAGCATAAAGGCAATTGAAAATATTCAAAAGACGTCAACGAATCTTTTTCTCTTGGCAAGCTATATTTCTAACACTGAATTGTTTTTCTTATTTTGCCTAATCTGTTTGATTGTAAAATACATTATCCAACTATAAGCAATTAAAAAATAACAAGGAATAAAAACAGACAAAAAGAACAGTTCGAATAAGCGAAATCAATTACTTTAATGTTTTAAGCACTTATTTCTCCTTTTTTAAGAACCTTTTTTGTAGAGCATTTAGTAAGCTTTCTAATGGTATTCTTTCGTTTACCAAATTCTTAACCTTTTTCGAGATATTAAGGAAAATATACAAAGTTACCAAAACTTTTTATGTCTGTTAATAAAATATTTTATTCTAACCCTTCCTTAACTCCAAACGTAACCAAAATTTCAACATATTAGTTTTAATGAAAGTAGAACATGCAGAAAATGTTTCAACTGAATCCCATGATTCTAAGTACCCAAACCAAAAACGGTATTCAAAAACTATTTTTCCAATTTTCTCGAAAACGGTTAAAGCTATCGCCTTTAAAATGGTTTCATTCGTTTTCCTAGCCCAAGAAGCCTATAAAAAGAGTACTTACAAGCTTATGAACTCAAAAACGTAAGCGTTACGATTTTTTCTGCGCGAATTTCGCCCCAAACTCCATCTTCCAGTGGGCGGATTTTGCTGGTTAACGAACTTGACCTTTCATATTGGACGACTGATTTTTGTACCAAATTTCATCAAAATCGGACCATTCGTCTTCGACCTAGAGAGCGAACAGACAATATATATATATATATATATATATATATATATATATATATATGTATAAATAAATGAATATATTCATATATATATATATATATATATATATATATATATATATATATACAAATTTGAACCACCGTTATTTTCGGTCTCTAGGGGTTCTGAAACGCGAAAGTTTCTTGTCGGCACTTCCGGATTGTTTCATTGTATCAACCTTATAAGCGGGGTTCCTCCCTATGGGGGAGGGAGGAACCGCGCTAAAAAACATTCAAATCTTATAGTTTATTATCAGCAATAGACTTACTAAACTCGTTAACAGAGACTCGTTTTAAGTCAGGCTTGTAGAATATTCTTAGCGTGTTTCCAAATAATGCTTATATATAGTGTGATCTGGAAAATTTAGAATAAGTACTCCACTTCAGTGTAACGGAACCAACGCCTCCTAAACTTTAAGCACTGTTTTCTCCGACTGGGGAAGTTCCATCCAAAATTACATATAAACCTTTTTTTGTGGTAAATTTATAAAACTTCCGAATAGTCACTTTCTTTTATAATTCTGATAGGACATTTGTAGGAGTCCATCGTAGTGAATTTATAAGAGTAAGGAATGTTCACTTCCCACTAACGATAATGACTTGATCGATATTGCGATATTTAAAAAGAAGACTCGAAAACTCCAAAACAATACTTCCTCCTTTCCAAACGTAACGAGAATTCATATATGGAGGGTTCAGGGCACAACTAGATCATTTTTGACATTTTATGTTGTAATGGCATTGAAGAGCACAGGTAAGCCAAGCAGTCCAGGCAACGAATGCTTAAAAACAGCTATAGGTGGAAAATTTTGGAACAAAATTTTGGACTTCGTAACTTTGTTTGGGCTGGTTAGGAGGTGAACATATCAAAAGTCCTCGCCCGTAGCCTTTGTGCTGGGGGGAGGGGGGTTTAGAAGGTCACATTTTTCGGGTTTTCACTTATACCTCGGAAACCCTCCGTCCTAGCGACATGACCATTCTATAATAAATGAAAGCTGATTAAATATGCTACAAGTTCAATTCAATAAAGCTTTTCGAGATATCTTTAGTTTTCGAAATATCCGCTCTTGAATGTCTGTCATTTTGGAAAAAAACACACTCTTTAACGATAAACCCAAAAAATAAATGCCGTTTATAGGACTGTAGAGCATTACATTCCCTTCAAGAATATATGTAACTTTACTATTTTATGTATTTTCCTTTAAACGTGAAAACAGTTTTAATGTTCATCGTGATATCTGGCGACAACTGTCGACCAATGAACCTGTCAATTTCTCACCATTTCCAGTCAATGTATTGTCCAAAATATACTCCATTATGTAAATGTAGTGAGTACTGGACGTATAAATAGCACAAAATATATAATTTTGGGCCCACTGACCTGTTATTCACACTCAATTAGATAATATCTTGTCCATTATATTGGCAATGGTTTTGCTGAGACCATGTGAGTGCGTATATAAAGTTTGAAAGAAAATACACAAAATAGTAAATTAATATATATTATTGGAGTGAATGGAATGCTCTACAACCCTAAACCGACATTTATTTTTTGGGTTCATCGTAGAAGAGATATCCGGTCGAGAATAGAAAAAAGTGTGTTTTTTCCCAAAATGACAGAATTTCAAGAGCGGATATTTCGAAAACTAAAGATATCTCGTAGAACTTTATGAATAAAAATTTTAGGAAATTTAATCAACTTTCATTTGTTATAGAATAGTCATGTCGCTAGGATGCAGGGTTTCCAAAATATAAGTGAAAACCCGAAAAATGGGACCTTCTAAACCCCCCTCCCCCAGCACAAAGGCTATGGGCGAGGACTTTTGATATGTTCACCTCCTTTCCAGCCCAAACAAAGTTACGAAATCAAAAATGTTGTTCCAAAAATTTCCATCTATAACTGTTCGTTGCCTGGACTAAAGTCCAAGTTGTAACTATTTTATGAACAAGGCTATACATGAATAATGTCAGTGATATTTAAAATTAAGATCAGTGTTTAATTGTCTTTTTTTAAAAAATCATACTACAAAGATGAGCTAATCACCAATTTTACATCGCCCTCTACCGAATACTTTTGAAGAAAATGCAAATAGCCCAAGGAGCGTTGCATATAATCATCCTTTTTCCCCACAAAAAAGGAAGGAATTCTGAGGTCAGTCTAATTTAAAAGCACAATTGGTTTGATCCATTCCTCAGACCTTAATAAGTCCTTTATTTATTTATTCATTTGACAACGTTTCGGCCTTCAGGCCATTTTCTATATTTTTTTTCTAGCAGCCTCTTTTTTAAAAACTTTTAAGTTTAGGCCTTGTCATCGTGGCAATTCTTATAAAAACTAAATTCAAATTTTATAGGTATATTCCAAAACTTAAACACCACCATTTTCTCACCAGAAGTCCCTCCGTGACATAACCAAAATTCTAAGTTTATCAAGTTTTCTCGGGTTAGCTCATTGGTAGAGCACTGGACTAGAATGCTGGAGGACCCAAAACCAACCAGAGCGAACAAATAATGATTTTTATCTTCTAGTGCCATTATTCATGAGTTGGATTCGGCCTCCCTGACCGTCCCTAGGCCAACAAGACAAAGGGAAAATCAGGGTGTAGTACTGACCACACTATCTCCCTACTGTGCCGTATGGCCATGAATCAGATACCTCTATAGTATTTTTTTTTTCAAGTTTTCTTGGAAACCTGAAAGAGTACAGAAATAGGATTTTCACCATGCCTCACTCATTTTCCATAATTTTGATTTTTAAAAATTAAGCTTGTGGATCTTAACGTGATCAGTATTCTTGTTTTCTTTGTGTCTATGCATGATCTTCAACCTCCTTTAGATATGGTCATGTTTAAAAATTTTTATAACGCCCCATAAAGGTCATTTTTAAAATGTTTTTATTGTACCGTATTGAAATCTGAAATGATTTTATATTGATGATTTCTTCCCAGAAACGCGAGTATGTATATAACATGGCAATGTGTATATCGACATACATATTTCAACCCTGTATCTCTCGCATGAGAATCTAAGGTGTTAGCCACTAGACCACGTGGAGAGATCCCCCAATTAAGTATATCCATTTTTGTGTAGATTATATCATTAAAGAAGTACCTTGTTATTTTTTGTATCAATTGTCTTTGTTTGCTTGAGGGGCCATTACAGCCCAATATTTGTCCGGTCACCAACCATATTAAAGAATATTGGGGTGAGCAACCACTCCTGCTGGATTGTTGCCCCTGAAGAGGTGGCAAGGAGGCGAAAAACATGTTGAGCAATATATAACATAAAGTAATTGTAAAGAGAAAATAATTGCTACTTTTTCCATTACCTACGTCCCATACAATGAAAAACGTTTGTACAATTTACAAATGAAACCATCATCAGATTGTTTATTCAATCCGCACAAGAGTATTGCTTCCTAATTGATTTGTACCATATGTTTGATGAAATGGTATAATCCTAATTTTCACACCACTCAACTCTTGAGAGACTTCCCAGTGTTTTGGAAGCGACTACCTTAATGAAGATAGTTCCCTCGTGAAAGCGCCCATCTGCGTTAACCAGTAATTTGGTCGGGTGTTGTTGGCTAACCTAAAGTAAGTAGGTGAGCTTCACACCGACAACAAAAGAGCCTTGATGTATGATTATCAAGAGAGGAACATCTGTCTAAATGACTGTTTCCAAGCGGCTGCACTTCGTGGATGCAACGGAACCTGTTCTTTATGCAACTATGACCTCACCGGCTGAGTGTAAACACTAGGCACGTCTTTTGATTGAGTACGCTTACCCACACATCGCGAATGCGTTTTCGTTGTATGGTTAATCATAATGTCTTATCACGACCCACTGTAGAAATCCTATTGTTTAACGAACTAAAGTCCAACCTCAATAATGAAGTATAGTGACTGGAATAATGATGGACGATTCTCGAATATCGATCTTTTGAATCGACTCGATTGGAAATGACAAGATCGACGAGTTCAGATCGATTTAAAGGTTCGATCTTCTAGGCTTAGAAGATCGATCTACGATATGGATCGATTTCACGTTTACACTCAATTACTCACGAAATTCTTATTCCATTTCAATTCGAATCGATTCTCATTCGAAACTCGTCTATCACTACTATGAATCGACCTGCAGCATAATTAGTTTCTCATGAAGATTAGATAGTTAGCCGTCGAGGTGATAAGCAATAAGGGATTAGTTGGGATTCGGCTAAGAAAACGTCAATACGATTTTTGTAAAAAATCTATATTCAGGACGTTTCGGCTACTCTTTGGTATCCTTCGTCAGCAATGAAAGTGCCGGAGGCAGGGAAAGGCCAAATCGTGAAAATATATGATCGTGAAGTATATTTTCACGAAGGTTGCTTAAGTGTTAACTTAGGTCTTTCTCTGCCTCCCAGTACTTTCATTGCTGACGAAGGCTACCAAAGAGTAGCCGAAACGTCCTTAATACAGATTTTTACAAAAATCGTATTGATGTTTTCTTAGCCGAGTCCCAACTAATCCCTGATTGCTCATAATTAGTTTCAATTTTCTTACCCGCGGAATGTACTCCAACTTTCTTCGATTGGGCTCTTGTACAATTGGAACATCCAATCGCCGATCAGGCTTGCTTTGTGCACTCAATAGCTTTCCCAATTAAAATTAATATAAATATATAATAAAAGATCGGCCCTAAAAGATCGATTCTTTAAAAAGATCGCCCCGTTTTTTAAAGCCGTGATATGAAGCTCCTTAGGCTGGTATAGTAAGTACCTCCTTATATATCAGATGAATTCAAATCACAGCTTCACTTGTTAATTGTTCTAAAATTAAAGAATTGTTGATTAAATCAATGATGGTGTATAGTTTTTAAATATTTATATAAAGGAAATTTACACGGGTCATTTAATCGTTGTTAGAGACTTATTAAAAAAAAAAACATTATTCAACCTATTTGGACTAACGGACTTAAAATCTTGGGAACTAAAACTTCTAACATACAGAGAATACAGGCATTCCAATCCAAAGTCCTTCGCAAAATAGTCAGTGCTCCTTTCTACGTTTCCAATAGAACTCTTCATAATGACCTCAACATCCCTTTCGTTCAAGAACTGGCAAAATTCCATTTCCTAACCTGTCATTCCAAATTGTCTTTCCATCCCAAACCCAGAGCACAAATACTTTCCACCCCATCCCACCCATACAACCCCGCCTAGAAGGCTTAAGAGACATTGGCCCCGTGACCAGTTAACTAACTAATGGAAAAAAAAGTATTCCAAAGTTGAAAGTTTTTTATTTAGTTGTTTTTATTTATTTATTTTTTTCATTTTTTTACTTATTTATTTTGTCATTCTTATTAATCAATTTCTGTGTATATTATTATTTATAGCCAATCAACACTTTTAAGAAAACGTAACTGTACCTATTATATGTTGGATATTATGTGGGTCTATGATGATTCTACTAAGATATGACTACAAAGTGCTCTGTAGCACTCGGGCTATTAATACTGGGCTATCTATAGGTTACCACTTTTTTATAATTCCAACAGCACGTGTGTCGGTCTTCCATTCAGGTACTGGCCACGCACGACGTTGCTTAACTTCGGTGATCAACGGATAGTTTACTACTTAGCAAAATGTAATAGATATCGGCGGTAACATCCCGTACTTGCCAAGACGGAATCAGAAATCTAAATGGTCATGTGAAACTAGTTTCACCATTGTATTGATGACAATGTTATTTCGCAAGGTATCGGTACACTGAACAAACTGACTGATCAATATGTCCAATGGTTATTCATAAGAATGGTGTTCTCTCTGATGTCTTCGTCCATATAATTACACCTGAAGCATTACCATTTCTCGTTCAAAAGGAAATCTGATTCATAGTGGATACGCCTTCTTAACGCTTCCTGATTTAGACATCGCTGCTCTAATTAGCAATTTTCGTCACATTTAGCGCGTTTCTTTCCTACGGAGGGAGGGACCCCTATGGATATAATGAAGTCGATCTCATGACGCAATCCACAAGTGACGATTAGAAATGTTCACGTTTCAGAA
The DNA here is from genome assembly GCA_946811695.1 of Gonocerus acuteangulatus. Classification (NCBI taxonomy): domain Eukaryota; kingdom Metazoa; phylum Arthropoda; class Insecta; order Hemiptera; family Coreidae; genus Gonocerus; species Gonocerus acuteangulatus. The sequence continues at coordinate 31,068,217 of OX328124.1, forward strand.
CCCATAGACCACAAATATACCGTTGGTTAAAATGTATCTATATATATAAAAACCACGTGTCCGTTTGTCTTTTTGTCCATATGTCTGTTTGTTCCTTATACAAATCTACACCGTTTGACCGATTTTGACCAAACTTGGCACACAGGTAGGTCTTGATTCGGGAAAACTCCTAGGCTAGGTCAAAATAGTCAAATTTCAAAATTTGGTCAAACGGTCAAAAGTTTTGTTCAAGAAAAATTGGCTACACTGAACCATTCATATTCTGACGGTCATTTTGAATCGACAGCCGTTATGAATAATTTCTCAAATTTATTTGTTGATGTTCTTGATAATTAGAATAACTCGAACTCATTGATGACTTTACATCACTATATAATCATGGATTGCAGTTTATTTCAATTTTATTTCAACAGTCACTGTCTAACTAAGGAGCGCTGGCCTTTCTTTGATAAAAGCTATCTACTCGCAGGCTGTGTTGCTGGCCTCTGACAGAGGTTTAGACAGATATAAACAAATTCACACCGTTTGACCGATTTTGACGGAACTGGGTATACAGGTAGATCTTGATACGGGGAGAGTCATAGGCAGAAAGTAGGTGTAGCATGGCACACTGGGTAACAGCTAGTATATTATATGAGTTAAAGGTGAGGGTGGGGAAGGATCAATGGATTCTTGAAATAACTGGCAGGAGTTGCTCCCAACAATTTTTTTATTGTACATTAACTTATATTTGCTAAATTTCGAACCGTGTCGAGGTCTATTATAATTTTCAAGTATTATATTAAGATCTAATTATGAATTTTCATATTCATATCTAATATACAATTATTAGACACACACATATATATATATATATATATATATATATATATATATATATTTAAATTTAAATTTACTCTTTTCTAATAAATAATGTCTATGAAAGAATAGTATACATTTTAGCCCTCCACATATTTTTTGTTGTTGTTAGGAATAAATATAATGATGGTAGAGAAATCAATCTTAGATTATTAAATAACAAAAAAAAGATGGGCTAATAATCACAGTGGTTAATGTTCAAGAAAGTATGAATCAGTTGTATATTCAATTTGTTATAATAAAATGTTCTTCCTCATGTGTTGTTTTTTTTAGTACACTTCCAATTTTCTCTGCTCTCTCACATTTTTTTTTTAATTATTCATTACACTTTTGAAATCAGCATTAAATATGCTTTAAGGCTAATGTACATTCATTGTTCACAATTATCCTATTCAAACGGTAATATCAATTCAAAAAGTACAAATTACTAAAAGCTTCTGTTTAGTGACAACGTTTCGAAAATCACTAATCTTCCAACAATAATCCTGCAGACGGCAGAATTTCACAAGAGTTGTATAATTTAATCAGCTTTCCTACGGTATACTTAGAACTGATATTATCTATCAATTTCATAATGTAATCGAATTCTTGATTGAAAAAACATCAAAGCAATAAAAGTAATATTATGTTTATTTTCGTGCTATTGTCAGAAATAAATGAAAATTTGTCTTCATGAAATTGATATTTAATGATCATAGTAAGTCGGAAAAAAAAAAAAAAAAAAAAAAAAAAAAAAAAAAAAAATACATAGAATATTTTAAACGTTCTTTAACTGCTGTCTGGGTTTGTTCTCAAACAAACAATTCAGGCGTTGCGGATACGAAGGGCGAACTCAACATCCGGTCAAAATTTTTTGTCCCACCATCCGAAGAATCTACAGGTATATTTTTCGTGTTGAGTTCGCCCTTCTTTCCCTCATAAAATACAGAGAGAATGAAAACAAGCTGGCTGGAATCTGTCATAGGATGGCGAATAAGAAAGGCGAACACTCCACTACCGGTCCGCTGGATGATGATATAAATAAAATGATATTTTCGTTGAAAGTAAAGTTATCACTAATTACTGGTTAATTATTACATAATTTGTTTAATAATATAAATTAATAAACAAACAATGATACGTCCCACAACGAAAAAATGTTTTAAATATCTATTGGAGGCCGCCCTATGGAAAAAATATTCAATCTTATTTTCCTGAAAACTATCTTTCGTCGAGCTCGCCCTTCGTATCCGCAACTTCTCAATTGCGTGTTTATGATAAAAATTAAAGAGCAAATACATTTATAGATATTTTGTATTTATATTGGTTACTTTTTATGCAAATTCTTCAATAATTCGGCATACTACACCCTCCTACCTGTGGAATGTGTTTGTTTGTACAGCTTCTTCAAGGCGGACTATTTTCTCTTCTTTTTCTATAGTCCATTGTCAAAGTCCATCGCCAGAGTTGTATAAAACTAATCAGCCTTAAATCAAATATGTAATTAAAAGTTCAATCTTAGTTAATAAACCACACTATTTTTACTACGCAAATGTAATGATGAGCTGACGTCCATTAGATTGTCCTCCTACAAGATTACAAATAGGAGCTTACCTCCTAATCGGCGAGTATCAGAACTAGCTACCGCGATTACGAGACCTTGAAACTAACGGTATCAGTCTTAGTTCTCAATGAAGAGAAGTGAAGTGGCCTTCAGTTCTGTCAATGAACCTCCCGTACAATACTCTCATTCATATCTCTTGTCCTGTCATTGTTTATCGGGACTATTGTTTACCTTCCAAACTTTCCTTTACTCCTGTCAAAACAATCTAATACTGTTTACTCAGGATAGCTTGGTTACCTTCTTCTTACAAAGGTTATTTTTTTTTTTTGTATAGTACTGCAAGGTATAGTTGAAGGGCTCACCGTGGGCTGGATTTAAACCAGTATTTATACGATATTAGATATATGTGCAACCAGTCAGCCTCCAAAAAACCGAGGGCATTATATCTTGATATTACACATGGCTAATCGTTAATCGTTATCCGTCCATCGGGTTTGCAAATGTGGGTTGTGTCGATTTAGTGAATCCCGACAATTTTTAGCGCGGTTCCTCCCTCCCCCATAGGGAGGAACCCCGCTTATAAGGTTGATACAATGAAACAATCTGGCCACAACAAGTGCCGACTAGAAAATTTCGCGTTTCAGAACCCCTAGAGACGGAAAATAACGGTGGTTCAAATTTGTATATATATATATATATATATATATATATATATATATATATATATATGTATATATTTGTCTGTTCGCTCATTTCTGGCTTCCCTGATGGTCCGATTTTGATGAAATTTGGTACAAAAATCCCTCGTCCAATTTGAAAGGTCAAGTTCGTTAACCAGCAAAATCCGCCCACTGGAAGATGGCGTTTGGGGCGAAATTCGCGCAGAAAAAATCGTAACGCTTACGTTTTTGAGTTCATAAGCTTGTAAGTACTCTTTTTATAGGATTCTTGGGCTAGGAAAACGAATGAAACCATTTTCAAGGCGATAGCTTTAACCGTTTTCGAGAAAATTGGAAAAATAGTTTTTGAATACCGTTTTTGGTTTGGGTACTTAGAATCACGGGATTCAGTTGAAACATTATCTGCATGTTCTACTTTCATTAAAACTAATATGTTGAAAGTTATGTTACGTTTGGAGTTAAGGAAGGGTTAGAATAAAATATTTTATGAAAAGACATGAAAAGTTTTGGGGACTTCGTATACTTTCATTAATATCTCAAACACGGTTGGGAAATCGTGGTAAGTGGATAGAAACTATTTGAAAGCTTACTGAATTCTCTAGAAAAATTATTCTAAAACTATTTTTGATTAGGTAATGTCAATCGGAGAAATAAGTGCTTAAAACTTCAAATACGTCTGTTTTGTTCTTATGAACGGGTTTTAGCGCGGTTCCTCCCTCCCCCATAGGGAGGAACCCCGCTTATAAGGTTGATACAATGAAACAATCCGGACGTGCCGACAAGAAAATTTCGCGTTTCAGAACCCCTAGAGACCGAAAATAACGGTGGTTCAAATTTGTATATATATATATATGTATATATTTATATATATATATATATATATATATATATATATATAGATATTTGTCTGTTCGCTCATTTCTGGCTTCCCTGATGGTCCGATTTTGATGAAATTTGGTACAAAAATCAGTCGTCCAATTTGAAAGGTCAAGTTCGTTAACCAGCAAAATCCGCCCACTGGAAGATGGCGTTTGGGGCGAAATTCGCGCAGAAAAAATCGTAACGCTTACGTTTTTGAGTTCATAAGCTTGTAAGTACGCTTTTTATAGGCTTCTTGGGCTAGGAAAACGAATGAAACCATTTTCAAGGCGATAGCTTTAACCGTTTTCGAGAAAATTGGAAAAATAGTTTTTGAATACCGTTTTTGGTTTGGGTACTTAGAATTACGGGATTCAGTTGAAACTTTATCTGCATGTTTTACTTTCATTAAAACTAATATGTTGAAAGTTTTGTTACGTTTGGAGTTAAGGAAGGGTTAGAATAAAATATTTTATGAACAGACATGAAAAGTTTTGGGAAGTTCGTATACTTTCATTAATATCTCGAACACGGTTGGGAAATCGTGGTAAGTGGATAGAAACTATTTGAAAGCTTACTAAATTCTCTACAAAAAAGAATCTGAATCTATTTTTGATTAGGTTATGTCAATCGGAGAAATAAGTGCTTAAAACTTCAAATACGTCTGTTTTGTTCTTATGAACGGGTTTTTGTCGTTCTTGTTGTAATTTTTGTCTCTTTCCCTTCGTTTTTTATTGCTTTTTATTTTTGTAATTTCTTATGTTGCGAAAATTTTGTGTGTAAAACAGGATATGAAAAATGAGGCCAATTTTCTGTTGCTAGAAATAATATAAATTTTGGGAACTTTCATTAATATCTCGAAAACTGTTGAGAATTTTGGTAAACGGAAGAATACCATTAGAAAGCTTATTAAATGCTCTACATAAAAGTTTCTAATGAAAGTTTTGATTAGGCGATGTCAATCGGAGAAATAAGAGCTTAAAGCTTTAAAGTAATTGATTTCGCTTATTCGAAGTTTTCTTTTTGTCTGTGTTTTATTCCTTGTTATTTTTTAATTGCTTATAGTTGGATAATGTATTCGAAAATAAAACAGGTCAAGTAAAATAAGAAAAACAATTTATTGTTAGAAATATAGAGTTCCAAGATTCCAAGACCTTGTAACTAGCGGGACGGTTTCTATTGTTGCCGACCCATCCAGGTAAGATTGTAAATCCTACCTTTCAAGACTGGTGGAACCAAAATATAACTGTCAGGGTTCGGTCACTGCTACTTAATATAACTACATTTTATCGTAAAAATGGTTTTATTGACGTTTCGGCTTGAACTTCAAGCCTTCATCAGGGCTGTAAATACAAGTAGGACATATTTAACACTAATATATGCACATATCTATGTAAATATACCTAACATATATATATATATATATATACATATATAATATATATATATATATTTATATATATGCATATACACATACACATATACACGCACACATATGTACATATATATGCCCACATACATACACATATGGGGTATGTATTATTAAGTAGCAGTGACCTAACCCGGACAATCCCTACCTTGCATCATCAACGGTCAACGATCTCCTCTCAACAAAATAATAACTGCTTCTATTTTAATCTTTCGAAATTAGACTAGGGATAAGAACGGAACCGCGCTAAGATGAGGCAGTTCCTGCGAGTCGGACTTTTTTGTCGTTCTTTTTGTAATTTTTGTCTCTTTCCCTTGGTTTTTTATTGCTTTTTATTTTTGTAATTTCCTATGTTAGGAAAATGTATTTGTTTGTAAAACAGGATAGGAAAAATGAAACCAATTTTCTGTTGCTAGAAATAATGAAAATTTTGGGAACTATACGTATACTTTCATTAATATCTCGAAAACGGTTGGAAGCGAAAGGTTACCATTCGAAAGCTTACTAAATGGTCTACAAAAAAGGTTCTAAAGAAAGTTTTGAATAAGCGATGTCAATCGGAGAAATAAGAGCTTAAACTTTGAAGTAATTGATTTCGTTTATTGGGACGGTTCTTTTTGTCTGTTTTTATTCCTATTTTTTTATTGCTTATAGTTGGATAATGTATTTGAGAATAAAATAGATTAATTAAAATAAGAAAAACAATTCATTGTTAGAATTATATCAGGCTGTACCGTATGAAATGTCAGTTTTGGATTTGCCGATTTCCTTCAAATGTCTTGAAACTGTCGAGGCTCCTAATCCGAGTTCTTTGGAATATTCCCTATTGTTTGCAATTGCTTATAGTAGTCAAATGTATTTGCCAATAAAACAGGATACGTATAATTAGAATATTTTATTTTTGCGGAATCTTGGGATTCTCAGATCCCGTATGAATATCTATTAGGCCCCCTTCGTATTTTTTCCTTAATATCTCGAAAAGGGTTAGGAAATCGTGGCAAGTGAAATGTAACAGTTCGAAAGTTTATTTTTTATTTTAATTTTATTGATCAACAGGTCTTTGCATATATTTAAAAACTCTGTTGATATAACCTCTATATCGTTTTTCTTTGATTCAATAATAAGAAATCCTTTTTTCAATGATTTTATGTTTTTAGGCCAATCTATAATTCCTGTGGGTTAATATGTTTTTTAAATTGAAGCTTTAAAGCCTCAACAGGAATATTTATGTAATCACCCTTCACAGTTAATTTATTAGAATCATGAGTGACCGTTTTTGTGTTACAACTAACAATCTTTGAAAACGAAGTTTGACTATCCTTGTTATTGTTATTTTCCTTCTGTTTGGCCGAAATTTTCTATTCATGGTCTAATTCTCCTTGAATTTTTTGACTAGATCAAGAACCTATTTTAAGCACTCTTAAATTCCTTAATTTAATTGAGGAAGTTTATCAAGCTTGATATAATCACTTTTGGGTAAATACGGGTGGTCTATACCGAGTCCTTTGTTTGTAAACACAAAGAGCTTTCTGAGTAACGGTAAAGGGCAGTAAAAGTATTTGACTTTACCTGGATCATACAGAGAATTGCAATACGAGACCTTCTCATTCTTTCTTTCACCAGCTACCTTAGATCTGTTTATATTGTTAGCGCGGTTCCTCCCTCCCTTCATAGGGAGGAACCCCGCTTATAAAATTGATCTCATGAAACAATCCGGAAGTGCCGTCGTCCAATTTGAAAGCTCAAGTTCGTTAACCAGCAAAATCCGCCCACTGGAAGATGGCGTTTGAGGCGAAATTCGCGCAAAAAAAATCGCAACGCTTACATTTTTGAGTTCATATGCTTGTAAGTACTCGCTTTGTAGGCTTCTTGGCATAGGAAAACGAATGAACCCGGTTTTAAGGCGATAGCTTTAACCGTTTTCGAGAAAATTGGGAACATAGTTGCTGAATAACGTTTTTGGTTTTGGTACATAAAATCATGGGATTCAATTGAAACATTTTTTGCATGTTCAAATTTTATCATAACTAATATCTTAAACTTTTGGTTACGTTTGGAGTTAAGGAAGGGTTAGAATAAAATATTTTATGAACAGACATGAAAAGTTTTGGGAACTTGTTTGTTGACGTTTTTTGACGGGGTTTTTGTCGTTCTTGTTGTAATTTTTGTCTCTTTCCCTTCGTTTTTTATTGCTTTTTATTTTTGTAATTTCTTATGTTGCGAAAATTTTGTGTGTAAAACAGGATATGAAAAATGAGGCCAATTTTCTGTTGCTAGAAATAATATAAATTTTGGGAACTTTCATTAATATCTCGAACACGGTTGGGAAATTTTGATAAGTGGATAGAAACTATTTGAAAGCTTTCTAAATTCTCTACAGAAAAGATTCTGAAACAAGTTTTGATTAGGTGATGTCAGTCGAAGAAATAAGTGCTTAAAACTTCAAATACGTCTGTTTAGTTCTTATGAACGGGTTTTTTTCGTCTTTTTGTAATTTTTGTCTCTTTCCCTTAGTTTTTTATTGATTTTTATTTTTGTAATTTCTTATGTTAAGAAAATTTATTTGTGTGTAAAACAGGATAGGTAAAATGAGACCAATTTTCTATTGCTAGAAATAATGAAACGTTTTGGGAACTTCGTATAATTTCTTAATATCTCGAAAACGGTTGAAAATCTTGGGAAGCGAAAGGGTACCATTCGAAAGCTTACTAAATGCTCTACAAAAAATGTTCTGACGAAAGTTTTAATTAGGCGATGTCAATCCGAGAAATAAGTGCTTAAAACATTAAAGTAATTGATTTCGTTTATTCGAACGGTTTTTTTTGTCGGTTTTTATTCCTTGTTATTTCTTAATTGCTTATAGTTGGATAATGTATTTTACAACAAAACAGATTAATTAAAATAAGAAGATCAATTTATTGTTAGAAATATAGATTTCCTAGATTCCAAGACCTTGTAACTAGCGGGACCCTTTCTAGTGTTGACCGACCCTTCCAGGTAAGATCGTAAATCAAGACCTTTCAAGACTGGTGGAACCAAAATAATAACTGCTTCTAATTTAATCTTCAGGCGATTCGCCAAAGTTGCGAAGCCTTATCAATAAATAAATATTTTAATCTTTCCAAATTAGACTAGGGATAAGAACGGAACCGCGCTAAGGTGATGCAGTTCCTGCGAGTCGGACTTTATCTATTTTGTTAGTATTTTTGGACGAAAAAAAAAATCAAATACCTTGTAAAAAACAAATAATAAGCTCTCACTTATTTGTGCATTTCCAACTTGGCCAGTTTTCGTTAAATGATGACCGTTTTAAGTTAGTGAGTTCCTACAATCCCGATCAGTTTAAGTCTTCAGAGGGTTAATAATAACCCTGAATCGTTATCGTAAGTTTTAAATTCTAGAAATTTTATAATAAATCGGATCGTCATGTTTCAAGTCATAGTAGGCATCATTTAATAAAAACTGGCTATGTTGAAAATGCACAATTAAGTGAGAGGGTATTATTAGGTTCTTGACAAGGCATGATAGCATAACTTTCATAGGCAAACTGTTTTGCGAGGTGTCTGGAACTTGGCCTGTTTTTTTCAACGTTAGTTTTTATAGGGGTAAGATAATTTACTCTAAAACACAGGCGAATCTGGATCATTAGAAGTGAATATAAATAATCGAGAACCCATAATTACGTTAATTAATTAAATATAATTTCAACTGTCCCGTTACTTAATTTAATTAGCAGATTATCATCAGATGTGATTGCATTCATGAAAATATTTTATTTATATATAAGTATTAGTATAAGCAATAGTGGCCTCAATTTTCGTTCATTCGGTATAGTTACAGTCTATACAAAACTAAAACGCGATATTCTAGCCAAATTATTAATTTTGTCAACAACAAACTAAGAAGATCTATTGTGAAAATAACCATAATCTGTCGACTATAAGGGGAAGCACAACACCACACCAAATATATAAATATGTCTCTAGGGAGACATATTAATTAAGTTTGACACTTTTTAATCTCAAGGGACTTTAAGGGGTTATTTGTCGACTAATTTTAACGAAACTAACATATAACAATCAGAACTGAGTGATAAAGATAAAGCGCTTCTAAAATGCTCAGCAAAATCCGACAATTTTAACTAGATATTACATAGAACTTTTTTCTTTTTGGTTGCTACCATTGAACGTTATTTGTGATGAATATATGTTTTATATAATTATATATATATTTCTTAATTGCATACACTACTTAATTAAATTGTTCTAGTGACACCGGAAGTCGATGCACAAAAAATAAACTTCTTAATTAAAATTAACATTATTCTTAATCTCTATTTATTGTGTTGTCATTCCTACGAATGTATTCTACTTTTAATTTGATTTAAAATAAATTTTTATCAAGAGGCAAATCACCTGTGTAAAGATGCTCATATTAAATAAGTACTCTTGGTACTGTGATAGTATAATCTGGTACGCTTAGTTGCTCTAAAAACTAGTGAAGATAGTCGATTGTACAATATATTCTAACATAAGAATCCTATGTATCTTTCATTTACATATCATTCTTTTAATCTCGATAGCATGAATGGATTACTTTTGTGTGATACTTACAAAAAATGGCGTAACTCCTATAAAACAATTGATTTTTATTTATCTAAATATTATAATTAAAAATATTTGTTCTTGAGAATGAAGTGGTAAAGTCTTATGTTTTATAAAATGTATTTAACATTTTAAGTGCAGAATGTAAGATCTTGGTTAATCAATTTGGGCTCAAATATAAATTTAATATTTCAGAACAGCAATTTTAAGTAGGGTGTTAAACTACAGATAACCCGCCCTAAAATTCTTGGTTAATAATAAATGGACGGTAAAATTTAAATAAATAAATAACTTTGACCTATTGTTAAAGAGTAATTGTCCTCTATACTTAATGGCATAATTTTCTTGACAAAAGCAAAATTCTTTGCCCAGACAATTTAGATCAAATTGACTAACACCACTTGCATTCTCATGCCCCAATAACTGTCACCGAAGAGACCAGATGTCTATTATTATTATTTTTTGTTCTATAGAATAAGTTCATAAGAAGTCAATGATTGTTTGGGATTCGGATAAGACAAATTGCTAGATTTTGTTTGAAAAAAAAAAAATATTCAATATACATTACAAAAAAAAAAAAAAAAAAAAAAAAAATATTTTGCAAACGTTTTGGCAGGTCGTTTGGCAGGATTCTTCAGCCAAAAATTAAAAATCCATAATTATAAACACGACCAATCAAAACAGTGAGTAAAATTGATTAGGAATGTTTGAAATTTTGTATTTATATTTTTTTTTTAGCTAAAGAAGGCTGCCAAGGAGCATGCCGAAAAGTTCACTATTTAATTTTTTTCTGAAAATCTGACGTTTTCTCCTAGCCGAATCCCAACCCTTCTTCTTATCGCCTCAACGGCTACCTATCTGCATCTCAAGAGTAAGTTTTTCAAGGATCTAATAAATATTTAGGAACCTTAATACATCTAATATTTTTATATTGTATAATATACTGACCTCAAGAGATATAAAATATAATAAACGAGCTTAGTAATGAGCTAAATGACCATGAGATATTTAGTGGCAAGCTTGTTAAATCTCAGCATTAATTTATGGAAAGGTAGCCGCGCAAGAAGCAGGAGCTAGAGCGAGTGGCAGCGGCCGTGAACCTGAGTGGGAGGTTGCATCATCACCAAGGCTACCAGGCATCTCTTTCATAACCTTATCATTAGCCACATAAAACAGCTGATAAACGAAGAGTACGTCCCTGTTGTTATATGACCTATTTAGAATGTGTTTGTTTCCTAATAACTCACATACGTCCGTAGTGTTTTCTCATCCCCTTTGGTCCTCCGGAGAGACGGTCTATTAACTCCAGCTTGAAGACCTTGTCGAAAGAGGTTGTGCAACGGCTCTCCCACAAGCCGAACCATCCTCATTTGCCCTCTGATCTCCGTGATTTCTTATTATTATTCTTAGTCTGTTTCAAATCGTTCGGAGACCCAAAGGTCTCAGAAGCATAACAGGTTTCTTTGTAAAGGCTCGACAATTTCTTTTTACTTAACACATGCCTAAATCAGGTTTCATCCTAAGCCGTCCTACTTCGTGTATCCCAGTATTAATTTGATGAAATTACAGGAAAAAAGAAAGGTTTAGTATTCATCGATGAATCCAAATGAAAATTAATGACTACACGTCATGCGCAACATTTTATTGAGAAAGAACGAGGAAACACAAACTAAATAAACTCTCCAACATTCACTCTGCTTAAATCACAGCATTAGGACTAGCTCTGTATCTAAATCTTCAGTCAACACAAACTAAATAAACTCTCCAACATTCACTCTGCTTAAATCACAGCATTAGGACTAGCTCTGTTTCTAAATCTTCAGTCAACACAAACTAAATAAACTCTCCAACATTCACTCTGCTTAAATCACAGTATTAGGACTAGCTCTGTATCTAAATCTTCAGTCAACACATACCTATATCATAATTTACACAAACCCTTTAAGTACACTACTTAATATATATATAAACTTACCTTTATTGGACCAACATTCCAAGATGCCAGACACCGACATCAACTCCCGTGGATAGACTACCCGATGGTGAAAATTTATAATCTGTTATAATAGCCTGTTAAAGTATTGAGTGTATATATAATTAAAACGTTTCTAAATTTATTTTTGAATATATTCTGAAAAGAGAGAACGTATTTATTGTATGAGTACGGTGTATATTTGTTTGGTGGTATTTAGTATGTGTGGCTGTGAGTGTTTTTGTATTTTTGCGTGTGAGTGTGTGTAATTATCATTATGCAAATAGAATTTTAGGATTAGCTCTAGGTTTAAGGTTACACCCGATATAAAAAGTCTGACACAATTTGTACACAGAATTTTTAGATTTAGTGTACAATTTACCTCCCAATTAAATAATAGTTCCAACAAAACTGTTGACAGTCAAGGTAACAAAAAAGTCCGTCACGCAGGAGCTGCATAACTAAGCACTTTCCTCAGAATTTGGGTAGTGTAGACTGCTTTCCAGAACAATTTGCTTAAAATATCCTACATAAATAAAATAAAAACATGAATAGTTCTCTTTTAATTTTGTAATGAGTAACTGATAAATTATTAATTTGCTTCCAGAGTTATGTTTACACATGGTACCTACTACACTACGTAATAAATACAAAAAAAACTCATATTATCGTATTTTGATCTAATGCAGGAACCGGATACAGTCCCTCTAGTGCTCCTTGCGGCGCCTTTGTGGACCTATATCTGGCTGGCATTTCTATTGAAATATATTACAAAGTAAACCCCCCTTTCCGATTGACCGATTTAGCTCATTTTTATAACACTTCTTTCTCATGAGTTACCCACGACGTATACCGCGTTTCGTTACAATACAGCAGAAATTACGACCAGTATGAGTATATTAGTAATTTGGGTCCGGAGTAAACCCCCCCTTCTAATGAATCGATTTAGTTCATTTTTACAACACATATTTACCTGTAGATTACCACTACGAATACCGAGTTTCGTCGAAATATAGCAAAAATCACGGCTGGTAGTGGCGAATGGGTATTGTGGGTCTGGAGTAAACCCCCCCTCCAAATGAACCGATTTAGTTTATATTTACAACACATATTTATCTGTAGATTACCACTATGAATACCGAGTTTCGTTGAAATATACCAAAAATCACGGCTGGTATTGGCGAATTGGTATTGTCGGTCCGGAGTAAACCCCCCCTCCTTATAAACCGATTTAGTTCATTTTTATATCTCACTTTTCTCTCTATATTACCACTACGAATACCAAGTTTCGTTGAAATATAACAAATATTACGGCTGAAATGGTCAAATTAGTGTTTTGGGTTCGGGGTAAACCCCCCCATCCGGTGTACCGATTTTGTTCGTTAACGAACTCGTTCAATCGTTTGCTAATTGAATGCTATATACCAAGTTTCGTGACGAAAAAACAAAAACTCTGGCCGCTATCGTGTTAACAGACACATATATATATATATATATATATATATATATGTATATATATATATATATATATATATATATATAGATATATATAAATTTTAACGGGGGTCATTTTCGCTGTCTACTAGGTAGGATCGATAAAGATTTGAAGAAATTTTTCAAAAATTCCGTCATGAGTCCAACCTCAATAGCTACTTTCCTTCGGAGGAAAGTGCTAAAATATAGAATACAAGTTAATTATAAAACTTTTTCTATCATATGTTAAAAACGAAACAACTTCGTTGAATGGTGCTAGTGACCTAGGTAGTCGAAGCACCTTAATATATAATAATAACAAAAAACAAAACAAAAAAAAACACACATTTATACAGATAAAATGCAAGGAAACACAACGTCGTTCATAAGGGTCCCCAGCCACATAGCTATCGAAGAGAACGAGATCGTGGATATGGCCGCATGTGAGGCACACAACCTACATGAAATCATTAAAAAAAAAAAAAAAAAAAAAAAAAAAAAAAAAAAAAAAAAAAAAAAAAAAAAAAAAAAAAAGTAGGTAAATCTGAAGGAGAGCGTCCTCAGCTACGATTTTCTTCAAAGTTTGCACTATAACGTATTTTGATGGACTAAACACGAATCCGTTGGGAAAAAAAACCGCTCTCAACTAGGAAAGAAGTTATTTAAAAAAAAAAGTTCACTGTTATGAAGGTTAGGGAAGAATGCCTTGGACGACTTTTGGGCATAGAATTCTTTTCATTTCTGCGAGTTGGGTTGACTGGGGTTTTGATGTTATCTTGAGCGAGCGGAGCGTAGCGGAGCGAGCGGAAACGCATAGCACGTATGCCCAAAAGCGACAGTCTAAATTTCAATTACACTTCGTCATTAAGGACTATTGCGCATGCGCGTGTTTACATATAAGCTGTTTACCCCGTCTTTTATAACCTCCATAACAGTGAACTTTAGTGCTTAATAACTTCTTTTCTAGTTGAGAGCGGTTTTTTTTTTCAACGGATTCGTGTTTAGTGCATCAAAATACGTTATAGTGCAAACTTTGAAGAAAATCGTAGCTGAGGACGCTCTCCTTCAGTTTTACCAAAAAGTAAACTGGAGCAATATTTTGAATGAAAGGGAAGAAAATAAACTAAAATAGGTAAAAAACGAAGACTTGTGCTATTTTTCCATTTTAAGGTTCTGATTTGTCCCTTTACTATTGTTTATCTTTACTATTGTTTACTGTTGTTATTGTTTAGCTATTTGTTCTCTGCCTTGGGACTTAAGGATGCTTAGTTTATGTTTTTACAACTTCTTCAGTTCAACAATTCTCAAAAATATTCTCGCGCATATTCTGTACTTGAAAGTGTACAAAAACGACATCGTTTCCCTGAGTAAAAGTTTCTATAGAGTAAATAGATCCTTCAGAAGCAAACTTTGTACACCATTTTCTTGTCGTGATACACTTCTGGAAAATCTCGATAGAAGTTTAGGTTATTTCACTATTCTACTGATACAAAAACTGACCCTCATAAGATTTTGTTCGTATGTGTCTATTTATTCATAGTTTTGGGTGTACTAACATGTTTTTAAGCTGTTATCTTTATAATCGCTGAGACAGTGTAAAATGTGGGTATTCATTCAAATAGGTGAGGTTTATCATGATTATAATGGACGTTTTATGATTTCCACTTATTTGTTTATTATTTTATTTTTAGGAACTCCTTGTAAACACAAATCAAGAAGAACTTCAACGAATCGCCACTTATTACTTCGACGGCCAAGGAAAGTCTCTTCGGCCGATGGTTACTCTCCTTATGTCTAGAGCTTTGAACTACCATATGAATAAATTGTAAGTACATTCAATATGTTTACCAAGAATACACAACTATTATTATGGTCACTATATATTTAGTAACTTAAATTGTTTTATTATCAGATACGATATTCACAATGCACTTCATTGCTTTTTTTTTAGCAAGTCGTCGAGATAGGAGCATTACTTTTCTTGAGTTTTTTATTATTTCAGTATTTTTTAATTGGTAAATAATCTAAGGGGTTAGGTCCGCCAGTAAATATACTCATGATGATTAGATAGTTAGCCGTCGAGGTGATAAGTAAAGATGGAATGGTTGGGATTCGGCTAAATAAACCTCAATATGATTTTGTTTTAAAAAATCGATATTTCGGACGTTTCGGCTACTCATTGGTAGCCTTCGTCAGCTAAAATGATAAAAAAAGAAATTAATACAGAAACAAAAAAAAGTTTATAATTGTGATAGGTAACAGAACTATAAGTACAATTAACTTATGAAAGAATATATCTTCTTAAATTCTTAGAATGAGTAGAATGAAAAAATAAATAGGTACAATAATTGATTTTAATAGTAATTAGTAACATTATTTGATTTTACAAAGAAATAAGAAACTACATACCAATGACAAATATAGTAGCTAATAGTAACATTAATTAATTTTACAAAGAAATAAGATACTACATACCGATGGAAATGCCGAGCGGCAGAGGAAGACCAAGGTTGGCAATTAAGTAACCATTGTGGAAGTGTCTAAGGAAAAAGGAATCTACTGGGGTATATGTAACTGAAAACAGCAGGTGGTGGGAGAAAAGTCGGTAAGGATCAAAAGGCATGTTTATGACATTTTATGACAGGAAAGGAGAAAAAGGTGATAATGGAAGGATACCCAAGGGGCATGGGAAAATCTAGGTGGGAGGTCGGGAGAGTTTTTGGAAAATATTAGCGTACATAGGAGAAATAACCAATTATTGTACCTATTTATTTTTTCATTCTACTCATTCTAAGAATTTAAGAAGATATATTCTTTTATAAGTTAATTGTACTTATACTTCTGTTACCTATCACAATTATAAACTTTTTTTTGTTTCTGTATTAATTTCTTTTTTTGTCATTTTAGCTGACGAAGGCTACCAATGAGTAGCCGAAACGTCCGAAATATAGATTTTTTAAAACAAAATCATATTGAGGTTTACTTAGCCGAATCCCAACCATTCCATCTTTACTTAGTAAATATACTGTTGTCATACCTGGTGGTGGAGACCACTGGCATTTTTTTAATTGTTTTTAGCCTCATTTTTTCTCATTAAATTTATTAGTAGAAACTCGACTTCAACTGCATCAACTCAAACCGAACGAAATACTATGTTAAAAAATCTTTAATTAGGTATTTTAAATTTTCTATTGATGATGTAATTGTTATTGAATTTTTTACGGAAAATTTCATTATTTTGTTGTAAAATTTTTTTTATAGTAGTTTGCATCTTTATGCAAGTATTGATATATGCTTTCTTAGGTATTTTTTTTTACATAAGAGTTTTGGATTTCAGATGGATCAGAAGTTGTTTATCATGAAAGGTTAAAAGGAATCGATGTTTACAGGTGGACATTAAGTACTTACGACTTTTAAGTGCCACGAAATTCATATAATTCAAGTTGGGGGAAGGAAAAATGAGCATTTCCATCTTGTCAATTTAATTTAATTTTATTAACTAAATCTATAAAAATGTTTATAGATTTTTTTCATTTTTCTCCGTTTTTACTGATTAACCCCCAATTATGACTTGGGATTCGTGTTCAGCGGTAAAAAATACTTCAGAAAAAATGTGTCCGACACCCCGCACAAACCACTTTTTTTTTTTGTGGACCTCTGTTATTAATGAAAATATGTATTTTAAATACTCATTAATTTCTTTATTATCAATTTATCACAAAATTAGTGTACTACCTCTTACTTTCCCTTCTTACAAGAAACAACAAGATGCTTTTTCAAAGTATCAACTCTCATAGACTTCTAAGAAAAAATGTTTTTCATTATGGAAAAACTTCCTCAGCCTTCTGGAAAATCTTTCTCCTTATCATTTCTAAATCCGGAATACCAGGTAACTACACCATTGTCACAGCAAAGGGGTGTGAGGAAGGAGACGTACTTCTCTCATCCTCTCTCTTTCCTGCTATTCATTATGCCTGTGCATTCCTTCTACCAAGGAAGGCTCTGTTATTTACAGAGGGCTAATCCACGAGTTGGGAAAATCAGCTTTCGAATTCATATTTGTGACGGTAAAATGTAATTTAATTTGTGAAACCTTTTTTGTTTTCGACGAACTGAAATTCGAAATTCGTTATGTGCTTTTTAAAATGTTTAAATCGCAGAAAAAAATTGCATAACGAGCAAAAAAGGCAAAAAAAGGCTTTAAATCTTAAAATAGGCAAAAAAGGCAAAATAAAAATTGTCTCTACACTTCCTAAATGCACGGAAACATATTTATTTCTATCTGATTCTTCAATATATCCATTCAGATAAAAAAAGGCATTTTGCCTAACTTCCGGGCTCTACTGATTAGTATATCCAATTCTTACTCTCGACAGAACTAACTTATCTCGCAAAGTGTCTCGAGATGAGGTTTTCCACGCTGAGGTAGTGGATTTGTTATTTTGTTTATTTTAAAACGAATCGTATAACCACATTTAGAATGTCAGATATTTTAGATGAGCTACAGCATTTGAAGGTACGATGTGCGAGTAAGGAATTCCTTCTTTAATTGTTTGTTTTGTCCGCTGCATGGTTGCCTCTTATGCCCTTGTGGCTAGGAATCCACCAGACAGTAACATGTTGATTTCTTTTGTACTGAAATTCTGTATAATGAGGCCTCAAATGATTGCATTACGAGAATTAAAGTTCTGTAAAGAAGTGAGAGAACAGCGGGTCAATTTATATCAATAAATTACTATTATTTTCAATTAAGTTATTAACTGCTTTGCTTATTGCCAATAATTCTGCTGAATGTATAAAACTTATGTTCTTGTGGTGAGTATAACCACATTAACCAATTATATCATTCATGGACTACCACGAGAGATAACAACTTCGCACCCCCGATTGCATAAAGTATGTCGTACATTAGTCATAATCTTAATCTCGTTAAGTATTGTGTCTTCGGCGGCTATTGTGGTTTAGCCATTTTGAAATGCGGCTTGCCATTTTTTGACCTATTGACTGTCCTGTTGTGACAGATTAGTTTCACGCTCTCCTATTTCACAACTCTGAAACTATTTGGCAGCTCATTTGATGTTAGTTGTTTTATATTTCATTTTTACCGAATCGAAAACGTTAACGAGGAGGATAGGATAGTCATAGTACAAAAAATCCGAATCGCAGACACTCCGTCATCTTCATTAAGTGGGTTTACTTCTTCCTGTGGTAATTATTTTTCTTGAAAGAAACGTAAAGAAAGAACAAGGTATTATTTTTCTATCTTAGGATTTTCTAGTTATATCCTATTTAATATTTTCCAGGATGTGATTAAGTTTCAATTTATAATAATTTAAATACTTTGATGCCCCCTCTATCCTGACAAGACAAAAGTGGCAACCTATAAATGAACTATCCCCAGAGCTGGTACCGCACGTGTCATTAAATGTACTATGCACCTTGAAATTTTGATATAATGCACCTCTTGGGTTGATACTGCGCATAGGGGAAAGTACTGCGCATAGGGGAAAGTTGCAAAAAAATATGTTTGCCCCCAAAAAAGTGTTTTATTCAGAAGCCAACAATCTTTAAAGTAAAATTAGGGCAATTTCACAATGAACTACAAGAAGGAAGCCCAGGGAAGACCAGAAGAAGGTAAGTAGTAATAATAACGAAATTCGCCGTGACTAGAAGAAATATAATTTGTAAGCTCCCATAGAAATACCCTAATTACAAATTAAAAAATGCTAGAATTCTACTTGAAGCCCAAGGGAAGGTTCCAAGACAACCCATTTACTGTTTTGTGCTGTTTCTCATTGTCCTCAAAGCGATTAGCGCTATTTGTTAGGCGATGACTTAGGTAAGGCAGAGCCCCAACTAAACTCTCTTTAGACGGGCTTACATTCTAGGGAAGAAGATTTCACGGGGTAGTTTCTCCTTGGATTTAACCAGCTGTTTGTAGGGAATGGAAACGCGATGGATGTAGTTAATTGTAGTTGCTCGTCATGTAAGAAGGCCGATGTAAGTAGGAAGAGGAAGCTAGTCTAGGTACTACATTCGTATGCTGCACCCCGGGTATAGCACACCAAGCTAGGCCTTTCTGGACGATTGCCAGGTATTTTTTTTGGTAATGGGAAACCTGTCGGAGTTACTTGTCTGCCAACTGTGTTTAGTCGGTCATGTCTTATCTCGCGGACATGTTTTGTTTTAGAAGGTTAATAGTAGGCTAGAATGTGTACGGATCTTCCTGTTAGCAGATTGATTTTATTGTTCAGCGATTATTTAACCATTCAAAACAAATTGATTCTCCGTTTAGTGTTGTATTGTAGAAGCTGCTTAACTAAAACCATTCCTCGGCCAGGTAGTGATTTTACTAATGTACATAACCAAACACCTACTTATATAAATAGAAAATACAATTTCTTACCCAGCGCCAATTTCGATACTTATTGATTATAGTATTGCCTTTTAGATTAATATCAAGCTGTACCGTATGAAATGTCAGTTTTGTTTACTTTGCGATTTAATCCTTTCCCTTTTTTATTTCATTATTTACAAACATCATTGTTATTCATAAAGAATTAAAGCTCTTTTATTCCTATTATTTAATCAGTAACTTCCGTACTGTGTCGTGAGAACGATCCTCTGAGAAAAAAATAAAACTTAAATTATGACTTCAACGGAAATCCGTATTATTTTTTGTTGTGAATTTAAGCTCGGTCATAGCGCTGCTGAGGCGTGTATGAACATTAACACGGCGTTCGGGGAGAGAACGGCGAATGAACGAACTGTTTACCGGTGGTTTTCCAGGTTTCCAAGTGGAAATTTTGACCTTGACAACGAGGAGCGAGGAAGGCCAGAAACCAAGCTTGACAATGACCACCTGAAAGAAAGGGTTGAAGCTTGTCCCTCAAAAAGCGCTAGAGAATATGCCAAAGAACTCGGAGTAGGAGCCACGACAGTTTCAAGACATTTGAAGGAAATCGGCAAGTCCAAAACTGACATTTCATACGGTACAGCCTGATAATTTGGGTATATATGTTTGTTCTTCATTTTTATGTTCCACAAATAACCTCATAATGTACATGTTAAAAACATTTTTCACGATTTTAATGACGAGGAAACGTTAATTACGATCCTTCAAAATAAAGAAATTATAAAAGTCGGACAACAAATCGGCCCTGCTTTATATCGCACTAGTATTTCTTAAGTGACACAACTCAAAAATCGATTTTATTTACACTGTCATAGTTATGACTGTGAAAAAATGGTAAATGTATCTTTATCAACCATCAAAACTGTATGTACCTAGCTTCAGAGCTTGTGCACCAGAGGGCACTTATGTCACTCGTCCAGTCTTAATCCTAAGTTGTGTCACTTTAGAAATACAGGTGCGATATTTAGGATCGATGAAGGTTGAAAACAATTAAATTCTAATTATGCCATCATAAAATAGACAACATTTCCTTTAGGAAAACAGTGGTTTAATTCACTAAATCTATTCAGAGAAAATACTTTCTGGACGCCCAATAACGCAGTTCTGTTTTTCTCGATGAATCAGACGTTTCTTGCGAATTTTTTCCTCAGCCCCCTTCATTCAAACTTCCACTTCATTTGTATAGATTTAATGCTTACTAAATGTAGAAGTTCTCTTGTAAGTACTGAATCTGTAGTCCTTTAGAGAGCTGAGGAAAAAACTCGCAAGAAACTCGTGTGTTCTCTTAATGGATTTAGTGAATTAAATCACTCTTTTTTAAATCAAATTTTGACAATTTTATGGTGGTATAATTATAATTAAATTATCTTGAACCGTTTTGAGTAATACTTTCTTATTCAATAAAAAACATGACTACATCAAAAAACAGAAAGTTAGGTAAAACCGCTTTTCCTTTCGGAATCGGACCATACTTCAAATGAAGTTTTTTGAAGGAAATTATGTCTAGAATCACCTCCTATAGTTTGGTTACTTAGGTCTGAATCACCCAGTATATCTACCTATATTGACTGTGTCCAAGACATTCATAGATGACGCCTGAGAGTTTTGGGGTCTCTCTAACGTCAAGCAGTGAAGATGTAATTCTGCTAGACGGAAAAATAATTATCTTCTTCTTTGAAGCTTACTTTCTATGAATGAACAATGTAATTGCTTTTACAGCCTAGAATGCTAATGCCTAGGTTGTTTTTCTCCTGCCGTGAGAGAAATGCCAGTGAACGATAGAAGGCTTGAGAAGATGTACATTGCCTACCCTTTATCTGCTGGTGTGAAGCAATAACGGGATGAGAAGGCTTGCCTGCAAGGACCAACATGACATGCAGCCACAACTATCTGGGAAAAAGTCTTCCTTATTGTTTCTTTGAGGTCAACATTGTCATCTCCGCAAATTGCTTTTGACCTTCGGAATCATACTTTACTTATTCAGGGAGCGAAGTATTTATTAATCCGAGGACACTTTTAATGAACACCTTTATGTTATTTACAATGACTGTCTGTTGCCTTTTTAAGTCGTCAGTCAATTTCTAACGTTGTCAAATGTAATTGGAAATGTTTCTTTATGTACCGCAGAATAATTTAACTTATTAGAGACATATATTAAACCACTGTACAACATTGAAGGTGGTATGCTCCGTCAGTGATTTAACTTTAAAAAAATAATTTTTAGAGTGATTCCTGCCTATAGGATATGCTTATATAATATCCGTTATCATGTCGACCCGACGGCATAATCCGGCTTTGCTGACGAGAAACAACGTTTCATTACTCATTTAAATATATATCTATATATGACACAAAACAACCTTGGTCAAAAGTTTATGTTCGTTGAATAGCCGAATTCGTCAACCGAAACCCTTTTTTTCGGGCAAAATTCGACTTACAGTAACCCTGTATAAATATGTTTATATAAACCTTACACATACTCATACATCTTCCACAATAACGTGAATGTATGATAAAATATATTTAAAATAAGAAATAAAAATAATGAAAGTTATTATTTTATCCATCGCTATCAGATATCACATTTAGTGTAAGAGTCTGGAATTAAATTTTTAAATTAGCTGTGGGTGTTTTACATGTTTCAAAATAGTATTTATACCATGCCATTCGTCCAAATTAAGATACATACATTTCGTTTATGTTTGCATTAGAGGCAATAGTATAACGAAAATATTTAATTGTATAACAGGTATTAGTAGTTTTTGATTTTTTGTATACTTCTCTAAATAATTCCTCAATCAAAGATGTATTCATCGTAAATAATTCATCAATCAAAGATGTATTCATCGTAAATAATTCCTCAATCAAAGATGTATTCATCGTAATGATTCATCAATCAAAGATGTATTCATCGTAAATAATTCATCAATCAAAGATGTATTCATCGTAATTCTTTCCTAATTTCTCCTTTCTGCGTTGACACACTTGACGAGTGGAACGATAGAATGTATGCGAGTATTTGATTATATAAGTTCATATTAGGAGAGAACTACTAATTGTTTGCTCTATCTTATCGTAGGAAGGTTATTGGAGAAAGGCAGCCATCAACACGACTAGTTTATAAATTGGTTCCAATGAAGGTGTTCCATTGTATCTGCTAATTCCTATTGCATTTGCAAACATCTCAGGGGTTTTATTGCAAGTCTTGGCATGGGTTCTTTGCGTGCATGTTGCGTTTTTCCTATGCGATGCAAATGCATTTCCTTGTAAGTCTTGTACTTTTATACCAATGAAATTTTCTTAAAGAACGATTTAAGTTCAGCCTCTTATTTACAACTTAATAGGTGATTTTGATAAGGGGCTGCACTACACTGATATAATTTTTACATATAAACAGAGCAAGATAGACTTAACAGTTTCCGAAGGTTCTTCTGGTTTCACTCGTGGTAGAATGTAACGCAATCTTTTTTTTTAAATTCGCATCGATCCCTTCTTTTAGGCATAAAAAATGACACCCGTTAAAATCGATGTATACTCTCAGCAGCAAAAAAAAAAAAAAAAAAAACAAACGGATACTTATAATATATTTTAGTTCGCTACCCAATTGTGAGTGACGTTTTCGTTTTTGTCAGTAAAAGAACTTTGCCAGTACAGAATAGAAACAGACTAAACCCCCTTTTTCAGAAACTGAAAAAGCCCTTCAGTATTAATAGCACAGATAAGATAAGTCTCGGGATATCCATTGGTCTCTAGGCTGTGTCTTCAATATCTGCCAGGGTTAGGACCATTTGCCGTACAAGAGGGGGTAATTCGTTTAGGAACCCATCCTGCGTCGAAATCGTGGCGAAAATCAATCAATAATTAAGTGCTATAAAATAATTTGGTTTTCATTATTTTTAATCATTACTAATCAGTTGAACATTTTTTAAATAAAGGTATTTGTTTAATAATATTACTTTGCTTAAATAACCTAAAACATCTAATTCTTAGGTAGAATCAGGCCCCCCCCTATCTAATTCTTATTATAAATTAAAAAACAAAACTCACACACTGATTTACTGGAGATTCCTTACATAACAGACAATAATATATGTGATTTGTTTTTTCGTTTTTTCACGAACATAGTTCTGGTCCTTTCCTCCAGAATTTCGGCATACTACAGTTCCATAAGAAACGATTAGATTGGAGTTCGTTAATTAACAAATTAATGCCCTAATGATGGGATTTATTCCGCATCAAAATTATCAATTTTCCGAATCGATCGTAATTTTGCTTCTATATAACGAAGCATGGTAAGTATACGTCAAAGAAATAAGTTCACAATACTGGAGCTATATGATGCATGTCTAAATTATTCATTTTCCCTTATTGGCTGTAATTTTTGCTCACTTGTAATCAAACGGTATGCAGTTTGCCCAAATAATGAGGAAGATGTCTCAGTTTATTAATATTGGGGACTTGCATAGACTAAAGCTCAAAATCAGATCTAAATGTGCGCCTGAAATTGGCGCGTAATTTTAACGTCCACTTGTACATTTCGCACATTTTTAGGATTGTTACAATCCTTTTCTAACCAGGATAGGGATAATGTATTTTATTTTATTGAAACCACAGCCACTACCCCTAGTGGGTATCGAACCCACGACCTTAAGCATGGTATGCTCACGCCTAAATACCCAAGGCCACCTGGTTTGCCATTTAGTACTTGTAAGGAAAAGCAGGCATTTACCAAGAGAACAAGATTTTTAGATTATTGAGTCAGCTGGTTAAAAAATGTTTTTATATTTATTATTATGGTATAGTTTAGTTTCATCTCCCACATCGATGTGGTGTAATCAAACACTTTGCTAATGAATTTGAGATTATGCAGCTCTTGGGTGATGGACACCTTAATTTTTTTAGTAGCTTGTGGAAAACACTGTGAATAGAAATGATTAAATATACATATTAGAATATTGTAGTAACATGATTTAGGTATTTATTTTAAAAATTATGATGATATTGATTTTAGAACTAGCGAATGTAGCGATTCGCTCCCAATGTTGGCGGTAGAAAGAATTGGCAGTTATAGAGATTTGAAAAATTATATTTGAAAATGAATAAAATATACATTTTGCCAAAAGATCTTCAAACTGGTAAAAAGTCGCATTGTATAGTTTTAAAAGTGAAGATGCAGTTCATGATTAGCCTCACGAGTGAGGACTTTCTAAACGTGTTCTAGATGCAGGCATTGGTTGACACGAAGCCGGTTCTTGGATTGGGTACAGCAAGTGGTACTTATTTCAGTATTAACCTATTTATAGTGAACGATATTTACAGTGCAACTACATTCTCCAACAGAGATATCTTCTAACATACTCTGACGTAAATACTTAGTCAACGCATTCTTGTTTCCATATATAACCATTACTTGAAACGAATGGAGTCATTTAGCAGTTTGTCTCAGAGGCATTAGTAACACACTTTTTTTTTTTCAAAACAGATTCTAAGATTATGTGAATTAGAATGAAGAAAACTCGATAGTATTTTTCTTGCCAAAGTACAATCGAAGTCACAACCTCATCCTCAGTGCCCTGTTAAAAAATACAATTAAATTAAAGTTAAATCGGTTTAGAGGGATCAAATAACATATAGTCTATAATATAAGCTAACATTAAAAAAACCCAAAGAGAAGAACTATATTTTGAATTTCATTGTAGTATAATTCTGTTTTTAAGTCATTTTAATTGTTGGCTATTTTTTATTTGACTACTCTTAGGAGATTTATATTTAATCGAATGGACCTCCGTTGTAGAGCACTGGACTAATACGTGTAATAAAGATCTTCTAGTGTCCTCGTTCATGGGTTGGATTCGGAGTCCCAGACCGTCCCTAGGCCAACCCACTATTTAATTAATGTAATAATAGGTACAGCCCTAGAGTGGCATAAGATCAAGAATCAGATACTTCTACTGTATCCGCCCCTCTGGACCTTTTAACCTTTTACGGTAACTGATTTATAACTATATATATATATATATATATATATATATATATATATATATATATATATATATATATAAACGCATAAAAAGTTGTAGTATTATTTTCCAAAATGGGGGATGTTATTCTAATCCGAGCTAAGAAATTGTTTTCCATTTTTAGGTTTTACTTTCTATGTTATTATTATCACATCTTTAGGGTTAACGATACTTTAGAATCGTATTTTAGAAAGATCGCTCAGTTTCCAAGGCTGGGACTTTTTTTGTGGCGTTAGTATGTTTTGCGTATGTCTTTTACAAGAGGTTCTATTGAAAATATATTGGCTAAAGCTGTTTGATAATATTGGACTTTATAAAGAGAGACAAATAAACAATATTCGTACAGTTGAAAAACATACTTCATCTAAATCTAATCACATGTATAAAATCATAATAAAATATCATAGAAGCATTTCGGTTAATTAAATGTTAGTCATTTTTTATTTACCGAATACATTTTGTATGTAATGTTTCGAAAAATTGAAATGATGAATGTTAGTTATCTATGAGTACACTCTTGTTTTTTTTTTATTTCTCAATGCGGACTTATTAATTTAGTTTAAAATAAAAATAAATAGATATTTCTTTGTATTACTAAGAACCAATTGGTTCAATTATTTATGAAAAAGAATATTATTTTATTTGTAACAATTATTATACTGCATAGGACATTAATATACCTTTGAACAGCACTTAACCAGAAAGTAATTTGATGCAATTCATCCTGAAGTGGAACACCGTTAAAACAATCATAATAAAACATTTAGGGAAACAGTTTAAAACTTCTGTTATCTATTAAATATTATGGATAAAACTTACCCAAATCTTTAATTTCTGAAAGTAATAGATCCGCACTGCCACCTGCTGAATGTTGTACGAGGGTTAGGTTTGAAAATATCCTCTTTTTTTGAATACCAATGAATTTTAGCGGCTTTTGTTAGCTTTGGTTTTGCCCTTAGAGACTATTTAGCACTCAGCTTTCAGGGTTAAGAGCGAACTGTGTGTGCCGAGTCAACAAGGCGAATCAATAAGGAACGTGCGTTCTTCTGGATTTTTATTTTTTTGTTTGTTAATCTTCTTTTTTCCTAAATGTAAAATTCTTCGGTGTATTTTCTGTGTTTGGCAGGTCTGATTTTTTTTTTTATTTTTAGCATCAGTGTTGGAATTCCGACGGCACTGAGTCACGCTCATGGCTGCTGGTTTGATTCTCTTGAAGAATGACGATGTTTTTTGTAAAGGAATGAGTGCCATCGTCCCCTGGCGTACCAGATCCGTTAATGGCGCGTTTCGTGTAATGCGCCTTAGGAGCTAAAAAATAAAATAAAATATGTTGAAAATTCATCATTTTATATCTCGAGTTTGGAAAATTTTATCGACAAGATTTTTTCGCTACTTCCTTTGTTTTAGAGAGTACATTAAAGAAATATTACATTTGTTAAACAATAATTTGTTATATATATTTTTTAAAACACACCAGCTCCTAGACCATTCGCGCCGGGGAAGCATGGCTGCCTGCCACCTGTGCTTCTTGCACTTAGGAAAGACACAGTGATTTAAAGTCAATGGGTAAAGCTTTATTTTCTTTCCCCTTTATTTTTTCAATCACAAAGTAAAAACAATATAAAAATATGTAGCAAAAATATGTATTTATGGCAGAATATATTAAAATATAGATTTTTGACTAAATATGTAAAACTAGCCGAATACCCATGCTTCGTCACGGCAGATTAGTAGTTATTTTATTCCGTTAAATAATGTATTAGCAAAATTAACGCTACTACATAATTTTTAATAGTTTATTATAGCATAGTCCCCGTCATACTATATGTTACATCAATATATAAGTAATCAAAGTATAATGTTTCTTGACACTGGGGCGCTCCGGATCAGTGTCAAGAAACAGATAATCTAGAGATAACCGGTTGTCTATAGGTTACCAGAATGAGCGTATAAAAGAGGGTGGGGAGGTGAAGGGTCTGCAGCCCCCAAACTTTTTATTTGATGATAAAAATGTGTCTTAAACCCCTTAAAAATAAATTAAATAAGATCATTTCATTTTAGTTGTAATAGCGTTTTATTTGCCTAAAACTATTCCAAGTTCTAAATTGTTAGTATTCGATACCCCGGAAATGGTACCAGCCCCCCCCCCCAAATGGTTACCAGTAATAGCAGCGTAACTAATGCAGGTTAAATTTTGTTGTCAATAATAAATGTACGTTACAATTTAAAAACTTATGTTTCTCACGTGTCATTTGGAAACACCCATTATATTTTCAAGCATTGCCAAGAAGTGCTCTGACTGTGGATGCTGATGGCTGAGGAGGCTGTGCAAGGGTTCGGGATATTATTACCTCGGATGGACCATCACCAGGAAAACTCTATGGGGGAAAAGTTAAAATGAACCGCAATTAAAATGGTTATTTTGTCCCTCACAGCGTAAACTCAATGAGAGACAGATTATTTCTAGGACTGCCAACATAGTTGAAATTAACCTTAATTAAAAATAATACTATAAAAGAGATACAGTACGGTAACATCTGTTTGTTATCGTCCTAGCAACGCATGCTGCCTAGGCGTGCATACCCTAACCAACTAAAACTTTAAACCCCTCTAAAAATACTTAAAACTTCGAATATCACAAAATCCTTTCTTAGCGAGTGTCTACGTTATAGGGAGTGCCCATGCAAAATTTCAACATTTTCTGTCAAGTTGTTCGGCGATGATAGGTCAGTGAGTCAGTGAGTGAGTGGTATTTGACAAATATATAGTAGAAGATAAACAACTGTTTAAATGCTTTAAAATCACTTTAAACGTGCAGAATTACATCAGCAATGACGATTTAAGAATCAGAAAAAAAAAATTGTAAATTATATAACATCTGTTCCCTATTCATAAGCAAGTATTGAATGTTGCCTAATATATTTTGTTCAAGAACTTTGATTTAATTATTGAACTACTTAATAAATATAATGGTTCAGGACCATTTATTTACATGTGTCTACATTGTACATTGGCTCATGAAAATTTGTGCGTTACTAATAGTTACTTGTTGGAGCTAATGTTATCCACAGAGCGTTGTTATTGAAATCCACGACACATAGAGGTTTAAGCATACAGCAAGCATTACATCCATGGAAGTTGGCAGTGTCTGTCTGAGGCATTACTATTCAAGACTCAGCTGGTCTTCAGCTTTCTGCCTGTTATCAATATTACCGCCTCATGAATATCAAAGGACTCCTTTGTTCTAAAAAGTTTTTACTTATTTTTTCCTGCCTTTTCTGAACAATACATCTGTGGAAAATCCATTCGCTGCTGTAAATTAACTGAGACTTTAAAAGTTTCTCTGATTAAATACATTCATAGCTTCATTTTCTTGCTTTTAGAATTGGTCATTTTATAATCGTTTTCCTTGTTTTCTTCTAGGTTGAACTCACATTCATAAAAGTAAAATGGATTTTTAATGAATGTTCATAATGGAATGGATTCTGCTTGAATATTTATTAAACGCTTAGCTCGATATTAAATTTATATTTCCTATAATTTTATGCTCTCAGCTTTCTTGCTGCCGTATTGGCAAACTTTACGAGAATTTAGGCTAATTGAGGCTTCTATCAATCGGGGAAACAACATTAGCTGAAATACTCAACGTTAATTTATGAAACATGTTAGATAAGCAAAGATCGAATAGTTGGGATTCGGCTAAAAAAACATCAATACGATTTTTGTAAAAAGAAATCTATATTTAGGACGTTTCGGCTACTATTTGGTAGCCTTCGTCAGCAATGAAAATGCCGGGAGGCAGAGGAAGACCAAAGTTAAGACTTAAGTAACCATAGTGGAAGTGTCCAATTCCACAATGGTTGTCCACTTCCACAATGGTTACTACAGTGTTAACTTTGATCTTCCTCTGCCTCCCGGCATTTTCATTCCTGACGAAGGCTACCAAAGAGTAGCCGAAACGTCCTAAATATATATTTTTTTTTTCCAAAAATCGTATTGAGGTTTTTTTTAGCCGAATCCCAACTATTCCATCTTTGCTTATCACCTTGACGGCTAACTATCTAATCTTCTTGCTGAAATATGTTAGGACCCGACTAGTACCAATAGTTTTAGTCAATTCAATATTTTTTAAATGCTCATTTAAAAAGATTAATGTAGTAAAAATAATTAAAAAATGAAATGCCGTTGCCTTGTTGTTAAAATAGTCGGATTCCGGGACTAGATCGTACAGAGAGATTTGATTTTGATCTCAAATTGTTCTGTGTATGGGTACATAAAACGTGATGGTGATTTTACTTAATTAGAATAGAATATGCTTTATTTACAAAAACTCGTAATTGAGATATGGGCATGTCATATAATAATAATTACTAACAATAACTTAACTGGGGTCTCCCGTGGTCTAGTGGCTAGCGCGCTGGATTCATAAGCGGGAGATGGTGGGTTCGATCCCCACCTGCGCCAGAACTTTTCTCATCTCAAGGCTCGCTGAGAAAATTCCTGGCTGCACCCTGGATGTCGGCGCTAATAGCCACGATTTGTTGATGCGCCGTAAAAAAAAAAATAAAAAAAAATACCTTAACTCCAGTGTGTATGCTAAATCCAGCTTAATTAATTCTTTAAATGTGTAACATGGTCTGACTAATCTTATCAATTTTAAGACTTTTGTTCGGCTGGATGTTTCTTAATTTCGGGGGTAGGAAATTGAACTAAACTGCTCCACAAAATTCCACTCCTTTCCTATAGAAAGCAGCGATATGTTTCTCGATTTTGATTTTTCTTTTTTTGCCTTGTTGAATAGTAATGATCGTCTCCTTGAATTCCAATTGGCGTTAAGTTTTGTTTGACATGGTTTACTGTTGCTAAAATATAGAGCGAGGGCATTGTTAGAATTTCTAATTCATTAAAACATTTCCTAGTTGTTGTTCTTCTTTGTAGCATCAAAATGTATCTTATAACCTTCTTTTGTATTTTAAAAAATTCGTTGGTTTGTGATTTATTTCCCCATAATTCTATCGGGTAAATCGGATAATTTATCCAAAACAAACGTATATTGACCTAGACTGCCTTGAGCGATCACGCTCAACAACCTATCTCGTTGGCCAGCTTATGAGATTCCAAGATAAACTCAAAATAAGTTCCAAGAGATCAGCAAGATAACCAGCTACTTTTTTACAACATAAATATTATGTTAATAAATAAATAATTTTAGAATATCGAAAAATACTGAACACCTGTGTGCTATAGTATTTTTACAAGATACATATTTTTTTCTAGCTGCGGAGGTTAGTATTCCCAGGACTTCACAGACGTACAGACGATCACCCGTTCCTTGGTGGAATGATGAATGTAAAGTAGCTGTAAGAGACCGAAAAGGCGCACTCTATTTATTCCGCAGGGAACCGTCATTCATTAACCTTCAGGATTACAAACGAAAAAAGGCCAAAGCACAGTGGGTTATAAAGCAGAGTAAAAAGCAGTGTTGGGTGAACTTTGTATCAAGTCTTTCAGAAAAATCTAGTACAAATGACATATGGAATAAAATTAATCAAATAACTCATAAAAAATATCGACCCCCAGTGACTGGACTTGAACATAACGGGACCATCATTACTGACCAACGGACTATGAGTAATTTTCTAGGAACATACTTTAGTACCATATCTAGTGACGACCACTATACACAACCTTTCCTGGAACACAAAAGGATTACTGAACTTACTGCCGTTTCTAATGTTATACGAGACCACCCTCTAAATGACGCATTTATTTTACACGAACTTAAACTAACCTTAGACAATGTACGGCTAACTTCTCCTGGACCTGATCAAATCACATACGACATGATACAAAATTTACCCAGCAATGGCCATTCTGTGCTGCTCCGTTTGCTTAATGAGATGTTCACGAACGGTACCTATCCTTTTTCTTGGAATGAGGTTATTGTCATTCCTGTGCCTAAACCTGGGAAAGACAGAAAACAGCCCTCCAGTTTTAGACCGATATCATTAACCAGCTGCATCAGTAAAATCATGGAAAAAATGATTAACAAGAGACTTCTGTGGTTTCTTGAAAATGGTAACTACTTGTCACCATTTCAGTGTGCATTTAGACCACATCATTCGACGATGCATCACATTGCAAGAATGGAAAGTGACATATTAAATGCATTTCTTCACAAACAATCAGTGCTTGCCGTGTCAATTGATCTTGAGAAGGCATATGATACGGTTTGGAGAAGATTAATTATCTCACAATTGAAAGACTGGGGCGTAGAAGGGAATATTATTATATTTTTAACTAATTATCTTTCCCAGAGAACATTCCGAGTAAGGATAGGTACAGCTTTGTCTGATGCTTTCCCTCAGGAGAATGGAGTGCCTCAAGGGGGTGTACTGAGCACAACGTTGTTTAACATAGCGATGAATTCAATCACGAGCTGTATCCCCAACGAAGTATCATACTGTTTGTTTGCTGACGACTTACTCATCTACACTACATTTTCGAACATCGCAACAGCACAAGTACACTTACAAAAGACTATAAATGGACTCGAAAAATGGTGTTTTAAAACTGGTTTCAAGTTCTCAATTGAAAAAACCAAACAAATTATTATTACAAGGAAAAGGACGAATTGTTTAAATAACTTAACTTTAAATCAGACGAACATCAATATTACTAACACTCTGACATTTTTGGGACTCACTTTCGACAAACGATTAACATGGATTCCTCACTTGAAAAATATTGTCAGTAAATGTAAAAAATCCTTGAATCTACTGAGAATACTTGCTAATACAAAATGGGGGGCTGACAGAAGTATAATGCTTAACTTTTATCGTTCCTTCACCAGATCATGGGTGCTGGATTATGGGTGTGTAGCTTATTCTTCTGCCAGCAAAAGCTCACTCAAAATCCTAGACTCTATACATCACACAGGTCTAAGAATTGCAACTGGGGCTTTTAGATCAAGTCCTGTAGACAGTCTCTGCGTAGAATCCGGGGAACCTCCGTTGGAGTATAGACGGCGTATCCTCAACTTGAAATTTATCTTAAAAACAAACGCACTAAACAGTCCATGCGTAACTAAGCTTTTAAAAAATCCATTTCTAAATAATTATTTACAAAATAACCCCCGAGCAAAACTATTAATTATTCGTCATTTATTAGATACTAACACTTCAACATCATTACAAAGTCCTTTGTACACTAACACAATTCTTCCACACCCCCCATGGAGGGTAAAGAACTTAAACATTTTTATTTTATTTTTATTATTTATTTATTTATTATTTTTTTATTTCTTTTTTTTTATTTTATTTTTTATTTATTTATTTTTTTATGTTTTTTTTTATCCCCTTATTTTTATTTCTCTTTCTTTGTTCTGAACTCACTCATTCTTTTCTATTTTGCTATTGTATAACTTTTGTTCCCTAGTACATTTTAGAATAAGAACACATTTGTATGAAAATAACTTAACAATTTGTTAATATGTAACAATTGACCAGGCGACTCGCCAAGTTGCGAAGCCTTATCAATAAATAAATATTTTTTTCTTTAAATTTTAACGTCCATTATTATTAACTAAGAATTTTGGGACGGGTTATCTATAAGTTACCACCCTTTTCTAGGGTAGGGCTGATGTCTTTTTTTTTCTAAAGAAAAGCTACCACCCCATAGTGGGAATCAAACCCATGACCCTTGGCACGGACTGCTCACGGCTAAACACTCACGGCCACCTGGCCTAGATACATCTTCACATGTGTTCCTTCAAGATTTATTAAGTTTCCGGTCATGCCGACTACAGGTAAATTAAAGTATTTTCTTTTCTTGTAAAAATTGCCCCTCCCATCAGGAAGAAATGTCTTGAAATAGTGTGGTCATTGAAGAATGTGCTTTCTAAAACCACACCGCCTGTAATGAAACGGTTGAAACCTTTCTACTACCGCCGGCGGTCAGTAACTACCCACGGCACTCGTAATTCAGAGGCCGGCTCATCACATGATCTCTAATAATTAACACAGGGAAATCTCCACTCTTTGATCATTTACGGAAGGTGAAAATCATATCTATTTCCTATTCATCTATTTACGATTTATAATCTTCTAGTGACTCTCCCATTTCTATAATAATTTTTGGACTTTCAAGGTGACAATTTTGACATCTATCAAAATTGTTGATGCGTCGTTAAACAAAAAAAAAAAAAAAAAAAAAAAAAAAAAAAAAAAAAAAAAAAAAAAAAAAAAAAAAAAAAAAAATACTTTAGGAAAATTAATTCGCCTATTAAATTGTAAATAAAGTTTTAACTTTCTTAGCTGGAAAAGCTACCACCCAAAGCGGGAATGGAATCTACAACCTATGTTACAGCGTATGGGTGCTGATACACGGTGAGAAATATCTCAAGATTTTCCTCACCTTGTATGAGACAGCTTTGAGATCAGTCCATCGAAGTAGAATGATAAATCCAATAGATTAACTGTACAGTCCAATGAGACCTGGACTGTACAGGGCAGGCCTTATGTGTGTGGACAAGAGGATGTTTGCTTCACATTGAGTGGGTCTACTATAACTGGCCTGTGCAGTCCCTGTCTTGAGGTTTATTAACACACATCGTGTTTGTTCTAGACCCGTAAAGTCCAAACCTTGAGACCAAACTTTGCATTCATTGCCTTGACATATGAACTGAACGTGCATGGCCACCTTAATAATCTGAAGTTGTACGGATACTTCGGACATGAAGCTTTTCTAAGTTCCGGGTCATTGTGGTATTTGAAAATCCCATTTCTTCGGCCAATCCTCGAGTTGTGACATATGGATTCCGACCAACAAACCCAAGTGGCATAGGCTCATCGACGACTGAAGACCGACCTGACCTAGGTATTTAATGCTTAAAATTACCTCTTTAATGTATTAACGGGCCTAACAAATTATAGTCGGAGGGCTGGCAACGCACTTTTCATGAAGTGTTTTATGCACCCTGAAATTTTGCTATAATGTACCTCTTAGGTAGATAAGGTAAATATGTGTTTCCTGGACATACCTTGGTGCACCAGGTACTGCATAGGTGCATAGGAGGCTTGGTGCACCTCCTGCGCATAGGAGAAAGGTGCAAACAATATTGCCCAAAAGTAGAGTTTTATTCAGAAGCCAACTATTATTAATGAAGAAATTGCAAATTAAGGAAATTTTAAAATTAATAATAAATAAAGCAGGCACTTTTAAGGGGGTTAAAATGTAAATTAAAAAAAAAAACAAACAAACAAAGAACCTAGTTTTTATTTTTAATATTAAATGAGGTTCTTTATTCACGCTGGGATTTAAACAGCGTCTTCAATAAACATATTTGAAAATAATTACAAAAGGGCAGACACTTTTGTGGGGTTTAATTATCAGGAAGCATATAAATAAATGTTGCCTATGATAGACCGCAATACACTGCGCGTAACCGTAAGAGTGAATGATAGCATCGCGCAGTTGTGGTTATTCTCTGCGTTCTCATTGGTTCTTGCTCATATGATCTTGTACAGCTGTTCCGGTTTAAATGGCAGCGTGTATAAAACTCTCATTTAATATGAGAATAAAATTAATTATTTTTTTTTTTTACGTGTTATACCCCTTAAAAGTGGCTGCCTTATTTATTATTCATTGTAAAATTGTATTAATTTTATATTCAAGATAGTTGGCTTCTGGTTAAAACTCTATTTTTGGGAAATATATTTTTGCATCTATCCCCTGTGCGCAGTACCTGGTGTACCAAAGAATGTCCAGGAAACATGTATTTACCTTCTTATCTACCCAAGAGGTATATTATAGCAAAATTTCAAGGTGCATAAAACACTTCATGAACCGTGCAGTTACTGGCTCTCGGAATATTAAAACATATGCTCATATGATAATACAAACCATCCCATTCATAAGGCACGGTTACAGCTACTCATGAACATGAATGGGAGAATATCTGTAATTAGCGTAGAATACAAGGCGGGAATACATGCAAGGATACTTAGTAAGTTCAGGCAATTCACTTTCCCAGGAATTCTACCCTTGGAAAGGCGTGTCTGATTCCCAGATGGGAAATACAACTTTTCCACATAAAGGGGTAAAAAATATTAATATAATTTAATCATACCTATTTGGCGATGAAAAGCATATCATGCACGTTTTGTTACATAGTTATAAACAAGGAAAAATCATACAAAATAATATTACAAATGCAAAATGAAAACATTATTAAGAAGATAATTAGCTAGTTGGATCTGGGAACGATTCTGACTATTAGGAACTGCATTATGTTAGTTGTTTTCATTTAAAGTTTATTACTCGTATAATTTGGAAAGTTGAATAAAAAACATTAATATTTTTCTTTGATCTTAAATTTATGAACATACTAGCTGTTACCCGGCGTGCCATGCTACACCTACTTTCTGCATATAGAAGAGCCCCAAAAAAATTAGAAACCAAAAGAGTATTATTAAAATCTAATAACACAAACCTGTAACTGTTTCGAACCCGTGACCTCCCAACTTTGAGTCCTAGACGACTTTGACCTAACCTACAACACCCCCGTATCAAGACATACATTAATGCCAAGTTTGGTGAAAATCGGTCTAACGGAGTGGATTTTTATAAAAAAAAAAACAAAAAAAAAATAAAATAAAAAATAAACATACAGACTGCAGCTGTTAGACGTTTTTGACTTGGCCTATGACAATCCCCTGATCAAGACCAACCTGTGTGCCCAGTTTGATCAAAACATATAGAACGGTTTTTATAGGGAACAAACATACAGACAGACAGCTGGTAGAGGTTTTTGACCTAGCTTACGGCACTCTCCAGATTAGGATCTACCTGTGTACCGAGTTTAGTCAAAATCGGACGAACGGCGTGGATTTGTATGAGGTACAAACTTACTGACAGACAGCCGGTAGACGTTTTTGACTTAGCCTACGACACTCCCCAGATTAAGATCTACATGTGTACCGAGTTTAGTCGATATCGGACGAACGGTGTGGATTTGTATAAGGGAAAAACATAATCGAACGAACGGTGTGGATTTGTATAAGGGACAAACATACAGACAGACAGTTATAAGACGTTTTTTACTTAGTCTACGGCACTCCCCAGATTATGATCTACATGTGTACCGAGTTTAGTCAAAATCGGACGAACGGTGTGGAGACGGTATCGAGTTTATTCAAAATCGGACGAACGGTGCGGATTTGTATAAGGCACAAACATACAGACAGACAGCTGGTAGATTTTTTTGACTTAGCCTAGGAGATTTCCCGTATCAAGACCTACCTGTCTGCCAAGTTCGGTCCAAATCGGTCAAACGGTGTGGATTTGTATAAGGAACAAACAAACAGAAAAACAGACAGACACGAGATTTTTATATATATAGATTTTACATCTAAACTATACCAAATGCCAAAAATAACTAACCCGCGCGTGAATCCAAGGCGTTAGCTACTAGATTACGAGGATACTTTGTCAAAAAATAGTTATTATAATCTATAAAAAAATGTCTGAACAAAATATTAACTTTTTTCTGAATGTTTCCAAAAAAAACTAGGCATTAGAGCGTTATGAATACGCGCTAAGATGAAGCAGTTCCTGCGAGTTGGACGAGTTTACAATCGTCTTTAATAACTCGAGCCTAATGATTTTCCAAGTACGAATCCTTTGCGTGTCTCATTTTTTTATTATTTTCTCAATGACATTCCTATCAGAAGATCTTTTTTTATTTAGTACATTCACAGCCGTTTACTATAGAGTTGCATTTTACGACCATTAGTTTTATAGACAATGGTGGTACATAAATCTATAAAAATATTTTATGTCCTGTCATAATGCTGTAGTTTGCGCTGTTCATGACCTTTTCAACTCAACCTCTTTTAATTTATGATCTTTTACATAACAATAATTCATTATGCCTAATTTTATCGGGGCTTGAAAATATTTGTCCCTAATATTTTAATCTTTGTTTTTTCAGAGGAATCCTCCCGCAGCAGGTGCAGATGGCAATGGTTGCAGAGATGATACATTCCGCCTCGCTAGTGCACGATGACGTCATCGACCAGTCTGACTTCAGGAGAGGAAAACCTAGCGTCAATGCGCTCTGGAACCAAAAAAAGGTAACCCACTGATTATTAGTATTTTAAGAAAGCAGAGTTGGTCGGAAGATCTTGAAGTTCTATTCTCATGAATGGTACATGTACAATAATGGATGGGAATATACATTTATGAAATACAATTTTGAAGAATCCTTAGCAAGACATACTAGTTAGTGGCTTATCGAAATTCTCGGATAATTCTCAATCCCAGAAAAAAAAAAGTGCTGTTTCTCCAATTATCTGTTCACCCGTTGCTCCTTACAATGTTACCGCTATAAAAGAAAAACTCCACAATAAGGCTTTATAAAGGATGACAAACTCGATGTTTTGCCCAAATTACGAATAATAACTCAGAGCATAGACCACAACACCATCTACAGATGAAACTGTTATTCACAGCAGAATCTTCTAACTCAAATTCCAACAGCCAGCATAAAATTTATCAGACTTTCATACCGTAGAACTTCTTACCACTTAACACCACAAGATCCATGCAATATTTGTAACCTCCAGACCAATGAAACCCTTCAACATTTCTATTGCTGTTGTCCAATCTATTCACCCTACAGGACATACTATCTTCCCAACTTTATGAATAAATCATCAGAAGAGGTTTATCAGATTTTCAATACCACCGATATGTCGACCATCAGGGCTCTACTCCAGAACACAATCAGGAGTCTTAAACTAAAAAACTTTTTGCTTGAAGTATAATTCCAATTTTGTACTGCCAATGACCCTCACGGGTAGAGGCAGAATAATTTAAATAAAAATAAAATAAATAAATTCCAATTAGGTAGTGTTTAAACAAACAAATATTAATATATATTTATATATATCATAAATTTATATATATAGAAATTTTTTTTTTCAAATTAATTTATATGCTTGTAAAGTTTTTTTTCTCAATGTTAAATTATGGAACTAGTCAATGCTAAAGAATTATAAAATGCTATGTATATATATATATATATATATTGTATATTTATGAGTAGTACACGCTCTATTTGTATGGGATACATCCTCAAAAACAAATATATTATTTGAATTGAATTTTGCTCCTAACAATGTCCGTCACCTGTGAGGACGTAGGTACTCTCAAAAAGTAACGGAAATATTGGAGCATAGAAAACACTTGAAGTCGGTTCAATTTAAAAAACCCTTTTCCACCCTTGAGATCCACTATGGAAATGTTTAAAGCTACGCAGAAACGCAGTTCAATCTTCTGTAAGTAAATATTAAAGAGAGCTGAAAACGAAAACCACACGTTACAGTGCTTGTAGTAGTCTGATATATGACTGATAAAACATTTCGCTGTGGATGGTTTTGAAGCTGCGGTTTCGTTATAAAATTAACGAGTGAATTATTGCTGCGGAAACATGCTCGTCTATATCGTTCTCAAGAGAATCCGTGCGTTACCGCCAACCGCCGAGTAATGAAATAATACATATAGATCTGAGATTATTAGGAAACCTCATGAAAATACGGATTCATTATGTGAACTGGCCTAAATGTTGACCCGGTGGCAGTCTGTTGGTGAACATTGCTTAACAGAAGATGGAATCTTACTCAACCCAAAGGTCAGAAGCCTTCAAGCACGTGGAATTGCTCTCCGAAGAATCCTATACCCCTATCACTTCCATACATAAATAATTAATTATTCATTTATTAATTAATGCAAAGAAATAAAAAAGTCTTCGAATAAGAAGCCTATTGATTAAGTAAATTGGCTGCTTCTTTTTATTTTGAAATTTTTAGATGCAACTCATTTGAATTTTTAAGTGCATTGACGTTTTCGATTTCATCTGTTGTACTTCTTATTCACTTCATAGAGTGTAGTAAAATTATATTATAACATGGTGAGCCCATTTTTCTAATATATTTATATGTACAAAAAAGGCCACACTTTTAATTTTGACACAGGTAAAATATTAGATAAAGAAAAAAAAAAACTCAAACGAAAAAGAAAGTAATTTAAAAAACAGAAATCAAATACATAGATAAAATATTTTTTAATTTAATAAACAAGACAACTTAAAATGAATTAATTTATAAAATGACAAAGACTTCTTTTGGAAAATCGACATTTGCCCTAAAACTATCGATTTTAAACAACTGATACCTAGTAGACATGATTGATCTTATCAGTCTAGACGTGGCCCTACCTGCGGAAGGTTCTTGGAGGAGTTGGCTGTTACTTTAATAGATCCTGAAGAGGCGTCATTGGAACGCGAAACATGTAGAGCGCAATAAAGGAGTAGTGTAGAAAGTGAGTGTTTTGTTCCGATTTGACCTTCTGCCACGTATAAATATAAAATTATATGACACAATCTAACGAAAAATTAACGTTTTCAAAAAAATATTACGTTAACCTAGTAACTGAAGAGCAAACGTTACTCTGGAGCAGATTTAGCCTTTAGAAGTTTACTTTCTAATGTCAGAAGTCCATGGTCAATACATCAACCTGTCTCTCTCAAAGAAGTATACAAATATAAATAGATAAGCGGATATATTATTCTATATTTGCCTTTTATTTATTCTTAATAGTAAAATAAAATATTATTAAAAATTCATTTATTTTCTTCATAATGTATATTATTCTGATCGCTCTTTTTGGTTTCGATTTCCTCGTTATAACAGCAGAATCAAATTCGGTTTATGCCAATAGACACTTGTTTTTTGTTTTTGTTTTTTTATTTATTTTTTTTTTTTTTGTTTTTTTTACGGCGCATCGGCCATAAGCGCCGAAGCTAGGACTTTTCTTAGTGAGCCCTGAGATGAGAAAATTTTTGCCGCCGGTGGGGATCGAACCCACCATCTCCCGCTTATGAATCTAGCGCGCTAGCCACTAGACCACGGGAGACCCCTAGGCACTTGTTTACGAAAGTAACAAAACTAACAAAAAGTATAAAACAAAATTATTATATACAACAAAAATGAA
The DNA here is from genome assembly GCA_946811695.1 of Gonocerus acuteangulatus. NCBI lineage: Eukaryota > Metazoa > Arthropoda > Insecta > Hemiptera > Coreidae > Gonocerus > Gonocerus acuteangulatus. Next base: position 31,109,123 of record OX328124.1, read on the forward strand.
ATAGAATAAAATTATTTCATTGAAACATACATAAAATTTTACTTTCGAATAAATGTGTGTATTCTAAATTAGTAAGGAGTGGTTTAATGTACGAGCTACTCTCGCAAAGAATAGCAAATAAAGGAAACGGTAGGAAATTATATAAAAGTTTCTTTAATATAATAGGCTCGCTAAAAAAACTCATACTGTTACAAACAGTATTCGAACCCACATCTCTTATGCGAGAAGACTCCGTAGTAATGTTTATATACTAATACATCGTCGCATTCACATAATCCACGTTATTACTTAAACACGTGCATTTATAGGACATTTTACAGCCATTACAAGGAACTTTTAGCTATTAAATTACATACAACCTGGTATATTTATAGGTTTCCGTCCAATCAGAAAGTTTATTCTATGTTTTTTTCTTTGACTCCCTAAGCAGTTATTTGGTAAGAAAAAATTGTAAGTTATATTATAGAATACTCGGAATATGCTATCAGTGACTAAACTTTAAAATCTTTAAGTAGGAAACCAAAACTTTAAAATCTTTAATTTTTTTTAGAAGCATTATCTCGCTAGGGTAGAATTTCAATGCAGATCTATCCATTATAAACTGATGCTCTCTGCTTTCATACCAAGTCAATTCATACACCATTTTCATTTCCAGAAAAGTTTTACTTCATTTACCATTCATCTATGTGCCATAAATAAAAGGATTGCTGAAGTTATTTTGAAATAGCCGTTGAGTATATTTAATAATTTAAAGGGATTGTTTCTGGCTTATTTTATAACAACAAAACGATTTAAGGAACAGAGTTTTAGGGAAGATACTCTATTGCTTCATCCTCCTTGTCTCCTATCACGAAAGAGAGAGGGAGTTATGACCAGGTTTTGATGGCCTTGAACTCATCCAGCTCTGCCTGTTTCAAAACCTCCTGTCTAGTCCACTTTTTGTCTAGCCCGTCAGGCCAAATACTTAATGGCTATCTATCGCCTTAATATTCTCTTCGTTCGCTCCTCCGGCTGAGTCCATTAGCTACCTAATCGTAATTTATTTCGTGTAGAGTTCAAGCGCTATTTGAGTTATGTTTCCAAAAATACACGAGATAAAAGCTTTATATGGAACCATAGTGTAGATGACATAGTTTAGAAATTTTTGAACGGTTGGCCGGTCGCTCTGGTTCGATAGGGAACTAGAGTGACGTTCTCCCTGGCCAAAGCTTGGATGGACCTCTGGTAGGACTGAGTTCTCTTAGACTGAGCTATGAACATTTGTATAGAACTTCTTTTATTACATCGATGATAAGTACTTTGAAAGCAGATGTATGAAAGTTGCATCCGGACGCTGCTAGCGAAAGATTACCACTGTAGTTTAAACTGAAATCGCTTCAAACTACTGTAGGAGTCGAATGCCGAAAATGCTGGAGCGAAAATAAGAATACTCCTGTGAATCCACGCTGAAACGCTGCAGGTGAAAGAAACTACGCATAGAGTTAGATGCCAAAAACGCTGCATGCGAAGAACCCACCGCTGGAGGTGGAAGGCGAAGAAACTCCTGTTGGACATGGAAGGCAAAAAAACACCGCAGGAGATGGATCCGAAACACCAAAAATAAAAACCGAGTTTCCCCGTGATCGAATAGACAACGTATACGATTACTACGTAAGTAGATTAGTGTTTTTGTCTCTGAAAGTTTGTAATAGAATTACTTTGAGCTCGAATGTCATAAAGAACATAAGAGGTCGTTTAAAATAGATCTATCAATGTCAAAAACTAAAACTACCGGGTCTCTCCCTGGGCCAGTAGATAACGCCCTGGATTATCATAAGGGGTTCCTGCCTTTAGTGGGTTGCGTTTTTTCATCTATTGTCATGCTGCAGGAATCCTCTCCTACACCGTGGATGTTTAGAAAGGGTGGCTCCTATAGACGCTCGGAATTATCTAGAAAACAAATAAATAAAAAAAACGTTCTCTTTGCACCAAGGAACGAACAAAAATTACTTTTATTTTAGACGAAAAAAAATATTTGTTTCATAGAAATGGATGAAAAGAAAAAATTAAATAAATAATAACAAATAAAATTCAAAGTGGAGATGGAGATAGTTAGCCGTTGCAGTGATAAGAAGACAAGGGACGGTTGGGATTCGGCTAGGAGAAAAAAACGTCAGACCTTCAGGAAGAAATCTGTATTGGACGTTTCGGCTGCACGTTGGCAGCCTTCTTCAGCTAAAAAATATATACAACTTATAAGTAAAAAAAAAAGTCAGAAATGAGTGTAGTTTATACATCATGACAATAAATTATGAACCAATCTTATTTTTAAACAATGAACATTCGGTAGATCTACCGAAGGTCTCACGTTTTTTTCTCCTAGGCGAACCCCAACCATCCCTCGTCTTCGAAATACAATTAAAATTAAATGTCTTGTTACACCCTCGGCTGAGGCTTCGGGCTGTAGGTTCTCGAAGATGGTAATTCTTGGCACCAGAAGAAAGAGCCAGTTCGCCGTGGTATCTGCGGGTCAATTCTTCAAAATGAAATACTAGAGCACCGACTCCCATTTCTCGATGAAGCAAGGTGTTTCGAACAAACTAGGGGGGTGGCTGCAATCCGCAGGACTTCTGTAAGGTCTGAAGTCGTCTGATGTTCTTCGCGGTTCCATACCAGGACCGTGGTCTTGTAAACGAGTGTGAAGGTTGGAGTGATGTTTTTCTGTACATCAGTGGGTACATTTTGAAAGTCTATTGTGTGCCGGTCGTAATTTTATGTTACTGTTTATTTTTCATGTAAGTCGAGTATCGAAGTATAGTCCTAGGTTACACACACCCTGGTCCTGCGCACACCAGGGAGCTGGAAGTCCATCCAATCCGTCAGAGAAGAATAACCAAATTTTGTGAGAGATTGTACACGACATCCGTACGAGAGCTACCGATACAGTTGTTAGTCACAGGTCTACTTGTTAGCTCTGTTAATTAGTTTGCGAATGTATCTTCTTTTACTTTCTCCTTTACACCGCTCAGCTCCGTTACCTACGTCCCACATTACATATACCACTCTCTCTCATATTGATACCTACTGTATCATTCATGTGGATATATTAATTAATAAATTACTTATCGTCAAATGAATACTTCTTTCTCTTTGAGCTGTTTCTTATTGGTTAAGTCTCTTTGCAGGGAATTAGCTCAACCCTCACCAAAACTACTGGCTTAAGTACACTACAATATTAGTCATACAAACGAGATATTTATTTCTCATTACTGGTTGTCCTTTGGTCATGTAAGTCTTATGGAGGCAAATATAAGCTTTAGACTTCTTAGTGTGTACAAAATGCTATTTCTAAATAGACACATTGCGTTTTCCTTTCCCAAATTTGCTCATACTGGTCGTAATTTCTGTTGCATTGTTAGTAACTAAGAAGAAAGGTATGTTTAAAAAATAAACTAAATCGGTTCCTTTCGAAGTTGTGGTTTACTCCTTACTCAAATTGAATTAAGTCGCGAAACCGGCTCGTACATTGGTTCTTATTTCTACCACTAGCTGAACTTAGGTCCTTTACTTGGAGTCAGCTGTTTATTACAAATACAAAAGAGCAAAACTATTCATGTTTTTTTTTTTTATTTTGTATAGGTTATTTTAAGCGAATTATTCAGGAATGCAGCCTACACTACCTACATTCTGAGGAATCTGCTTAGTTATGTAGCTCCAGCGTGTCGGATGTTTATCGTTTTACGTCTCATGTATGTGCCTACGAATAAATAATGCCCAAGGAGTCGATAGTAATTGATTATTTATAATATTGCGCGTTGTCCAATATTATCACCATCGGTTCCTATATAAAATATTAAACTCTGTCTGCACAGGAGTTTGTGCTTCCTCTATTTTTTCCTGTATTTTCTTTAACTGCTTGATTGATAGTAACTGACTCCAATAGCTTCAGTTGTACTTCCTTTAATATTTTTCTAACCTCAGTAATTAACTCTGAATAGAAATCTCTGTGAAATTATTAGACCGCTTTATTCGTCATTAAATTAATTAATTAATATTTCCCTCTCGCCAGTGGATATGATGCTTGGTAAATTATAATTACGAAAAATCACCATGAGAAATATGAATGAAAATTCTAAAATTTTGTTATAAAAATATCATAACTTTTATAAGCATACTGTTTTTGGGAGGTGCCCGGAACTTTGCCTGTTTTTTTCAACGTTAGTTTTTTTAGGGGTACTCTAAACAACTGGCGAATCTGGATCAATAGCTTCGCTGTACAAGTGACGCAAATTAGAAAATTAGGCCAGTTTTATATATATTATGCAAAGTATTAGGAGAAGAATTCACATAAATGAAAAAGAGTCACCTTTTTTAAAAAAATTATAATTGTAACTATAAGTACGCATTAAGCATAGAAATGTTCCTTAAACAAATCCCCACCGTTTGACCGATATTGACCAAACATGGTACACAGGTTGGTCTTTTTGAATGAAAAATGAAAAAAAAACTTTATTCTGGGACTTCGTCCCATAAGAATAAAAATAAGTACAAAATAAACAATAAAGAAATTAACCTAAAAATATAAATAGTCTTGATCCGGGGAGTGTCATAGGCTAGGTCAAAATCGTCTAGGACTCACAGTTCAGGGGTCACTGATTCTAATCTGTGAACCGGAACAGTTAAAGATTTGCGTTATTACATTTTAATATTACTTATTTCATTTCTCTATTTTATTTATTTCTGCTCTTGTAGATGCACAAAGCAGAAGTATCATGGCACGCCGGGCAACAGCTAGATAATTATAATTATCTCAGTTAATTAATGATGATAATAATGTATTAATTTATATAATAAAAGTTTAAAAAAAAAACAACAACATTAGAGCTTTTTGGCCTACGAAATCCCTATTTATACTTTGTGTTTTGATATATTTGATATGTGAAATTATTTTGTCGATATAATGGCTGCCATCTGTAAGAAGTTCTATCATGTCGAAAAGAATATCTATGTAATGTTGTACTTGACAGTCAGTAAAGACATATTTTACGCTAAGGTCACTAGTTAACCTTGTTTGTCCGATTCTCAACACACTTTCATAATAAGCTGAGATTTGATGACGAAGCACGCGTTGCATTCCATAGAAATGTGTCTTCGTTTGGCTTTTAGTAACGTTTAATAGACTAATTATAAAAATTGTGGGGATATTTTTTAAAACTATTGTTGAAGAACATCTTAGTAAATTTATTTAGCGTTCCTTCTAGAGGAGGGGTGACGATATCCGTATTACGTAAAACGCGACAGGCCTTTTTGGTGACCCGCTTTCTAGACTTGTCCAACTTCAAAATTTTGTAAACATACAATGGAATCTCCTGATTCAACCTTAGTTTTATTATTATTATCTTATTATTATAATAATCTAATTAGGATTTGTTATTAACTTATCGAAAAAACAGTAAACAACGATACAAATTCTTAACATTAAACAAAAAAATTATTTTTGGAAGTAAACAATGGATTTTTTTTTTCGATGACAGCGTTTATTTCTTTAAATTAATTATTTATAATTACACGACAAATTACTACAACAAAAGTAACGACTTGTGAACCAGGATTTTTTTACATTGGAAGATTTCGAAACTTAACAGCGGAATGATTCATTCATTTATAGGCAACAGAATGGCAATATTTTTTAAATATCAACGCGCCGAAGTACTTGTGGAGAATATATGTTTATAATTTCTTTATCTCTACGTTGGATCTAACTTTTTCCTTCTAACTACTCCCAAGGTAATTTAGCTCTGAGATGTCTTGAGGTTTTCATCCTTTCTAAACATCCAAGGTGAAGAAGGTAAATCAGCCCATCACTGATTCAGGTCAACTCTATCCAGGTGGAATTCTAAACCGCTCATATAAAATTGAAAGGTCAAATGCTATAATCATACAGGATCGTGGGATCTTCTTTCCCATTTTTAGGACATTTGATTATTTTTGATTTATGTCATTTAGATCAATAAGTGCTTTTATTGTTCGGTGAGGAGCTTCAGTCAATTTGGTAGTTTTGGACTTTTTTGTAGACGGTTTATAAAAAAGACATTTTTAATACAATTATTCATGCCATCAGATTGGCAGGAGTAGTTTCTTAATAGAGTCGGTTGTTTCTTGTTCACCATGGAAACGGGGAAGGCATATCCTACGCCCCCTCTCTCTCTCTCTCTCTCTCTCTCTCTCTCTATATATATATATATATATATATATATATATATATATATGTGTGTGTGTGTGTGTGAGAGAGAGTAAATTTTAACGAGGGATATTTTTAGCACTTTCCTCCGAAGGAAAGTAGCTATTGAGGTTGGACTCATGACGGAATTTTTGAAAAAAATTTTCAAATCTTTATCGATCCTACCTAGTAGACACCGAAAATGACCCCCGTTAAAATTTATATATATATATATATATATATATATATATATATATATATATATATATATATATACATGTTTGTCTGTTAACACGATAGCGGCCAGAGTTTTTGTTTTTTCGTCACGAAACTTGGTATATAGCATTCAATTAGCAAACGATTGAAAGCGTTCGTTAACCACCAAAGTCGGTGCACCGGAAGGGGGGGGGTTTACCCCGAACCCAAAACACTAATTTGACCATGTCAGCCATAATATTTGTTATATTTCAACGAAACTTGGTATTCTTAGTGGTAATATAGAGAGAAAAGTGAGATATAAAAATGAACTAAATCGGTTCATTAGGAGGGGGGGGGGGGGTTTACTCCGGACCCACAATACCAATTCGCCACTACCAGCTGTGATTTTTGGTATATTTCGACGAAACTCGGTATTCGTAGTGGTAATCCACAGGGAAATATGTGTTGTAAAAATAAACTAAATCGGTTCATTAGGAGGGGGGGGGGTTTACTCCGGACCCAAATTACTAATATACTCATACCGGTCGTAATTTCTGCTGTATTGTAACGAAAGGCGGTATGCGTCGTGGGTAACTCATGGGAAAGAAGTGTTGTAAAAATGAGCTGAATCGGTCAATCGGAAAGGGGGGGGGGGGTTACTTTGTAATATATTTTAATAGAAAAGCCCGCCAGACTTAGGTTCACACCTACGTCTGGCGCAAGGAGCGCTTTCTACCACTAGAGGGACTGTATCCTGTTCCTGCGTTAGATCAAAATACGATAATATGAGGTTTTTTGTATTTATTACGTAGTGTAGTAGGTACCATGTGTAAACATAACTCTGGAAGCAAATTAATAATTGATCAGTTTTCATGTTTTTCATGGTCATGTTTTTATTTTATTTATGTAGGATATTTTAAGCAAATTGTTCTGGAAAGCAGTCTACACTACCCAAATTCTGAGGAAAGTGCTTAGTTATGCAGCTCCTGCGTGACGGACTTTTTGATATGCAGTTGATTGGATAATAGAATTGAAAGAAAAGTTTTTTGTTTTTTTTTTTTCTTTTTCATGTCGAACTTTCGAACATGGAAGTATAAAAAACCCGTTATTATTCTAAGGGAATATCTCGTTGCTCTTTTTTCCATAGCGTATGCAATGCAATAATACTCCTCGTTTATTTGGAGGTTAATAATAACCTCCTGGACTTGTCAGAGCTTTGGAAATGTTCTGAATCTTGACCAAACTTCACTAATTGACGTGAATCGTGGAGCCTTCAAAAGATGTTAATATTTGGCCAGGGTATAAGAAAATATCTAGGAATGCGGTTAAAGATAAGACTCGAGGAAAGGCAAGTGGAGGTCTGCTAATGTTTATAGATTCATCATATAATTATGAACTAATAGATGATTCTAGGTTCTGGCTTATTTGTAAAGTATCCAATAGGTGTCGATCTAATTATTGTTGGATATTTCTATCTAAGATCTAATCTACTGTTATACTATGTTGCAGAATTATTAGAATATCTATCTAAAATTATATAAAAGAACTCACATTTGGATATTTATCTAGGTGGGGAACTGAACAATATTTATTATTACTTTACAAACTCATTAAAAATAAGAGATTATGTTATAAATGAATGCGTTATTGGCTGAAATAGCTAACTTAGGAATTAAGTGAACTTTATGAATGAATAAAACTAAATATTAAATATTAAATATTACAGAAATTAAGAGCTATACACCAATTAATAATAATAAAACTAAATAAATAAATTGAGGAGAAAGCAAAATTATTTGATAGGCGTCTATGTAAGTTATTAGTAAATAATGTATTAGTAAATGAAGTGGGAAAATAATAATTATAAAAATTTAGTTTAAAAGTCTAGATTAGAAGGTTGTTATTTATTATTAACTGATAATTACTTTTTGATACTTTTACTTATTTTAAGGTTATATATATTTTTTATTTATTTTTTTGTATTTATACAAATACATGATAATTTTTTGTATATTTTTGTTTTAAGACATGATAACCTCCACTATGTAATGTGAAACATTCACAAATACAATTTTTTTTCTATTCTATTCTATTCTAATACTCGTCGTCTTGGAACAAGTTTAGCTGTATTTGTGAAGTTGCAATTTGTGTCTTAAGTGTGTTGCATTACCTGCGTGATTTTATACTTTTTTTTTTCTTAAAACACCCTCCCGTATGCGTTTTACCTAACAGGGGCCCTGGAATTACCTTTTGAAGTCTTTAAAGAGCCAAGTCCTGCTTTTTATTAGACGCTTCGTCTATTTTGCTCCTTGTTGTTTTTTCTTTTAGTTCGTCGGCGTCTTTATTCTGTAAATTGTTTGCCGAATTAAAGACCGACATAACATAATAAAGTGTTAACGTACAAGATAAATGCTTTAATGAGATTGAACGCGGAACGAAACGTAGGAAGGGGTCGGAGTACAAAGAGTTGAGCCTCCTCTGCAGAATACCATCACGTTAGCAAGTACGCCGGCAATGTGTTAAACAGGTAAAGCGAGAGAGATGGCCAACACTTGGGTCTCCTTCAGCTCTCCCACGTTCTCTCAGATCTGATAGCCGATACATGCCTCTGTTTTCACAATTCCTAAAGGCGGCTTTCTCTTAGGCCTCCAGTAGATTTGGGTAAATTTGGTTGCAATCAATCCAAATATATATATGGAAATATTAATTTAAATTATTGATAGGCCTCTTTAGGCAGGCATGAAACCCTTTTCAGCATCCATGGTGCAGTAGGAGGTAATTTTTCATGTCCACCGGTAAAAACGTTAACAAGCTTACAGTGGTGTTCGAACCCTCATCTCCTAGTGATAATCCGGCACACTCATCATTAGTCCAAGATGTGTGGGTTAACAAACTTTTAAGTGTGTAAACATGTAAAAGAAATTGTATTTTTTAAAATTAAATGAAGTGTTTTAGTCACGCTCTGATTTCATAAACATAATTGAAAATAATTACAAAAGGGCAGACACTTGTGGGCTTTCATGAAAATAAATGTTGCCTATGATAGACTGCAATAACATAGGCCCTTTTGCAATTAATGAAGGTGGCGGTTTAAATTGTAGCGTCAATAAAACACTTCGTTTAATGAAAGAAAAAACTAATTCGGGGTTTCTTTGTTTTTTACATGTTAACCCCGTTAAAAGTCTGTGTCTCATTTATTGTTCATCGTAAAATTGTCTTAATTTTATATAAAAGATTGTTAGCTTCTGAAAAAACCACCTTTCTTGGGCCAGCCATATTTTTTATTGCACCTTTCTCCTATGCGCAGTAGTACCTCGGTAAGTCTAGCCAACACATATTTACCTTCTGATCTACCCAAGAGATGCATTGTAGCAACATTTCAAGGTGCATAAAATACTTCTTGATACGTGCGTTACCAGCTCTCCGACTACATTATGTTACTAAGAGACTATCTTTCACTTGCCTCTTTGTTACAAGAGGATTTCTATTCAACGTGCCTCGTAAAAATTCTTTTTTTTGGGGGGGGGGCGGTTTTCCCAACGAGCCGTGATATGAGAAAATGCCTGCTACAGGTGGGACTCGAACCCCCGTCTCCCGCGCGAGAATCTAAGGCGTTAGCCACTAGACCACGGGGAGACCCCGTTTTTTCTTATTTCATTATTTAACGTGGAATATGTTTTTGTCGAAGAGGGCTACGCAAAATGGAACGAAAATGCGACAACAAAATAGCGCGCTCGCTTCCGCTTTCCTTCTTTATAAGGAGGAAATTACACTGAAGCGAGTAGGAAGTGGCAATGTAATGTTTGGTTTCCGCCTAGCATTTTATTTTCTTGGGCAATGCATAACGTCGTTGTACAAATAAACATTTACTATGTACAGGTTGCTCGGACATGGATATAACGCGATACACGCCTTGTGCGACAAGACATTTGTATAATACAAGGACCATCAGGCCTTATTTGCGAGTCAAGTAACGCATAAATGGTGAGAATCATGGTATAAGCTTCGAGGACTTAAGCACACTTTACATTAATGATCAGCCAGTAAAAGTCCAAACAGACGAGAAGAACAAGCAGCAATCCTGTTGCTTAGTTGTAGTATTCCATTCAATGCTATATATTAATAGTTTCTCTTCATGGGCGTATATAAGGGGGGGCTGAGGGGACTGCCCCCCGAAATTTTGATTTGATCGATAAAAATTTCATAAAACCCTTAAAAATAAATTAAATACGATCATTTAGTTCATAAAACATATTCTATTTTCGGTGTAATAGCGTTTAAGTTGGCTAAAACTCTTCCAAGATCTAAATTGTTAGTATTCCAAACACCGGAAATGGTCTCAGCCCCCCCCCCCCCCGAAATTTTCCCAGCCCCCTCCGAAATTATTTTCTATATACGCCTATGTTTCTCTTCCTACTCACACTAGATACAATCATTACATGTAAACATGTCATGATTATACAGAAAATGACTTTTTAGGAATTGGAACGTGTGTAAATTATATGAATTTATTACGGGGAATAAATGGAGTATCGATATTGGAATGCCAGTTCAATTACAGTATTTGTGGTTACATCACTCCTGAGTTCCAAACCACCGGGACAGTGTGATGTAAGCTCCTCTGCCGGAATTTTCGTGCCCCTAATATTTTGCAAGCTTAATGATGGACTACCGCGTCGCTTGGTGCAACGTCAGGAAATGTCAAATACCTTGGCATTTCATTATAGGCCTTTGCCCTGAATCTGTATTCTCCCACTGTACACTTCAGGTGTATTTTTGTAATTTATAATGATTTTTCTACGAAAATCTGAAGCTCGAAATGAGATGATTTCAGCCTGCAGGTATTTGGGATATTTTTCGTTTCAAATGACATATTTTTTTAAATGAATTTATATCTATTTAAAACTTGTCGAAAATGTTTGATGGCTCTCCGTAGAAAACCATACTTTTAGTTTTTCTTTTCCCTTCGTTAAATTCTTCGTGTTAAAATATCTTTAAACCGTGAACATAGCAGTTTATGACCCAAAACTTCACCCCAGGAGTACGACTTTTTTCGCCGGAATTTGCTAAAAACATTGTTTTTTGAACGGGTTCCACTCATAAACGAACAATGCATTTATTTGTCTTTAGATTAAGTATTTTTGTGCAGAATGTTTTCAAAATCAGAAGAAAAAAACATTTTGGGCTTAACAAATTTAGCAAATGCGTGTACTCGATGAGAGCTGCAATCTAGGACTTCTGCCACATTGCAACATCTATAACTGTTTAATACACACACACATATATATATATATATATATATATATATATATATATATATATATCGCCGAAAAATTACATTGCTTTGACAGGTGTCCTTCTGGTTTACGAACTAGACATTTCGTTTTAGAAAGTATTTTTGCGGCATCTTTTATCAAAATTGTCTTATTTTTGTAGTCGCACGAACAGCTAATGAGTAGATAAATTTAGATATACCCAAATTTGAACGATGTTGTTTTTTTTTTCGTGGCATATATATTTTGAGATGTCACCATTCTCGTTACCGCCTACGGAATGCCGGTCAATCATCAGATCGACTTCATGTGCGGGGGTTTTCTCTTTTAGCATGAGGTGGGTAGGACATCAATATGAGTTTTGTAAAAATCTATATTCATGACGTTTTGGCTACTCTTTGATAGCCTTCGTCAGCTAAAAAAAAAAAAAAAAAAAACAAAACAAAAACATAAGTGCTGATTTTAAAAAAAGGATAATTAATCATGCAATTCTGCATTTTTGTTTGTCTTCTAGCTGTCAAAGGCTACCAAATAGTAGCCGAAACGTCCTGAATATAGATTTTTACAAAAGTAGTACATATTGATGTTTTCCTAGCCGAATCCAAACTATTTTTATGACCTAGACGGCTAACTAACCACACCTCACTAAATTAAGAGTGTCGAGGAATTCTTCTTATCATAAGATTTCTGGAAATGCTCGAAGAACCAAAAGGCTTGACTGATAGTACATTCTAGCATCAAAAATTTGCAAATAAACTTAAATGCCTTAAGCGTCCACGCGACACGAATTGGTCATTTTACTAGTTAAAGCATAATGAATAGTTTGAACCAAGTCCTGGCATACCTGTTGCTTCCTAAGCTCAGGAATAATATACCATATGATTATAAGTCCAGACGGAGGAGGGCGCGAGGATATAGGAGTGAAAGTGTTCTCCGAGAAAGCGACACGCGGAGAAATTCCCGCCAAGGCCGCTGCCCTCACATCCCCGCTCTTTCTACCAGAGCAGCTCATCCATAGAGGAGCCAGGATTTATAACAGTTAAATTAGATTATTTGAATAATGTGACGTCATATGACTTATACCAAACATTCCCTACATACTCTACAAAGGGAAAAAAGTTTGGTTTGTTTTTTCTGGTTTGTTTGGCAAGTAACTTCAAGGTTATAATGCCCCGATTTGTTTTGTGTTGTCAATGTTTTGTTAACTCTCCTTATGTAAGAGTTTTGTGTTGTGAGTTTTGAAAGTTTTTCTCTATTTTTCCCCTCATTATTTATTGATTAATTGTTTCTCACATTAAGTATTTGCAACAATCTAGTAATTTCAATCCAATCATGAATACACTAATATTTCTATACTTTTTAGTTTTATTTTATTTTTATTTATTTTGTTTCTATTTTTTGCTTACATTTTTTTTATATACTATATGTATTTCTCCTTCATATATTTTTATATATATTATTTTTTTAAGAAAAACTATTATATTACTATTATTCTGCTGCCGTTACTGAACACTATGCTGATAAATGGTAAAATATGGATACTTTGCATCGATAAACAAATCAAATATTTAATAAGCATACGGTTATGTTCCAAGCTGCTAATAATATAATCAATTTTATAATAACTTTTTATAATTCCTATTTTTAATTTAATCTTATCTAGTTTAAGGGTGGTAACCTATAGAGATCCCGTTCCAAAATTCTTAGTTAATAATCATGGACGTTAAAATTTAAATTTATCTAATTTTTAATATTTTGTATTTATAGCTTATCTTATCTGCTTTTGTCATGGGCGTATATAAGGGGGGCTGAGGGAGCTGCAGCCCTCCGAAATTTTGACTTGATTGGTAAAATGTGTTACAAACCACTTAAAAATAAATTAAATAAGATCACATAGTACATAAAAAATATTTTATTTTAGGTGTAATAGCGTTTTAGTTGTCTAAAACTATTCCAAGTTCTAGATTGTTAGTATTCCATACCCCGGAAATAGTCCCAGTCCCTCCCCCCGAAATTTTCTCAGCCCCCAAAAAATATTTCCTATATACGCCCATGGTATTTGTACGTTTGTAGCTACATATTTTAAGGTTTTTTTTTGTTTTGTTTTTTATCGGCGTATCGACAAATTTAGGCCATTAGCGCCGACATCCAGGATGCAGCGAGGAATTTTCTAACGAGTCATGAGATGAGAAAATTCCTGCCGCCGGTGGGGATCGAACCCACCATCTCCCACTTATGAATCTAAGGCGCTAGCCACTAGACCACGGGAAACCCCATTTTTTCAGTTCTTCTTTTCACAACAACGTTAGAACTGTTGCGAGACATCTTGAATATATGTAATTTTTAAGATGGTAGTAAGAATTCAATCTTGAAAGTCTATCGAGAATCAGGCATTGGCTTTACGAGAATCGGTATCCGGGCTGGAAGAATGCCTAATTTTCTCCGTCTGAAGTCATCGGAGACTGCAAGGTCTTTTGGAATCCTACATTTGTTGCATGTAAAGTCGTTTCTTAGGAATATTCTTGTATCTCATTCTTATTTCAACTACTTGTTTGAATGGCGCTTTTGTTCTTTCTGTGTTGATTCCGTGTCTGCTCCTACAACTTTCGTTATATGTGAACTCTACAACTAGTCAGGAATTGTTCAACCATTAGCTCCTGATTGAAGATTTCGCAGCTAGAGTTCATTAAGAATGTGGGCTAAAATATTAACCAATTCATATTCATGCCTACAAAAAAACGCAAATTGTGGCTTTAAGTTTGGTTTCTGTTATCGACTATTTTTTATTTTTTAAGGCTTCTCCGCATTCGTTTTCTACTTCAATGGTATTAGCTTTCTCTGTAAGTTCCATACCCAAGGAAGATGGAAACCCTAAAAGAACCTTTATTAGCTTTTCACTTACCACCACTTCGCCATAGTATAAGAGAAAAGGAGAAAAGGTCATAACTGTCCATGTTTGTTGGCAATATATATATATATATATATATATATATATATATATATATATATATATATTTATTTGTAATGCCTCTTCTCCAGCAATGTTAACCGTAGTTTGTGTATCTTAATTTTGATCAATGTGGGACATGTGAAAAACGTTTTGAGACTCCGCGGAGGTTTTTAATGCTGGAAACAAAAAAATCTAGTTTACGCACTTTTCTCATAAACTAATAATGATATTCATGATTGGCTTGATTGGTTTCGATTTTCCTGTATATATATATATATATATATATATATATATATATATATATATATATATATAAATATATATATATATATATATATATATATATATATATATGTGTGTGTTTAACGGTTTATCAAGGGTTCAGCTATTCACGCCGGGCTATCTACAGGTTGTCACCCTTTTAAATTGCCAACAGCACATGGTCGGTCAACCATTCAGGTACTGGCCACGCCCGACGTTGATTAACGGGAACCGGTGCATTCAACGTGGCTATAGCCGTTGGCTCATTGACATATCTACTATATATTTGTCAAATACCACGCATTAACTGACCTATCATCGCCCAGCCTAAACCACTTGACAGAAAAATTTTGCATGGAGACTCCCCTTAGAACATAAACACTCGCTAAGAAAGGATTTTTTGATATTCGAATTTTTAAGTATTTTTAAAAGGGTTTGAATTTTTATTTGGTTGAGAGCAGTCAAGCCAAGGCAGGAAGCGTTGCTAAGACAACAGGTCGGCTGTTAGCGTACTGTATATATTTCACAATATTATTTCTATTTGAGGTTCATTTCAACTACGATGGCAGACCATGAATTACTAGAAATAAACTGTGATTTTGTCCCTCATAGAGTTTACCCTGTACCTGGTGATGGTCTATCCGAGGTATTGATATCCCGAACCCTTAAACACCTGTTAGTGGTAACTTATAGGTAACGAGTTATCTCTAGGTTATCTGCTTCTTGACACTAATCCGGAGCGCCCCAATGTCCAGAAACATTATAATTTGATTACTTATAAATTGATTAATAACTTATAGCATGACGGGACCGTGCTATAATAAACTGCATATGTTCTTGTATGAGCTAGTCGCTCATAAAAGAAGAACCATTGGCGCTACCTTTTCGTACAAATTTCGGCTTAAAAAATGAACTAGTTTTTCATTTCGTTTGGTTTTGGGGCAAATTTTATCAAAATCGTACAAATTTGAACATTGCTGTTTTTCGTGACCTTTGGGTTATAAAACGTCGACATTTTTCGTTATCATTTCCGGATTGCGACATCAGGCCGACGCCATGAAATAGTTTCCCTCTCTATAGAAATGAAATCGCTAAATAATAGCCACACTCGATAAGCCCACCAGCTGAATGGGATATTGCGCCACTGAGTGTTTAATTGCACATGATCGGGATGGGCAGACTGAGAAGCTTTCTTGACTGATTAATGCCGAGAAGGGAGTGGTTTGTTAGGAAGTGGGGATATCAGAAAGGGTAAGTGAGGCGGATCCATGGAGAGAGTTGCTGAGTATCCGGGTCACCAGGTCTGTCGCTGCATACCTATCCCTTACACCTGTCTCAAGTTGAGGAAGTCTTTAGCAAATAAATACGCTCTTCTTCTATATACAATGGAGGTTGGTATAACAATATCTTCAGTTGGAAATGTAGTTTATTCTTATTGTTTATTTATTGTAGTTAGAAAACGCAATATACAAAACTCCTGAAATTCGTTCCTTCTGGAAATTTCTTTCTATATAAAACTAGCTGCTACCCCGCAGCGCAGCTACACCTGTTTTCTGCATCTAGAAAAGCAAAATTAAATTAGAACCCAGATAAGTTATATTAAAATCTAAGAACGCAAATCTGTTATTATTTGTGGGTTCATAGTTACGTACCCGTGACCTCTGAACTGTGAGTCCTAGACGATTTTCACCCAGCCTATGACTCTCCCCGAATCAAGATCTACATGTGTGCGAAGTTTAATCAAAATCGGTCGAACTGTCTGGATTTGTATAGGGAACAAACATACAGACAGACAGACAGCTGGTAGACGTTTTTGACATAGCCTATGACAGTCACCGTATCAAGACCTACCTGCGTTCCACGTTTGGTCCAAATCGTCCAAACGGTGTGGATTTGTATAACGAACAATCATACAGACAGACAGCTGGTAGACGTTTTTGACCTAGCCTATGACTCTCCCCGAATCAAGACCTACATGTGTGCCAAGTTTGATTAAAATCGGCTAAACGGTGTGGATTTGTATAACGAACAATCATACAGACAGACAGCTGGTAGACGTTTTTGACCTAGCCTATGACTCTCCCCGAATCAAGACCTACATGTGTGCCAAGTTTGATCAAAATCGGACGACCGGTGTGGATTTTTATAAGGAACAAACATACAGACAGACAGCTGGTAGACGTTTTTGACCTAGCCTATGACTCTCCCCGAATCAAGACCTACATGTGTGCCAAGTTTGATCAAAATCGGACGACCGGTGTGGATTTTTATAAGGAACAAACATACAGACAGACAGCTGGCAGACGTTTTTGACCTAGCCGACGAGACTTCCCTGACCAATACCTACCAGTGTTCCAAGTTTAATCAAAATCGGTCAAACGGTGTGGATTTGTATAAGGAATAAACAGACAGATAAACAGACAGACACGTGATTTTTATATATATAGATAGAAGATAGATAAGGAGAAGGACATTTAACATATCTTACCTATGACGCAGAAAAGGTGAAAGGTAAGAGCATTAAATCTGTTCCGCCAACCAAAAATGTGTTTCGTCTTCTACTGAACGTTAATATGTAAATAAATATACGAAGTGTAGGTCTTGAAAAGTAGCACTTCTTTTTGTATATTGACAAACATTACAATTTTTAGAAGTGGATTTAATACTAGACCATTAATTATATGTTAAACAAGAATATATTATAGGATTAACTTAAGTGATTTATTCAAATAATGTTTAGGTTGTAACGGCCCCTGAGAAGGTACGAAATATGAATGACAATAATAAAATAAAGCAGTACCAAAATAGGAAAGTGAAACTACTTAATTGGGACTGAAATACTACGTATTGAAAAATTAAATAAATCTATACACATAATAAAACTGTAACGGATCGCTGTCTGTACATGGAAGATATCTGGGGAAAAATACTATTGGGGGCCTTTATCAACGCAATAGTACCCAAAACAATGATTTTTAGAGTTGTCTGTGCACGCTAATCCCTGAAACGGATTATCCGATTTAGATGCGGTTTTTTCTAATATATTTTGGTGAGCTTCACTTAACATTTAGTGTTTGTTTCATGTCAATTCGGTTAATAAATAAAAAGTTATGGAAAGAATCACATAGAACATTTGATGAACTATCGCTAACACGATACACACCAGAGTTTTTGTTTTTTCGTCAATATGGATAGAAAAATCAGTCCATCTGGAGGAGGGCTTACTCCGGACCCAAAGTAGTTATTTGCCCATACAGGCAGCAATTTTTGTTGCATTGAAACGAAACTCGGTTTTCGTTGTGTTCATCGTAATAGAAAAATTTGTTGTAAAATTAAACTAAATCGATCCATCCGGAGGGGGGTCTTCTTCTGCCATGCGTTTATGTGTGCTTCTCTTGATGTTTTGGTTTGTTAATGTCCCCGAAAAAGAGAGAGTCTGAAAGTCTGAAGCTTAGCACGTCTTCAGCTGGAAGCCAGAGGCCAAGAAGATAATAGCATCATTACCAATATTGAGAAGGTATTGTCCGAAAGATGGGGGAAAGCAACAATATCGGCGCAGTAATTTCCGAGGAAGAGTCTTGATGGGCAGCCCATTAAGGATAATACTCAACAGATTATTGGCTATACCAAAATATTATGGTAGATTTTTATCTAGAAAGAAATCATTCCCTTTAGTTTTCTCGCAGAATTGAATTTTAATTTGTTTTAGCTTGTCTGTTTATTATAAATTAGGGCATCATAACTGGAAAACAGAGATCAAAAGTTGGAAGGTAATCGGCCATCTCTTTGGTGCAAGAGGTTCGATGCCTTCATTTACCCAAAATGTTTTGAAAAGATTGAACATTAAATGCGACTTTGAATCACTGGCTCGTTCAATAATAAAGGATTGTCAATCTCCATTTGTACGCCTGAAGAAAGAATAAAAAACACATAAATACTAAAAAGAAAAATTCAGAATTCCATTAAGAAAAGCAAATGGATACTATAAAATAAATGACATATAGCCAACTGATAGCTTATATATAGACCGGAAGCTTATCATTCCAAGGAGAATAAAGTGTATAAAAAAAAAAAAAAATAAAATAAAAAAAAATAAAAAAAAACACAATAGAGGATTTTCCTTGAAATAATAAGAAAGCTGTCACCAAGTATGATCAGCTATCCGTTGGACATGACTGTTTCATTCACACTTTATTTATTTCCATTTTGAATCTGCTAATTGCTATAATACTTTAACAATTTCACAGCAAATGACAACATAAATTTGATATAATTCTTGAGTTAACTTAATATATTATTTACATATTTGATATTATACTCATATACTATTTATAATGCAATAAAATACTGGTTAATATTATCTTAAATGCATCAGTATTATGTGATTATGTTTATTAATCTGCGCTTCCAAATACAAAACATTACAAAAAAAAAAGAAGTAAAATATGCAAAAATTGCTTATATTGTGATTCTACTCATTGCCACAAAGAAAGTTAAACTTCATAAAGATTGATTCAATGAATATACTGGGTGATTCAGGTTTAAGTATCCGAACTCCAGGAGGTGTTGCGAAAAATAATTTCCACCAAAAATGTTCATTTGAAGTAAAGTCCGATTCCGAAGGGAAAAGACGTTATGTACAATTTTCTGTTAGTAGACATATTTTTATTGAATAAGAAAGGATTGCTTAAAAACTGTTTAAGATAATTATATTCTAATTATGCCACCATAAAATAGACTACATTTCCTTTATGAAAATAGTGAAACAATCTTTCATCAATGATTTTAGTGAATTAAATCACTGTTTTCTAAAAGGAAATGTTGTATATTTTATGATGGCCTAAATAGAATTTCATTATCTTGAACTGTTTTTAAGCAATCCCTTCTTATTCAATAAAAAAATATGTCTACGTTAAAAACCAGAAAATTGAACATAACTGCTTTTCCCTTCGGAATCGGACCATACTTCAAATGAACTTTCTTGTTGGAAATTATGTCTAGAAACATCTCCTGTTGTTCGGCTACTTTTTTTTTTTTTTTTTTTTTTAATAATTACAGCAATATGATATACATATTTCCAGTAATATTGCTGTTTTTGTTTACAATGGCTTTGTGAGGCATGATTTGGGAATATGTACAACTACTTAACTCACTCGAATAATACATTTTAAAAGAAAATTAAAACAACTGTAAAAATTTAAAAGAAAATATAACACATTTTCTGCACAGCAGATGTTAAACAAAATTGTCTCTAGGGCACCTCCGCTTCAGTCTTCTTTCAGGATTTTGGAAGGAGGATAGAGAATTTATCAAAGGATTTGGATGGCCAGGGAGATTAGAATGGAACTTCTAATAGACTGATTTGGCCAGGGTTTGGATAAAGCGGATATTGAAGTCAATATGCAGGGTTATGTTCGAGACGTAGGAGAAGCACTGGATATTTTTCGAAGGATTTTGGATAGCATTGTTTGTATTCTGTAGGAATTTGAAGGTTTAGTGGAACCCCAGATTTCGGCTACTTAAACCTGAATCACCCTGTGTAGAACCGATTCCATTCATCAAAACTATTAATATTTAACATATTTTGAATAGCCGGAAGGAGTATGAACGACTGAACTAGAGAACATAAAAAGATAAATAACAGGATCTCAACATTCGGAGACTCAAAGCGTGGCAGTCTCTGAATGTTGATATCTTCAAACGGTCGTCGTTAAGTAACTGTTTCAAGCTCATAAAATTATCATATAATGACTCTACCGGAAGTAGAGACGATAGGAATTGCCCGCAAAGCGAGTACATGCCAAATATTGCATTTCCATACAATCAAACCTCAACCACTTGGAGAGAACTCAACCCACGATCCGTGCCACGCCCACCTCGGAGGTTTCTCAGATTACAATACTTAAAGTATGGACACGCTAATTCGGTGACTAATCCATCCTTGTAAGGGTTAGGGAGAGAGTCGGGATAAAAGGGGTGAGAAAGCTGGTACGTGATAACACGTATGTCCGGTCGGTAAGTGACTACCGAAATATTACAACTTGTCACGTAAATACTGGTCACCCTTCCATGAGGGAATGGATAAAAAAAAAAAAAAACTTCTCACAGAGAACAAAACAATTCTGGCAAATGTTCGAATGAGGGGAGGGAATAACTCAATTATAGTTATCTGATAAGATTGACGAGGAAACTACATGAAAAATATAACTCACGTACTTGGCGGTCGTAACTCAATTCTCATCTCATTAGATATTAGTAGGGACCGGATTTTTAGGATAAAATAGGCATCCGAGTAGGTTTTTGGAACAGGCATAATAGGTATCTTTAGGTTTTTATTTAAAAATAGTTTTTTTTAGATGATAAATAATGTTTTAATAGGGTCAACTTATTATAATTAATCATTAATATTTATGATTAATTGATGATTGTTAAATTAATATGTATATATATATATATATATATATATATATATATATATATATATATATATATATGTATATACATTAATTATGATAAAGATATATATATATCTTATAGTGACATAAAAGTAAACAACATAAGTATAACATTATTTTATAGACTTGTATATTGAGAAGGGGATAAATATGAGGAAATAAAAATAAAACGGAAATATGAGTTATATTTAAAAAAAAAAGAAAAAAAAAAAGAATAATTACTTCAAATATTCAACAAAATATTTATTTAAAAAACAAAGTTAAAAAAAAAAAGAAAAAGAAATTAGTTCCAACTTCTCAAGAACATCAGGAAGAATTTCACTGCCTATAGAAAAATACTTAAACAAATAAAAAAATTCTCAACCCGAATTTGCTATTTTAAAGGTTAAGTCCTTAAGGTCATTCCATCGTTATTTAGATGATGTTAGGTGATATCATCCTGAAAAGGGCTTTTTAGGTTCTAACAAATTTGTATGAATAAGAAGATGCGATCATATAAATAGCCGATCATTATCATGTTTAGGAGAAAGGAAAAAACTCCGACTTGCAGGAACTGCATCATCTTAGCGTGGCTCCGTTCTTATCCCTAAAGTCATTTGGAAAGGTTGAATTAGAAACAGTTATAATTTTGGTTAGACCATTCATGAAATAACTTATGAACCGAAATAGGTCACGGTTGTATGGTTACATACCTGACAGAAAAATTACTCTCAAATCTTGCTTTTCTGAGAGATTTTGATCCGTATTTGTTTACTAAAACATGTTAAAATGAATTTATACATATAATATAAAGATTAATACGAAATTAGCTAGACATTTGGGAAAATCATTTTTTTTTTTTTTCAATGACGCACCGACATCTGGGCATTAGCGCTGACTTCCATGGCGCAGCTGTGAATTTTCCAACGGGCACTGACATGTGATAAATTTCTACTGCCGGTGGGGCTCGAACCCATCTCCCGCATGAGAATCCAAGGCGTTAAGCCACTAGACTGCGGGGAGACTCTTGGGAAACTAATATTGATTCTAAACATTTTAAATCACACCAGGAATAAGGATTATATTGAAAAACACTAAGATAACACAGTTCCTACGAGTCGAACATTGGCTAAGTTCCTTCCTTTGGTAGTAATTGTGAGTGGGCAATCCTAACCATAAATAAGACTTGTAAAGCCTGCAGTGTTCATGGAACAATGTAGTTTAAGTATCTTGTTAGAAATAGTTTAAGTATCTTATTAGGAATAGTTTAAGTATCTTATCAGGAATAGTTTAAGTATCTTATTAGGAATAGTTTAAGTGTCTTATCAGGAATAGTTTTGGTAGGTGTGAAATGATAACCATATCTAGGATATTGTACTGGTACGTGCAGAGACCTTAGCACGACTGTCATGTACCCGAGTGAAAGAGCCAATGCTTTGTAAAGGGATTTTACACCTAACTGTGTAAACAAGCAAAGAAGACTTCATTCGTATTCATGGACTATGAGTATTTATTACAACCGTAAAATATCTTCTGAAAGGCCTGTCTTTCACTTCAAGTCTCTTCAGGTTTCCCTTTTAGAAGAACTCCAATTTGATGAATGACTAATGTAGCTGAGTATTTAAAACGAATCTTTTAAACTAACGAGCTATTTAGGAGAACTTACGAGATTGCTTGTTAATTCCGATCCGTAACTGAACCACGAGGGTACAGATATTGTTAAGGCATCTGATTCTTGACCTTACAGCATACTATGCTCGGGTTGACAGTTGTTTTCCTTTGAAGTTACCCATTGAAGCCTGGGTGGGACTAAGGACGGTCCGGAGCCCTGTTTCCGACCCTCGGATGACGGCACAAGAGGATAAAATCTTCAGGTCGTTCAGAACATCAATCGAGTGCTCTAATAATACCGATCCAAACCATGCCCCCCTCCCTCTCTCTCTGTTTCTCTCTCTCTGTATATACATATATATATATATATATATATATATATATATATATATATATATATATATATATATATATATTACACAAACTAATTTCAACTACTAATATTTATATATTTACAAGGTATTTTTATTCTAAAACATTTAAATTTCCAGTCTGAACATACGATTAAATTATCGGGTGAACGTCATCAGAGGGCTTTCTCTGCAGAAGGAATAAGAAATGGGCTTACAAATATTCAATTAGAGCTCAATTGCTATCTCGAAGTGATAAGACATCACAATATAATATTTGCAACATTAACACAAATCAGCCAACGGCCATAGCCACGTTGAATGCACCGGTTCCTGTTGATGGCCTAATTTAAAGGAACGTCTGGCTTGGCCAGTAACTGAGAAGGTGACCAGCCATGTGCTGTTGGCATTATAAAAGGACGGTAACCCGTAGATAGTTTGGCGTTAATAGATCAATTGTTGATACGCCCTTAAAAACACAAATGAGGTTCTCCCCTAGGTCTAGTGGCTAACTCCTTAGATCTCAAGCGGAAGATGGTGGGTTCGAATCTCACCGGCAGCAGGGATATTCTCATCTCAAGGCTCGTTGGGAAGATTCCCATTGGGATGTCGGTATGCCGTAACAAGAAAAAAATAATAATAATAAAAAATAATCTTCGTTATCTTAGCGCTCTTATTGAGTCTCCTGTAGAATGCTTGGAATAAATTTACTTAATATTTTTGCACTAGTATTTCTAAAGTGACACAACTCAAAATAAAACTCAACTGAAAATGTGTTACTCTTGCCTATGTGACATAAATGCCCTCTGGTGCGCAAGCTCTGATGCTAGGTACATACAGTTTTGATGGTTGATAAAGAGATATTTACCATCTCATTCATAGTCATAACTGAAAAACTCCGATTTTTAAGTTGTGTCACTTTTGAAATACTTGTCCGTTTTGAAAAATGTAAACAGCTACTCCTATGACATAATAAAAAAAGATAGACTTTAAGTGCCAGAATGCGCAGACAATTTACAAGAACGGGAATTACTCAGTCGGCCTCTTCAATTTCCGCTCGGAAAATTCTTTTACAATCAGCAAAACATGGTTTCTCATATTCCTTATCTTGTTTTACTGTAAAATTATTGCTAAAAGGGATTACAAAAAAGCAACATTGTTGTCAGATGTAAATTTATTTAGCAATAGAATAAGTATATTTTTGTATGTATATTTGGAGATTTACAAAAAGAAAACATTTTGTGTAGGAAAGCCCCTGAAGAGGTTCGGATAAAGCAAATGCGGCAATGCAAATCCTATTTTTTCCCAAAGCATTGCAAAATATTTGAAGGTTTACATTTCCTAATACGTTATGTGCAATTATCGGACTGAGTTCAATGGCCAATAATTACTCTTCTGATGACAAACTTGCGCAAGTTCAAATACTGCTTTGTCATCGTCAGGTGCTGAAGATTCGGTCTTCAAACTTGACCCACATATTGCTGACTTTCACTCGCCCTCAGGATAAATATTACTCACGATTAATGTGACCAATCAGACATTTTTCCTATACCGCTGATAACAATTTTTGTTTGCTTTTTTTCCTTTCATTGGCAGAGCATGAGCAGAAGTTGGCACAACTTAAGCCCTCTTTATCCAAGAGTATGTTCCTAAAGCATATCTTTAAGTTACATATTAATTTTACAGTGTCCCACTTAACTTTTTTATAAAAGGAGGAAACAAGTATTATCCTCCCAAAATAAACTAGAATCATTGTACTTTGTATTTTATAAAACATTCCATGATTATTTGCTTTACGGTTTCTTGTATGTATTTATTTTTGTATGTATTTCGTAATATATCGTACTCTGACCTTTTAGTGGAAGGTATCTTTGTATTTGGACGAAGCGATGTTGATTGGACCGAGCAGTCCATCACAATAAACCCGATATTCTTATCATTGACAAAGGGAATAAGAGAGCTGTCCCGAATGATGAGAATATTGGGAAATCGTATGCTAAGAAGTTACGAAAATACCAGGACTTTGCCATAGAGTTGAAAGATCTGTATAATTTAGATTCGGCAAGGACTATTATTATATCGGCTAATGGACTCATCCCAAAGACCACAGTTACAGCTACAAATTACTTAAAAATCTCGGAGGAATTGATTAAAGACGCCCAACAAGCGATACTGCGAGAATAGTTCGAAAATTCTTGAACGAACGTTCGAAAATAAAGAAAAAAAAAATGAATAAAAACAACAATTCTTTCGGTTGGCAATAGCCCCGAAAGAATTCACCGCAGGAAACTGAGTAGAACACACCCCACAATGAAATAATTCAGACCAACGAAGTCTAAATTGCGGGCAGCAATAACCCCATTAACCAAACAAACAGACATTACCGAATGGGACTCCTGAAACAAGTTCTCTGAATATTTGACTAGATACATTCTTCTCACTCATTTATTAGAAACATGGTTTTCTCTTTTACATACTTAGGGATTATTACAGCAATTGTCCTACATGAGAATGTCGTAATAATTGTACAGTATTCGCCTCCCCCCCCCCCAGCTGTAAGATGCAGCATCCCGGCAGACCCGATGAAATAGTGTCAAGGGAAGAAGATGTGGAAAGACAACCCTACTCGGAGAGTCCATTCCTGTATAGCTTACTCAGTTGGACTTACTCCAGTGTCGAAAGCTGTCAGCATTCCTAGCCTTACTCTCTCCCAGTGGGACGATTGTCTGCTCGGCTATGTCATTCTACAACCTAGTCCAGTCACTTTATCTTGGGCAACATACCACACAAGATGGGGGTAGCTGTAGGCTTTTCCGCAACTTGTGTCTTGGACGGTGTAACTTAATAGTCCGGGTTTCGTCACTTGATCGAGTGGAATTCCTATGTTATAAGATCTGTTGGTTCTCTTGTAAACAGCAATATGGAGATGGTCTTGAGGAAAACCTACAATCGCACATTTAGAACTCATTGGAATTTTTTTTAAATTTCTGAAAAACAGAGGCTCGATTTAGAGAACGAAATAAATACCAGAATTCTCCACTAGAATTGGCGGATGGTGGAATTGCAGTTCACAATTATAAATAAGAGGATTTTCACAATTTTTTATATTTTGTACTAGGTTATTCAAATTACTGTTATTTGAAAACTAAAATTTATTATATTTTCTGTTTGCTTAAATTAGAGCTTATCATCTTAGTTACGAAGCTCTAAAATAAAATAAATAAATAAATAAATAAATAAGAGGCCAGACATTTCCTCTGTTCTTTTTAGGGCTGTTTCCCTCCATAGGGAGGATTCCTGCTTTATGCGGTTGATTTCATGACGCAATCGCTAGTGCGAAGTGCCCACTAGAAATTTTCACGTATGTTTGTTGTTGGTGGTGTCTGTTTGCTCTCTCACGGGTTCAAAAATGGTGGCGCTATTAATAAACGATACGAATGATAAAAGAAAAGTAAAAACTACAACTATGGAGTTCGCCCTTCTGGTTGGGAGCGCCTCATATAAAAATTGTTGTCAATAAAGATTGTTATATTAACAGGCGATGGGAGTGTTGTTGCTTTTATTTTCGCGTATTTTGTTAAATATCTGGTGAAGGGTTAAGAAATGATGATAATTGGACGATGACCTGCTGATTTCAAAACCTAAGCCATTTCCTTCAAATATCGTTCTGACGTGAATTTTGATTGGACCTACACAGGCGGAGAAATGAAGTTTGAAGTTCCGAAAATGTACGTTCGTCTGAAGAATCTACGTTTCATTGAAGAAGAATTAGTAAGAGTTCCTTTTATAATCTTTCGAAATCACCGAACATGAGGCGTCGACTTTCAAAACAGGATATATCTAAATCGTTGAGATTTTCAGGGGACTCAAAAAACACCTAAGCTAGTGTAATTCCTTTAGAAAATTAATATACGGCGTCTCACTAACGTTCCTTATTTTTTATGAGATTTGATGAATTTAAAAATAAAGGTTTTAGGTGTATGAAAAACGTTTTGGGAGCATGAAAAAAATTGTTAGAAAATAAATTAATTTGATGGCAAAATGGGTTTAACCCATTTTGAAGGCATCGCCTGATATGGAGCATATCGCACTAGTATTTCTGAAGTGACACAACTCAAAATAAAACTGAAAATGTGTCACTCTTGCCTTTGTAGGTGGAATAGCTTTAAGACAGAAAAGGTGACACAGGTGTGCTCTTGTGTCAAGCTCTGATGCTAGCTACATACAGTTTTGCCGGTTGATAAAGAGATTGATTTACCAATGCCTTTCATAGTCAGAAAACACCGATTTTTGAGTCGTGTCACTTACTAGTTCGATGTGGTTGCTACTATTTGGAAAAATGTTAAGATAAAAGAGTCCTGCGTGTCGGACGTTTAGATTTTTGAACATCTGCGGTTCATCTATAAGTATGTGAACGTAAGGTCAAGATGTTAACCATTTAGATACAACTTCTGAAGTACCACTTCATCATTGCCTCATTCATTTCTTAGTTTGTCCTTTAAATATTGCTTTTCACTTCCTAGCCCAGTCAAGGTTTTCCCTGCAGTTCTTCATGACTGTCAAGTACTTTTATTAATGCCGAGTTCTTCTCTTGAGTAGTTCGAGATTAGTTTGACCTTTAAGTCACACAGGGAAGCCGCCTATCTTCTTGTTGTAGTCTTCTTCTTTATCTTGTGCCGTCCTTTCTCCTTCAAGGATTACAATATCAATCATTCATCCGGTTATCATATAGAAAAACAAGTATCATTAATGATTAAATGAAAAAATGTGGTGAGTGTAGGGCGACTTTAGACTTTGTCTAGTATAGACTGCTAGACTGCAGCCTGTTCAGATAGAGGGAAAAGTTCAATTTCGCATGTGCGAAAATTTTTGGAAAATATTACCGACGGTTCCACCATTTTCAAATTTCCATTTCACGCTGTTTACGCCAACCTCCATAATAGTGAACTTTAATGCTTCATAACTTCTTTCCTAGTTGAGAGCGAGTTTTTTTCTTAACGGATTCGTGTTTAGTGCATCAAAGTACGATATAGTGCAAAATTTCAAAATAATTGGTGCCTAGAACCCTCGTCTTCACATTTACCCAACACGATTCGTGAAAGACTATAAAAACTAATCATATCTCGTTTAAGAGTAGAGAAGGGTTTGAGGTCCAGTAATGTATACACGACCTTCTGAGGAAGCCGCTTAGGCCCAGCGCACACGGTGAGACTATTCTGCAACTCGAGTTGCAAACTAGTTGCGTCTGAAACCAGTTTGCAACTTTTTTCAGCAAAAGGCGCGACTGATCTGCAACTCGAGTTGTAAACCAGTTGCGTATAAAATTATTTATTAACTAAAACAAAACACGCGAATATATTGGCTTGTTGTAAATCAATTGCCCAACAGTTTCGCAAGTGGTTTGTTTATTTAGTGAGTTACGTGTTTTTTTGTAAGAACTTGCGATGTCAGACTCACAAGGGGAGTATACAGCGATGGGGGTCACCAATATGAACTATTTTTATTCTGGTGATTCTATACAGAAAAATAGTCGACACGTGTCCGAGCGTTCCGTCCAATACGCGTTGGAGCCGAGAAATAAAATAAAATAAGTTGAAAATGCTTTTTTCATCGAGTTTAAAAAATTATATCGACATGATTCTTTCACCAATTCATTTGTTTTATAGAGTTCCTAGATTAAAAGAAAAATATAATCGTTAAACAATAATTTATATTACGTCAAATAAATTCAAAAATATGTTTATGTTTTCAAGTAAACTAGCATTACACATTTTTTTAGACCAAAAATAATAGCAGAAATAAGCACCCCAAAAAACTTTAATGTGGTGAATATCTTTGAAAACAAAAAATTATGATTTTTCTCAGTCTGAAGGAGACTACAAATTTGTAAGCGAAAAAGTAACGTGACGTTTTGAAATTCAATATCTCCTCTTGAGATAATCCCATTTTTAATTCATTGAAATCCTTAAAAATAAGAAAGACTCCTTGTTCTAACCAATAAATGACCATCATCATATAAATGACTATTGTATTATATCAAAATGTACTTGCAAAAAATAGTTCTCAAAATAAAAATAAAATGTTAATTTTTTTGCATATAACGTCAATCCCCGAACACGTAGAAACACCCTCATTGAAAGGAAATGTGTCAGATTATCGACCCTCCAAGTTTGGTTCGAATCGGGTAAATATTCTTTGAAATATGGCCGGATTCTTGAATCTTTAACAAACTTATAAGGGCCCTCCCCTTAGTGAAATTTAAAATACCTTCTTTTTTTTATTTTTGTAATATTCACAAAATTTGAATTTAGGTTTTTTTTATGTGCTAAAAACGAATCTGACATCCGTTTTTAAATCAAAAATTGCTTCACGTTAAGTTCTTGAGGGCACATATTGTTATTGGCTACATGGCTCAAATACACTTTACTTAAAACTGCCTTTACATTCAGTCCAGGCAACGAACAGTTATAGATGGAAATTTTTGGAACAAAATTTTTGACTTCGTAACTTCGTTTGGGCTGGATAGGAGGTGAACATATCAAATGTCCTCGCCCCTAGCCTTTAAGCCGGGGGGAGGGGGGGTTTAGAAGGTCCCATTTTTCGACTTTTCATTTATATATCGGAAACCCTGCGCCCTAGCGACATGACTATTCTATAACAAATGAAAGCTGATTAAATTTCCTACAAGTTCTATTTATTAAAGTTTTTCGAGGTATCTTTAGTTTTCGAAATATCCGCTCTTGAAAGTCATTTTGGGAAAAAAACACACTTTTTTCTATTCTCGACCGGATATCTCTTCACCAATGCACCCAAAAAAATAAATATCGGTTATTGAGTTGTAGAGCATTCCATTAGTTTCAATAATATGTATTACAATACTATTTTATGTATTTTATTTCAAACGTTATATACGCACTCCAAAACCATTGCCAATATAATGGTCAAGATGTTATATAAATGAGTGTGAATAATTGGTCAGAGGCCCAAAATTATGTATTTCGTACTATTTATACGTCCAGTACTTACATAATGGAGTATATTTTGGACAATACAATGACTGGAAATGGTGTGAAATTGAACGGTTCATTGGTCGACAGTTGTTGCAAGATATCACGATGAACACTAAAACTGTTTTCACAGTTGAAGGAAAATACATAAAATAGTAAAGTCATATATATTATTGGAGCGAATGGAATGCTCTACAACTCTATAACTGACATTTATTTTTTGGGTGCATCGTTGAAGAGATATCCGGTCGAAAATAGAAAAAAATGTGTTTTTTCCCAAAATGACAGACTTTCACGAGCGGATATTTCGAAAACTAAAGATATTTCGAAAAGCTTTATAGAATAGAACTTGTAGGAAATTTAATCAGCTTTTATTTGTTATATAATAGTCATGTCGCTAGGACGCGGGGTTTCCGAGATATAAGTGAAAACCCGAAAAATGGGACCTTCTAACCCCCCCCCCCCCCCCCCCCCGGTTTAATGGCTAGGGGCGAGGACTTTTGATATGTTCACCTCATATCCAGCTCAAACAAAGTTACGACGTCAAAAATTGTGTTCCAAAAATTTCCACCTATAGCTGTTTTCAAGCATTCCTTGCCTGGACTGATAACCCAAGATAACATAGCTGAATAACATATGTAATAAATGAACCTTCATGTAACTAAGCAAGCACAAATATCGATAGAATGCAAGGCTGTCCAACGAAAGTCTCGTACAACTCAAATGCAACGCAACTGCAACCGTGGGCCCGCGGTTTCAGTTGCGTTCCATTGGCGTTGCATGTGACTGGTTCGAAATCGTCAAAAACAAGTTGCATCGTGTGCGCCTGTCCATTGAAATACATTGCCGAGGTCACAAAACAGTTGCGCGTGCAACTGGAGTTGCAAACGAGTTGCATCGTGTGCGATGGGCCTTAACATATGTTTGGTTTCAGGTTAGTTTGAAATCGTCAAAAACCAGTTGCGTCGTGTGCGCCTGTCCATTGAAATACATTGCCGAGGTCGCAAAACAGTTGCGCGAGCAACTAGTTTGCAACTGAAGTTGCAAAACAGTCTCACCGTGTGCGCTGGGCCTTAGTTATGCGTCTCCTGCGGACTTTTTTAAAAAGAAGACCCACCACCAATAGTAAGAATCGTGCCCACGACACTAGACATGGAGCGTTAACGCCTTCAGCTTTGAGGTTGAGCTTGACATCATGACATGAACGTTGCTACTGCCCACAGGTTATATTATGAATTTGTACCAATGTCGCCAGATGATGGTTGTTGTTGACGCAGCCTACAAGATAGTAGTTGATGATTGCTTTAGAATCAAGGAACGGACCGGGGAAAGCTGACTACCACGCCCTCCGATTGCCTACCCTCCCTAACTTTCTCAGCTCCTCGATACAAATGTCAACCCCTTGGGGCTTATCTTAACCACCTCTTGTAGCTTTGTCGCTTTCTGAGTACCTGGAGTAGAAACATATCCCGACCGCTCTGAGCATATCGGCTGAAATTGAAAAAAAGTCCGTCTCGCAGGACTGCATCATCTTAGCGCGGTTCCGTTCATATCCCTAGTCTAATTTGGAAAGATTAAAATAGAAGCAGTTATTATTTTGGTTCCACAAGTATTTTTTTTAAATTAATTATTATAATGGCGTGTCAACCCTTAAGGTCACTAACGCCATTCCTGTGAGTAGTAAAGTCTTGAAAGGTCATGATTTACAACTTACCTGGAAGGGTCTGCTACACTAGAAACGGACCCGCTAGTGACAAGGTCTTGGAATCTTGGAAATCTATATTTCTAACAATAAATTGTTTTTATTATTTTTCTTAACCTGTTTTATTTTCAAATACATTATCCAACAATAAGCAATTAAAAAATAACAAGGAATAAAAAACAGACAAAAAGAACAGTTCGAATAAGCGAAATCAATTACTTTAAAGTTTTAAGCTCTTATTTCTCCGATTGACATCGCCTAATCAAAACTTTCATTAGAACCTTTTTTTTAGAGCATTTAATAAGCTTTCTAATGGTATTCTTCCGTTTACCAAGATTTTCAACCTTTTTCGAGATATTAAGGAAAGTAAACAAAGTTACTAAAACTTTTTATGTCTGTTAATAAAATATTTTATTCTAACCCTTCCTTAACTCTAAACGTAACAAAAATTTCAACATATTAGTGTTGATGAAACTCGAACATGCAGAAAATGTTTCAACTGTATCCCATAATTCTAAGTACCAAAATCAAAGACAAAGAACCCTCCCTAGGAAGGACGCTAGGCAGTTGGAAGCTATATATCTTGGAAATCCATATCTCTAACATTAAATTGTTTTTCTTATTTTTCTTAACCTGTTTTATTTTCAAATACATTATCCAACAATAAGCAATTAAAAAATAACAAGGAATAAAAAACAGACAAAAAGAACAGTTCGAATAAGCGAAATCAATTACTTTAAAGTTTTAAGCTCTTATTTCTCCGATTGACATCGCCTAATCAAAACTTTCATTAGAACTTTTTTTTAGAGCATTTAATAAGCTTTCTAATGGTATTCTTCCGTTTACCAAGATTCTCAACCTTTTTCGAGATATTAAGGAAAGTATACAAAGTTACCAAAACTTTTTATGTCTGTTAATAAAATATTTTATTCTAACCCTTCCTAAACTCCAAACGTAACAAAAATTTCAACATATTAGTTTTAATGAACGTAGAACATGCAGAAAATGTTTCAACCGAATCCCATGATTCTAAGTACCCAAACCAAAAACGGTATTCAAGAACTATTTTTCCAATTTTCTCGAAAACGGTTAAAGCTATCGCCTTGAAAATGGTTTCATTCGTTTTCCTAGCCCAAGAAGCCTATAAAACGAGTACTTACAAGCTTATGAACTCAAAAACGTAAGCGTTACGATTTTTTTTGCGCGAATTTCGCCCCAAACGCCATCTTCCAGTGGGTGGATTCTGCTGGTTAACGAACTTGACCTTTTAAATTGGACGACGGATTTTTGTACCAAATTTCATCACAATCGGACCATTAGGGAAGCCAGAAATGAGCGAACAGACAAATATATATATATATATATATACATACAAATACAAATTTGAACCACCGTTATTTTCGGTCTCTAGGGGTTCTGAAACGCGAAATTTTCTAGTCGGCACTTTCGGATTGTTTCATTGTATCAACCTTATAAGCGGGGTTCCTCCCTATGGGGGAGGGAGGAACCGCGCTAAAACGTGGACGACGCTTGTATTCAAGTAAAAGATCGAAGTAATCGAAAATAAAAAATTGTGACAATGAACTGTTTTATTTAATCAGCTCATTTGATTAGTTCAATACAATTGTTTGAAGTAAAGGACAACATAGGTCTGGAATAGCATAATTCTTAAAATCAATCTTTTCGATATGGCGTGCGAAAAGCCAATCGATGCAGGACGCGTCAAGATTAATCAATAGAACTGGATTTGCCTTCAACTGTAGTCAAAAGGTTTTCTCCATGAAATGAACAATGCGGTGATTTCCCAGTTTTTCGAGATCCAAGTTCAGAATAACGAACTCATTTCGGGATGTGACATATGCCACATAAATGAAACAAATTTTTATATCATATCTTTATGTAAATTTTTTTAATATTATTTCAACAATAAAAGCGCGTTCCACGTTAAAGCTATAAATAAGGTTTGGAAAGACTGAATTCCCGCAATTATTTTGCCTTAGCTCAGTCTTTATTTTGAATGAGTTACATCAATGAAATTCTTCAGTTCCTTAACAACATTTTGTATAGTAATTGTTAGGTACGTTTTCCTACTAATTGTTCTATTTTAGCAATGCTGTTCTCTATGGTGGATAGCTTGGTTGATAATTGGTAGTGTTATTTTCCAATTGGATTTTTATTACCTAGGTCCTTGTCTCATGGCAAGACAAGAGAGACCATTATGTGAAATTTTTAATAATGAACTGACAATAAAACATATTCTAACTGACTGCATTAGACGACAAGACTTAACCATACCATTCAACATGTGTGAACTTCTCCCTGAAGGTAGCCAGTACATAGACAGTATCTTGACATATTTACAAACTAAAGGATTATACCATCTCATATGAGGGTCCCGAAGATAGGTTAATGAACTACATGTTCATTCCATGAATAAGTTCTTATTCATTATAGTTTAAAATTAAAATTTATGTCAATCATCTTATTTTGAATAATATTTTAATTTGAAACCAATAAATACAATTTTCACTATCTCCCTGGTTTCTTGGAAGACTTGCCTTAGTGTGCTTATCGTCCTCCAAACGAAGAACATAAAAAAAAATCTTGATCTTGAACATCCAGCGATTGCGGTCTATCCATTTACGTATATTTTGTACTTGTTTTTCTTCGAAACTAAAAAGTCATAATTGATAAAGGGTCTATTTGAATTAAAGGAATAGACAAATACAGCTAAAGCGCTTTCACGTTCTGTAAGTACAAAACTTATACATTTTCAGAGTTCAATACAAATTCCTTAAAAGAAAAACCTGATACACAAATTTTGTATTTATTTCCGTGAAAAACATTCAAGTGTGGAATGATCGTTCGTGAGCTCCCGCCCTCAATAATCGAACAATTCCAATTACTGAATGAACTTTTTAAAATTGCTAAAAGGAGTCCGAATTGAAACCTCCCGTCCAGATGTTGTTTATTATTTTACGACGCCCCGACATCTGGGCCATTTGCGCCGACATCCATGGTGCAGCCGAGAAATGAGAAAAATCCCTGCTGTTGGTGGGACTCGATCCTATATCTCGCGCATTAGAATCCAAGGCGTTAGCCACTTGACCACGGGGAGACCCTTCAGATTTTCGTCAACATTGAGTTGTTTCTTCATCTATGAGCACTCTGAAAGACTCTGCTACACACCATGGATGTATAGGAACGGCAAAAACTTATGGAAAGCGCTAATGAAAAAAAGTAGTTATGAATGGAGTTTTTCGTCGTTGTAGGGTGCAGCGTAATTTGATTTATCTTATTTTAGGTTGTTACAAAATTTCTTAAAGTAATCTTGTAGTTTTTAATTGGCCATAACATAAAGGGGTAAGAACATAATAAATAACTCGCATTAATTAATCATCAGGATAGAGTTTGGCAAGAAAAATCTGCGAATGTCCTTAATTATTCTCCATTAACCCTAATGAAGAAAGTGAACCTGCTAACGATTCAAGTATAATTATTGAGCAAGGGATGTAGCTATCGAATAAAATACCTTGTTAATAAGTATTTATTTATTTTTTGTGGCATACCAACATATAGGCCATAAGCCTCGGACTATATCTACTGGTTACAAACCATCCCAAACATCCCTG
Source organism: Gonocerus acuteangulatus (assembly GCA_946811695.1). Taxonomy (NCBI): domain Eukaryota; kingdom Metazoa; phylum Arthropoda; class Insecta; order Hemiptera; family Coreidae; genus Gonocerus; species Gonocerus acuteangulatus. The sequence goes on from OX328124.1 coordinate 31,144,740, forward strand.
CTGCAGGAAGGACTTCCCCCACCTCCTGAGTCTGATAGATATCAGTCTACAAAAGTTTGTTATTATCGCTGATTGATAACTCCTCTAGGAGTGATAAGACTTTGCTCGAGGATAGAGTTGCGTCCAGATCAATAATATTTTTACTTCTATAAAGATACCTTCAATTCACTTAACTATTTATGTCAACTCTCTCTCTCTCTATTATGAAGATTCCTCATAGCTACTTAATAAACTGAAATATACTTTTACTTATTTTGTTTTATTAATTATTGAAGTTACGCCTTAAAACATTTTAGGCAAATAAAAGATTAATTTAATCTTATTTGTATCTATTATCCAATAAATATACAATAAGCAGCCTATTGGACATGAATATAAATTCGGTATGCTTATTTTTCCAAAAAGTATTTACATAATCTTTCATTGAAAATCATATTATTGTTTAGTTTTCAAATATTCCACTTCTTGTTTTATTTTATTTTATTTATTTATTAATTTTTTTAATATTCATTGTTGTTGGATTTAATATAGATTGTTTTATTTCAGGTTGCTATGGCTGGAGATTTTATCATTGCTGTTGCTTCCATGCTCCTCGGTAGGATCCAAAACAACGACGTAACCATCTCCATGAGCCAGGTAAACATTAATTAGACATAGATGTCTATATATATATATACTTTTTAATTGTTGGCAGGCCCCATATAATTCAACCCATGGAACCTGTGGCTGGTTAAAATTTTTCAGTTCAGGGCTATTGGAGAAATTCCTTGCTGCACCATGGATGGTTAGGAAGGGTGGTAACCTATAGATAGCCCGGCTCTAATAGCCTAGATTAAGATGAGGCATGGGGAAAAAAATAATAAATAGGTTTTTGGATACTCTGTAAACTAGGCAGAATGCTCTTAATATAACAACTTAATTTGTATCTATACACACATACTATATATAAAATAATTATTTTAAAATAAGAATTCTTGAGGGTCATAGGTTTTACGATTACCTTAGAATAAGAGCTTAACACTTTCACTGCGGGTGTCATTATTGAAGGACACTAGCGATCCTACCTGCTTACGAGTGTCCCTTCGGAAGGACACTCCTCCATTACTTTTCGTAAATGAAGGGGATTGACTTTTACAGCTCCAGGTAAAGACAGATGTCTTCAGTATTGGGGCATCCAATAGTTTTTTTTTTTTCTGTTTTTTTTTTTTTTTTTTTTTTTTGGTGCATCGACTGCTGAGGTCATTAGCACCTTTCCAATAGTGTTTTCCGTTTTCAAATCAGCTGCTTGGAAGATTTTTTTATGAAAAAAAAATGTCTACATGAAAAATTCAAACAAAAAATGCACCCGATACTGAGGTATTCCCAAACAATGACAGCCGCTGTGAAATTGTTAAGTAAGGAAGGCAGTATTCGCCAATTTACGTGTTACAACGGATATGGTCTACTTCTTGTTCATTATTTGACTCACATACTTCAAAAGAATGGTAATTGTTACAAAAACATTAATTAGATTGTACTTGTTACATTTCCCTTTACAATTCAAATATGTCTGGTGATATAACATTATATATTTGTATAGGATAGAGTTACACTTGGAAGTTCATGAAACCATGACACCTTACATAAAATGCAATACCTTCTACATTCATTCTTCTAACTAGAGCTTATTTTTAATGAGTCCATTGAAGCCAGTTAGACATGAGTGCTTTGGCATGAGTGTCAGTTGTTGGTTCGATTCTCATTAAGAGTGGTGGCTTTTTGTTTGGAAAAAAGAAATGGCATCAGCCCTATCCTGGCTAGAAAAGGGTGGTAACCTAAAATTCTGTGCCTATTATAAATGTACGTTAACATTTTAAAAATCAAAATAATGAATCTATTTATAAAAAAACATTTAAAACATTTATAAAATAATGGATGATATTATTGTCAGTTACTTAATTTTCACATGTTTATTTTTTAGAAAATTTAACTCACCATATTTAGTTGTGTTATTGTTGTAGTTATTGTCAGTGATTTATACATTTTAAACACCAGCCACCTCTTATGTTCTCTCTGACAAGGCATTCCTTTCCATTTTAGCTTGAAATAATTCCATTAAAAACTGTCATTACATTGCACTTTTATTTTGAATTTCATATAATTGTATTATTGAATATTAAAATAAATGGATATTCTTAACGTTATCACTAAATTATTTTTTAAAACTTTGTTTACTGAACAAAAGTAATAATATTGTTTGGAAACAATTTCCATCAGGAAACAGACAACTCATTTGGAAATCATAACTCTATATTTTCATATGAATCAATATTGTATCAAACAAATTTTATATATTTATGTTTTATTTATTAAAATATTTGGTTTTAAAATATTTCTAGGCAATCACTGACCTTTGCCAAGGTGAATTTATGCAGCTTGGATCTAAGGAAACAGAAAATGAAAGGTTCGCTCACTACCTTACGAAGACTTACAGGAAGACTGCCAGTCTCATAGCAAATTCACTTAAATCTGTGAGTAATGTTTTTTTCTGTGTTAAATTTCATTAGTAAAATAAAAACTATTTATTAAAAATATAAAATACCAGAATTATTCATAATTAATCGATAACTGACCCTTTGCTCGAATTTAGCGAATCATCGAACTAGGTGGAAGGTCAAAAAATAAAATATTGACTGAATTGTTTCACAAACTTTATTTCCCCTATTTGTTTTGCACATTTTAATTGCCTCTTCAGGATAATATGTTTTAAATTCAACTTAAGCCTCGACTTGAGGAGGAAAACCTTCCACTAGTAGGTCCATGTCTAGGCTGATCATCGAATGAACAAATACAATATGGTGGGACGTAGTCAGCTGGTTAACAACCGATATGTCATGTATTTAAAATTAATTTGAATTTCCAGATAAAATACATTCATAAAAAAACCTTTAAACAAAAAATAAAACAGGACCTCCCTTTTTCCTTATTTTTAATCAAATAAATAGAATTAAAATATTATTAAGGTGCTGTATTTCCATTTTTTTATTTACCACTTTTTCAATTTTTAATGACATGGATGTATTCCTTAATTTTTTTTCCATTATATTTCTCTCTTTTTCCTAATATTCTAATGTTTTCAAAATCAAAATTATGATCATATTTTATAGCATGATAAGCCAAGAGTGTTTTATTTTCTCCTTTAACAATATTTTAAACAATTTGTTTAATTCGTTTTCAAAGTAGCTGTTCGATTCCTATGTATGATTTATTGCAGCTATTACAGTTTTGTACATATTGTATTTAATTTCGCTATATCGCATTAATATTTCTGGTGACTAAACTCAAAATAAAACTCTACTGAAAATCTGGCACTCTTGCCTATGTAGGGGGCATAGCATTAGAACATGACGGTTGACACAAGTGCCCTCTGGTGGAAAAGCACTGAAGCTAAGTACATACAGTTTTGAAGGCTGATAAAGAGATATTTACCATGGCTTTCATAGTAATAACTGAAAAACACAGATTTTTGAGTTGTGTCACTTTAGAAATACTAGTGCGATATCTTTAATGTTACTGAAATTATTTTTAACAAAACTATTCATGTTTATTTTGTATTTAAATAGACTCTCAAGCAAATTATTCAGAAATGCAGCGTACGCTACCTGCTGAAAAATGTGCTTAATTATGCAACTCCTAGGTGACCAAGCACATTCCCATTTTTCTTCTTTTTTCTTTTGTTTTAAGAGCTTCATTTTGTTTTTAACATCTACCTCGATTTTTATTATACACATACAATTAACACTTATTTTAATTATAGGTTGCTATTCTTGCTGGAGCCGATGACCAACTAGTAGATGTTGCTTTTCAATATGGTAGAAACGTTGGTCTTGCTTTTCAGCTCGTTGATGATTTATTAGACTTCGTTTCTTCATCGGACACGATGGGAAAGCCTACTGCCACAGACCTTAAATTGGGTCTTGCCACAGCTCCAGTCTTGTTTGCTTGTGAAAAGGTAAAATTTGCATGAAACTAATACATTAGTTTGATGAAGGTGTGAAAGTAACAAATTTTATGCCTCTTCTTCTGTCAAAGCTTATATTTTGATTAACAAAGATGCTGAATATGGACTATGGACTCTTCTATCCTGTATTTTGGGGTTGAGAGGGTATATATATATATATATATATATATATATATATATATATATATATATATATACATACATATATTTTAAATTTTTCTAGATTTGACCATGTTGCATTGGTCATTTGAACAAAAAAAGTTACTATTGACAAGGGTCTAATTCCCCGCCATTTTAAAGAAATCTCTCCTTTTGTGTTTTCTTTATTTTTCCTATAAATAAGTAAATATGATAACTAACTTATTTTGTCAGGAGAAATTTTGAATGCAACATTGTGAAGAGCTAGCAAATGTCCTGTAATCAATGAACATTCACTGATGAAGCTTCCTTGAAATGCTATGAACTTGAAAGAATACCGAAAGTGGACATTTAATTAAAAATCTTGGACTCATAATCATATTTAAAGAGAAATATGGTAATTTTGAAATCTCCCCAAAACTTTCCTTATTTAAAAAAAAAATCAGGTTGTGTAATCCCCAAAATAAGCATTATATGGGTTCCCCAGAATTTGTAGGAAACCAAAAAAATATTTATTTTTTAATTAAAAAAACTAATATTTAATTATTTGCTGATTCTTTATTTTCATTTTCATTGATGGATATGGTGCAAGTATAACCTAAGGTATTTATGTTTGTAAATAAATTTAGGAAATCCGAATATTGTAACCAGCATTTTCTGTGAATACCGTGCTGTACTTCTTCCTAACATTCTATGAAACTTTGAAGAATTAGCAGTTAGCACTTGTATCTGTTATTTTTAACTCCTAATCAGCTAATTATTTGTTTGAACAGTTAACAGATAATAACGCTTTTGCTCATCTCTGGTTCAGGCATGAGTAAAGACTTCACCTCTCTATCATTCTGTCCAAATAACATGAAAGAATTTGTGTAATATATATTTGTAGAAATCTCTTTTGCTAAATTTGTCATATTTTTAGATCAAATTTAAACAAAGTATCCTTCTCACAATGCCATTCATTTATTAAAATTGTTTCAGTACCCAGAGCTGAACCCGATGATCATGCGCCGATTTCAAGAGCCCGGAGATGTAGAAAAAGCCTTCGAATTAGTGCACAAATCGCAAGGATTAGAGCAGACACAATTTCTCGCTAAGAAGCATTGCCTTGAAGCAGTGCGACTGGCAAACACACTCGCAGAATCAGATTATCAAAAAGGCCTCATCGTCGTCTCAGACCTCGTAATCAACAGGATGAAATAATGCTAGCCTATAATGTAGACGTAGGCAACCCTCATATTAGGTTTCACCAAAGGACCGCTGCTAACAAAAGAGCTCTATGTATTTCGCTAATTTTTATGGAAATTCTTGATCAAAATGAATGAGTTTCTTTTCCGTAGAGTGCTCGTAGGCAACAATGACTGTGAGAGAGTTACAACTAATAATCATTGCTCAAAAGTGATGTAAGACAGGTATCTGTGAGATTTTTTTTTTTTGTGTGTGTTAATATATATAATAACTATTTAATGTAATTGATTGTATGTCATTATAGGCGTGTGAATGATATTTTAACTGCTGGATGAGTGTTATATATTGTATATAGAAACTCTGTGTTATTGTATTATAAATATCTTAGTTAAGTTTGTAACTAATGTGAAAGATCTAAGATTAAAATGTACAATGTATTTTTAAATAAAGTATATTACTGTAAATTTTAATCCTAGATGCTTCACAAAATCTATTATGCTATGTTATAAACATATTGAATGTAACCACACCCAGTGTATTAAAAATGTATGTGTTTTTTCACAAGTTAGTACTCATGATATTAATATACAGAAATTAAGGTTTAAGAGGTACATTGAAGGAAAAGCGGAATGCTGAGGAAAAGATTGGGTTGGATAATGAATTAACGTACTACAAAATCAAATGATATGCTTATTTATTTATATACACAAGCCAATCAGTATTAAACAAAATCAGTAAATGCTACTTTATATATTTTATGAAGTGTTACCTGATCTTTAGGTACTATCTTCTTTTTTAGCAACCTCTTTTTTTCCCTACATATTTCTATTTAATTCATAATTTTAATCAAATTTATTAGTATGAAGTTTTTTTTTTTTTTTTTGGTTAAATTTAAGGCGTGTCAACCGTTGGGGTCATTAATGCCAGTATGAAGTTTAAGCCTTAAATTTAATTAAATTACAATGACTCAAGATCATCATATTTTCACTTATAAATATTTATTGTTTAATAATTTATTCTGTCCCAGCTCAATTCATTAAGGTGTCTTGTTGTTAATATAGTGTGATCTTTAAAAGAAGTTCTTCATTTTTCTATAAAATTTGTCCATCATATGTAACCTGATTGCTACCTCTTGGTTGGTTTACTCACCCAGTATATAATATGAACATGGTGGCCAACATTTAGAAAAAAAGCTTTTAAAGAATATTTATGTTTCATTTACTGATTTATGGTAATAAACAAGTTTTGATACATTGATTTAAATTTGAGGTTTTTAAAATAAATTGAATTTATTTATTTGAAGTGGATTTATGATAAGCACGAGTCTTTCTTAAGTAATAATGAAAAAAAAAAATCTTCTTTGGCAAAACTGAAGTTAATATTTTTATTGTAGTTTACGGGTAACATTTCTTTGTATTTAAATATTCATAAATAACTTATATGATGTATGTAATGTAGGCTTACTTATATGGACAGGGCTATTGAGTTCTTCACTAGTCATGAAGAGAGCAATTTTAGTATATATTATTTATATATATATACATTTATTTATCAACAAGAAAAAAAAATAAAACCAAAGAAAATATTATCTTTCTTATTGTAGAGCTTAGTAAGCTTGTTCGATCATCATTGGAGAATATGCTTCCTAATGTGAAGATTATGCCTGCTCTGTTTTAGATACACTTGAAGCTTTGAAAACAGTTTTGATTGCCCTAAATGTATTTCCTTCTACATCTACTTCAGGATAAATTTTTAAAAATAATTTTAGCTTGTTATAGTAAAGTAGAAAGTTCAACGAATTTTCACCTTTAATTATATTTGTGTAAGATTTTCTAAATTGCAGAGAGGTAAAAAGGATATAGTTGAAATTCGTCTACTCTCTTCATGTTTTTATAATTTTGTTTTTTGAATTAATTGACTACTTATTTTTTGTTTATCAATTTTCTGAAAACATATTCAAAATTGTGTGCCACAATAAGTAATTATACTCCTTGTACAAGTATAAAAATGATATTTTAATTTAAAAAAAATAACTACAAGAAAGCATAAAATGCTGTTATGTGGTTATTGTTACAGATTAAGGGCAGTTTTTATGTTTCATATATGTTTATCTTTAAGTTTGTATGTTAATTTGGAATTTTGGTGAGAATTTTTTATTTATTTATTGTTAATTATTATTATTAATCATAAATGAGTGACACAGAAAATTTCTGTATTATTCATGTTTAAAACAAAACCATTTTTATAAAATATACACGTATTTTATTATATTGGATCTATTAATAGTGCAATACATCAGTGTTCTTAACAGAATCTCGTATTCACTTAGTAATTTTTCTGAGTACTTAATAGTAACTATATACTCGTATTGTACTCAACATGCATAGTATATTTAACACCATGAAATGCTATGTTATCAAGTATGTATGTAATCTATAAAATCTCTATTGTACATTAACCATGTAAAATAAATATGTATTACCAAGTCTTACATAAATATTTATATGAAATTTGTATATATGAACTTGTGTTTTAAAACATCTGTACATATTATAATCATTATTTAATTTTATTAATATTTGTTTTTGGTTATGGGCCACATATAATTAAAAAAATATTGTGTATACCAAAAATAAATATATATTTTCTTTAGAAATTCATTTTTTTGTTATTAATACGTAATAAGTCATAATTTAAAACCCAATTGTCCTTCTTCTGACTTTTAAGTTATGTAATAATATTTTAATTAAACATTTTTTTTCTAACAGGAACCATAATGCTTGAAAGGAGTTTTTGATGTAAATATGTTTTACCTCCTCTATGATATGCCAGTTTTTTTTTTCCATATTTGAATAAAATATCTTGTTTCATGGATAATAAATAAAGGAGGGGTCTCCCGTGGTCTAATGGCTAGCGCCTTGGATTCATAAGCGGGAGATGGTGGGTTCGATTCCCAACCTCCGGCAGGAATTTTATCATCCCACGGCTCGCTGGTAAAATTCCTCGCCATACCCTGGATGTCGGCGCTAATGACCTAGATGTAGATGCGCCGTAAAAAAAAAAAAATAAATAAAAAAAAAAAATAAATAAATAAATAAAGGCTGGCGCTAATGGCCTCGCTGCAGATTCCTCATACAAAATATAAATGAAGTATTTTGCTGATTATGAAAATAATACAGCTCAATAAAGAATGCTGTAAATGAAAAAAAAAAAAGTATGTGTGTGTGTGTATATATATATATATATATATATATATATGTTTGATGTTATTTTTCGTCGCTGGGATAGTATTTTTAGATGGAACGGCATTTTTCTCCAGCGGTGGTACTCCCCCTCACTTCTTCCCGGAATATTTCGATGGATTCAAGTACCTGGCTGAAGAAGATGGAGATGAATCCATCGAAATATTCCGGGAAGAAGTGAGGGGGAGTACCACCGCTGGAGAAAAATGCCGTTCCATCTAAAAATATATATATATATATATATATACATACATATATATAATCTTAATAGCTTTTAGTTCTTTGGAGGCTTAGTGTGGGTAAAGCAGTTGTCTTTTGTGTTACACTACTTTATTTATTATGTATGCCCTACATGTTTCGTACCTTTATTTCTTTCGCACCTCAGCAGGGGCACTTCTTGTGAACCCCACGGATAGCCGATTGGTCTCCAACTTCTTTGTTAAGAAGTCCTGTCATCCTGTGTACCCTCTGCGGAGGCAGGCGTATAATCTTCGTTACCACACAATCCTTATTCCTGATTTGGGAAAGCGTAAAGATTTGGAAGCTTGAAATGACAATTTCTATTTTATTTTTCAAGCTTCATTGAAAATGTTACATTATAAACTAATAATACCGTCAAACAAAATTAAACATGAACGCCAATGAAATCTAAAATAAAAGCAAAATTATAGAAACGTGTAATTGGGCCACAATACCAAGATGATTGGCAGAAGCCAACTCAACACGGATGTTTCACTATCCTCTTCTTATTCGAATTTATTCTTAATAAATGCTTTACATGAAAATCAAATTTAATCAAACTCATTTAACCTCCCTAGTTTTGCAAAACACATAACTGCTGAAATGAATAAAAAACAGCAATAATCAACTGAAACCCAAGGGTGACGAGATGTTTACAAGGATAAATCCTACATTTTTGAAATTATTAACACAATTTTCTCCAGCAGAGCTCATCCTATCAAAAATTGCTTAAAAAGCTTTTTTTCTTCAATATTTATTGAGCTTTTTTATGGTACCCATCTAAATACATTGCTCATCATTGCTAAATAATGATCCCCGGTCAGTTATATGGGATAGTTCTCACCCCACATGCGTGAAATTTTGAGGGAAATATGCCTGACGGTTACGCCATTTGCTTTTCCATTACAATGAACAACATGCTACTTTAAACTCAATTAAAACTGATTATGTCTTGCTTATGTCTAGGAAGGCTTTTAGAGGTCAGGCAAGGGAGATATTGTTTAATATTTATCAATACTTAGCTAAAGCTAAGGCTAACACAATTTAAGTTATAGACTGTTCAAATAGATGGTTTAGTTGGAAGAAAAAGGGCCAGGCCTATATTTTCCCTGCAAGAAATTGGCGGTAAAATTCTCTCTGTTAAAACATTATCACTAGGAGGTTTATAACGTTTTTAGTCTTAGCTTTGGCTAAGTTTGGATAAATATTAGACACTATCTCCTTTGTCTGACCTCTCAAAGCCTTCCCTAGTCGAGACATAATCAGTTTTTATAATGTTTCACATATCGTATTGAAATGGGAGTTTGCAAATGCTGGAACCCTTAGGAATATTTTACTCAAAATTTTGCCCATGCGGAATTTAACTTCTCCGTCTATCTGAACAGGTCGTCATTCTTCTATTATACAAGTATAGAAGAAGTATTATATATGGAACTATCAGTGATAATTTGTTCATAAATACATAAATCTTCATCATACTAACTGTTGATAATTCTTTTTATTCTTTATTTAGATGGAAATAACTAATGTTGAATATGCTTCATAGATCTGATTGTTCTTTTTACCAGCCAAGAGGTATATTTTCAAGATGAATTCTCCGTTGTAACCACTTTATTAGAGGCTGAAAATACTTAAGAATTGATTTTGCTGATATCTTTTTGTACTTTCCGCCTGAAAACTCTTCTAAAACAGCAGGCCACTTGAGCATTGATCCATGAGACATCATAAGTCTGTAAAAAAAAAAAAAAAAAAAAAAAAAAAAAAAAATACATACTTATATTTCATTGCTCAAATCCTAGTAAGATATTTTTTTTAAACAAAAAAAAATTAGCATTATTTTTTCTTATTATAGTAACCCTACTTAAGAATTGTAAGTCTACGTTTGCTAAAATAGCACACAAATATCACAGTTAAAGCTCATGCTGTAAAAAAAAAAAGAAAAGTGTTTCAAGACAGACTTCAATTTCTCAGACTTCTCTTGTAATGCATTTAGAAGTAGGTTACAATGTTTATGGTAGTTCTTTTATTATTACATTACTTGACCGATACTTTAATTATTAACTCAACACTGAATTATATTCATTACCTAAGTTGAAGGTAAGGATCAATGGATTCTTGAAGTAACTGGTAGGAGTTGCTCCCCAAAATTGTTTATTATAAATTAACTTATATTTGCGACGTTTTGAACCTGCTTAGGTTCATCATCAGTCATCTACATAAAATAAATCTTCATTTTACTTTTATTTTATGTAGATGCCTGATGATGAACCTAAACAGGTTTGAAACTTTGCAAATATAAGTTAATGTTTTAAACAATTTTGGGTAGCAAGACTTCAAGAGTATATTCATTGCATTTCATTCTTCTATTGCATTGTTATCACCCCAAAAACACTAGCTATGTCCATAAACTTTTCTTGTGGTCAGAAGTGAGTTTTATTGTACATTTAAATTGGTATATGCCATTAAGGACCTTGATACTTCATTCTGATTTGAAATGTAAAGTTAATATTTTGGAATAGTAATTTAGAACTATGTCATTAAAACATAGCGAGCAGTAAAATGTAATTTTCTTGGGAACATAATTGTTAGACTTTTCAAGCGTAAAACCTTTGGTCTTGAAAATTTAGTTAATTTTCACCACTTGCACCGAAAAAAGGATTTTACTTATTGCAAAGCAGATTGAACAAGAATCTTTTCTTTTTTCTTTTAATCTTTCTGCTAAGTAGATTTAATAGAGTCTGCTGAACAAGCATAATTTTAGCTTATGAGTATTTTCTAATCTAAAATACATTGGAAGAAAAAATAATAATACTTAAGCTTTTTTCCTGCTTCTTTAAATCCATAAAGATCACATGAGTAAAGGTCTTGACTTTCTAAACCGTACATTTCATCTTTCATTTCACATAATACTTGCAAAAATTGGAATTGAAGAAATTCACTCAAGAAGTACCTGTAAATGAGTAAAACAAAAATCCATTAAGAAATTGTCATTCCTCCCAATAACGATACACGTTAAATTTTTGTTTTTGTTTAACAACCAAAGAAGGGGTCTCCCGTGGTCTAGTGGCTAGCGCCTTCGACTCATAAGCGGGAGATGGTGGGTTAGATTCCCACCAGTGGCAGGAATTTTCTCATCTCACGGCTCGTTGGGAAAATTTTTTGCTGCACCCTGGATGTCGGCGCTAATGGCCTAGATGTCGAAGCGCCGTAAAAAAAAAAAAAAAAAAAAAAAAAAAAAAAAAAAAAAAAAAAAAAAAAAAAAAAAAAAATATGCTTCCCCATTGGAGAGTGCTAAAACTTTGTTTTGACAATCATATTATTATTGATTCATAAATAATTTAAGTAACGTATATCTTGCAATAATGAGGTGTCATGAATGCTTAGGCTTATTCTTTTCCTTACTCTTTTCCTATTTTTTTTTTCTATTATAATTTATTCGTGGATATTTGTTTTGCTCCCTAACTAATAATTTTTCAATAAATTGTATAATTTCTTTCTGTCTTTTGGGGCCTTTTATTTTTATCCAATAATATTTTCTCTTTCTTTTATAGTTTATTCTAATGTCATCAGTTCTTTTAGACTTTATCGGATGTGCCCAAATCAAAGGCCATTAGTTTTTTTTAATATTAAAGGAAATAAATAATCTGATTTTATTTCTTTTTGAACCTTATTTTTGTAGTAACTATTTGGTTTGTGGAATGCATGGAAAACAATAAGAACAGACCAGAAAGAAAACAGAATGAGAATTAATGAGATTCAACAACTAATGTTTAAAGTATTATTATTTCGATGGGGTCATGGGTTCGATTCTCTCTAGGGGTAGTGGCTTTACTTTGGAAAAAAGAAAAGGCATTAGCCCTATCCTGGTTAGGAAAGGGTGGTAACCTGTACATAACACATCCTAAAATCATGAGTTAATTATAAATTGACGTTAAAATTTAAATAATATTATTATTCAAGAACTCCTACATAAATTATTTTGATATGAAAAAGTATGAACAAAGAGGTTGAACAAGACCAACTGATAAACTTGCTGTGTTTTAAGCATAATGAACAACAAGAAAGTCTAATGAAATTCATAGAAATCGTTTGCGGCTCAGAAGATTATTATTAACGTGATTATTTTATTATACATTATTTGAATTAATCTTCAGGAACAATTGTGCTATTTATATCAATAATTGGCTATTTGTTTTGATTATTGCAAATATCCATACATTTATTGTAAATTTTTAATGAAAAAAGAAAATAAAAAGTATCTAGTGTTTCATTTACATTGAGGAAAAGATTAATTAATTGAGGAGCTAAAATATATCTATAAGTACTTATTTATTAAAATAAATAAATACATTTATTTACAAAAGTATTTACTCTCTTTAATAAATATTTAATGTATTAATTAAATATCTCCAGGTCATACGTAGTAAGGTCCATAAGTTTCCGGCCTGTCCTGCTTCCCCTCCTTCAAAAGTGCCGGGACCTGCACGCCTATGCAGGTCCATGCCTGCTCACTCCATACCCATCGCCCGCACTTCCTCAGTCTTGTCAGTCAGGGTCCAGCCTTGAAGGAAACTCCCCATTTTTACAATGTTCAAACTCAAGTACTGTGCGGTAATTAAATTCTTTTGTAAAGAGGGTCTTACTCCTGCGCAAATTGAAGAGCGCTTGGATTGTGTATACGGGCAGTCCTCCCCCTCGTATTCCACAGTGAAAGAATGGGCAAAATTATTTAAGTTATGGAGAGAAAGTCTAGAAGATGACCCACATCCCGGTCGCCCATTGGAAGCTGTCATTTCTGAAACAATCCAACTTGTGGAATCTAAATTGCTGTCTGACCGGCGACTAAAAACCAAGGAAATAGCAGTGAGGTTAGGGCTTTCAAAACCAAGTGTTTTGAGGATCATCAAAGAACATTTGCATATGAACAAGGTTAGTGCAAGATGGGTTCCAAAAATTCTTTCAGCTGCTCAAAAACAGGAACGAGTTCACTGCTGCAATGAATTTTTACGCGAGTATAATGCCGACCCAAGGAATTTTTTGGAGTCAATTGTAACTGGGGATGAGACAATGGTTCTATATTATGACCCACTCAGCAAAAGAGAGTCCATGGAATGGAGAAGCGCCTCCTTTAAAGGCAAAAGTCACGCAGTCAAATGTCTTTGTTCTTTAATCTTTTATTTTGAAATCCACCAAATGTTAAGAACTAAAGTACAAGTAATAAATTAGCTTACAGTATTATTTTTACTGAAATTATTTTAAATTTTTCAAAATTATAATTGTTACATATTAGTAAAAGGGTCACTTGCCTTATGTATGGAGTATTATCTGGTATATGATATTTTGAAAATGCGTCAAAACACTTGTAATCTCTTGGAGCAGGAGGCTGTATCCCTTCAAAAGTGGTCCTGTATTGCCACCAAACCTTAAATAAGTCAAGAAACATTGAAGGAATCAGTCTAAAAGTACGAAAAAATGAATAAATCTTGAGAGAAGCAGTATACTGCCTCACAATTTTTATAGTAACAGAACAGTTTTCCTTAAATAATGTCTAAAAAAAGTTAAGATCTTCATTTAAATAGATCTCTACTTGCTGACCAATTAAAATGTAATACTACATCCAAAATAGGGCCAAATTTCTATGATTTTGGAGGCTAAATGATTAAAATTAGCATGTTATGTTAAATTTTACAACAACAAAAAAAAAGTAATTCAAATCAACAAAAAATAATAAATAGATCATTAATATGAATGGAATATAAAGAAATTAACTTAAAAAAAAAGACTTTTTTAAGTAATATATATGTATGTGTACTTGTGCGTGTGTGTGTTTGTGATACTAACACGAGAGATGGTGATAAAATATTGATTAATTCATACTCACTGGCCACACACTTACAGTAACTGCCTTCTTTAGAGCCCTGGTTCGCTCAAGTTCACTCTTCTATTTAGTGCTCAGTTGTTTTTTTTTGTTTTTTTTATTTTTCGATGACATTACATTTAGCATAAATATATATTTGCTTTTTTTTATTTTCATTTTTAGCATTCTAATAAAAAGTTAAATGTTATATTAAAACTTACCTCGTTGTAGTCATCAATAGTTATATTGGAAGCCATAACTTCCCACCTCCACTTGTCTACAACATAACCAAATTGAATATTAGGGATTTTCTTCAAGGCTTGATATAGCAGTAAAGGGATTCCTATTTCTGTAAAGAAACGAAATAATTTCATTACTGTATTATTTCTGGAATTGAGAACAAATTCATGCCTTGATAAGTGTATTTACTAAGTATAATATTCATGAGCTGATTTAATGAGAGAATAATGATGAACCACCCGACTCTGTTGGGTTCTGACAAAGAACACATAAGGTTCGAATGAGAGAGAATCATATAAGGCCTCGAGTTCAAAGAAGGCTCGATTCACAAGAACATTATCATTCATCCATATTATACTTAAATGGTTGGTTGTGGGAGGCTGAGCAAAGTAACTCTTATTATTTTCCCTTCAATGAAGGAAACCAAAACTTCAAACATTGTTTTCTCCATCTGCTAGTAGACCTATTGAAATTTATGTAGGAAATTGGAGAGGCTTTTGTATGTTTTTTTCTTTTTTTTTTTGATAATTTTGAAACAGTCTTTGACAAAATCATACCTGTTGACAAAATAGTTTTATAGTAATATATCCTCTACCCCAAACAATGACAACATGTGAAAAAATCCGGGAAGCTGAGGCTTGTTTCTCCCATTTCAAAAATTTAATAGAACATCCGCCGCCTGGTGGCGGTGAGTGTTGAGGCATGAGCACTTAACACTTGCCAAGGGTCGTGGGTTCGATTCCTAATATGGGGTTGTGGCTTTTTTTTAGAAAAAAGAAAAGGCATCAGCCCTATCCTGGCTAGAAAAGGGTAGTAACCTATAGATAACCCGTCCTAAAATTCTTAGTTACTAATAATGGATGTTAAAATTTAAATTAATAAATGAACATCCCCAGAATCTCTTTGTAAAATATATTTATAGTTCTGAAATCTTTTGTCCGTAATGCTGTATATATAACAGTAATAACAGTAATGTAAATGTGCCTCATTTAGACGGAGTTGTCTAAAATAACAATTAAAAAAATAAGTCTGAACTCACCCTCATCTTCACCGATGATACCAAGGCGTTTTAAATGATCAGGTGTTTCCACCGCTAACATTATTGTGTCTCCTATTGCTTCTTGAAATGCTGAATTTGCTGCTTCCTGGAACAGAATAACTCAAACTTTGAAAAAATGAAATTAATATAATGTATTGTGAATTTTGTTACTGGCTACAAAGCTTATTCCTTATGGACTTTATTTTTATATTAATTTATTTAGTTTGGAGTGTTTCAAAATTTGAAAAACACTTTGGGTTGACAGAAAATTATTTAGAGAAAGAAAACAAAATCAGATATAAAAAACACCATTTCACTCATTACGCCAGGCTGAACATCAAAACGCAAATGATTTATGGCATAAATATGTTGGCTTATTATGGCCCAGTGAGTCAATAATTAATTACCTAAGCTAGTATGAAGGTGCTCTGAATGTATTATAAGTCCTTCTGAGTATGTGCTCGTAATTTTGAGACTTGTGTCTCTTCCATATAACCACAAAACCCGTTGGATATTTTAAGCCTTTGTAGTAAATCCCTTTTCTCATGAGAAGTAAAGAAGAGTATATATATATATATATATATATATATATATATATATATATATATATATATATATTCTGCTTAAGGCTTTTGGCCGAGGAGTATTTCTGTTATTATTACAGCTATCGTGTGCAGTGGTTGTTATTAAAGCTATAAAACCAACTGCTGGAGAAAAAAAAACATATTAAAACATACATATTTATGTTTAGATAAAGTTATGATATTATAAAATGAATTACTTTAAACTGATGGTCATTGGTGTTCTAATATCATAACTTTATAATTATTTCTTTATAAATTGCTCCCTTTAACAGCTATCATCATAGAAAAGATAAATAATTCACCAATAAATGGTCTTTATTGTGGAATCAAAAGACCAAATAAATGTTTACTTACGCATATAAAGAAGCTACCTTAAATAAAGTCGGTAGGTCTTTATATGCCATATAGTAGTGTATGTGGCCCATCTCATGATGAATGACGTAGAAGTCTTCCCAGGTAACCGAACCACAGAGTATCATCCTGTCAACAAAAAGACACTGTCAAAAATAAAATAATTCCATTCACATATTATGCCAATTACCTATCTTTGAGGAAATTCTGAATCTAACTATTGAAATTGAACTTGTGAAAGAATTTTGGAAAAATTTCTTCCAATGTTCAATTTTTGTTTTTTTGCCACGAAATTCAGTAGACAGCAGTCTCATAACAAATGATTGATTGCACTCATTAACCAGCAAAAACGGCGCATCAGGAGGGAGGAGAAGGTACTATGGAAGTAAATTATTAATATGCCCCTAACAGTCACTCACAATACAAACCAAAAAGTAATGAACTCTCATGATAATAACAAAATAGATTTATGAGGGTAGGAAAAATAAAGAAATATACTAGAGAAATGTAAACAACACTGCTCAAAAAAATATTTACCTGTAATCATCTTCTGCATAAAGATTTGCTGCTGTCCCGTGGCATGAAATATTAGGGCTCACTTTAGTAATGAATGAATTTTTCCAGAACTTGTCGGTCATAGGCTCCAATCCCAATGACATGTAGTAGCTATCGGCTTCATGAGCCATCTCGGAGACATTCTTATACTTCCTTCGGAGACTCTTGTTGAAGTCTAAAGTAGAATTTAGTAGAATGTCTAAGATGCTTTCCCAGCTCTGTGACCACATATTCCCTAAAAATGAAGCATTGTAATTTACAAAAATAATAAGAATGGGACATTAACGTCCCAAGGGGAGAAACCAAATGATATATGGAGGTAGGTGGAAGAAGTGCTCGCAGAGCACAGATGTGAACAGGAGCAACATATCTCCCCTATTAATTGATTTTAATATGTAATTTATATATTATACTAGTCACTTAGTATATTATATTAATCACTTAATATATTATATTAAGTGATTCAGCCACGATACATAGCAATATGTACAAAATAAATAAATTATAAGTAATACTTGTCAACTGATAATAATAGCAATTCAAAACAACTGTTTGTGAAACTGAAAGCATACACAAAAAGCATTATATTTATTTTAATATTTGTCCTAGATGGTTATTAAAAAAACTTTCTGTTTCAGGGAATAGCCTTCCAGAAGTCAATCTCGCTACCAACAACGTTGATTCTATTTTCGGATCAAATAACTGACTATATTATTGCCCTTGGAATTATATAAGTTAAGGCTATCTGATTCTGTCGGGATTCCGGTGAGTTGCTAGTCTTCAGTTTTAAGGCATCATAGTTTTTTTTTCTATTTTAACCATTTCCTTTAAAAGATAATTCTCCAATACTAAAGACAATAATTATTTTAAGAACTCTGACAGCTGATAAATCTAGGAAATAAACACACTTCTCAGTAACATGGCATATTCTAATCACCTTGCTAAGGGAATGTGCCTAGTTTACATATTTCCTGCGAAATTGATCTTTTTGTAGATTCTTTAAACAAATAGTTCACTATATGTGTCATTCACAGGAATTCTGAAATAATAAACTGAGGCGGACACGTCAGACATTATGGAAACGAAATACTGCACATTTATAGGAAACATTATAGAAAGCCGTTTTCTATTAAAGGCACTTACTCCCCTACTTTACGGCATTCGTCCGGTGCCAGGAGGAGTCGTGAAATTTTTTCCGGACTTTATCGGCTGTTTCAGGTTTATAGCACATCAACCAGTATAAAATTGATTCCCTTTGCTAAGTTTACTCTCATCGTGCTCTGGTTTATCGTACACTTGCAGGCAAATAGGACGTTTCTTATCATCTGTCTGTATTTGGCGTGGAATTGGATAGTTTGCTGTAAAATAATTTAGAAATAGCTGCTATATATTATTTTGAAAATAAAACAGAACCATAAAAATCCAACCCTAATTTTGCTTCTTTTTATATGGTATCAAGATTTTTTTTTTTTAACGGCGCATCAACTATTTGGCTATTAGCGCCGGGCTATCTACAGGTTGCCACCCTTTTATAATGCCAACAGAACGTGGTCGGTCACCCACTCAGGTACTGACCACGCCCGACGTCGCTTAACTTCGGTGATCTACGGGAACCGGTGTATTCAACGTGGCTATGGCCGTTGGCTTGAACCACTACTTATATTGATATGGGAAAACAGTAATGGCAACAAAGTTTAGGGGAGCCAGAGTAGTTATGTATTAAAAAAACTTTTAGGAGGGACTACTTTAGTCATTAAAGATATGGGTTTATGAGGCGTCGAGAATCAAAACAAGACACACCACTACTTTTACGATTTTGAGATAACAATTGATTTTAAAAGTTCAAAATGTCCTCTATATACTGGTAAAGAAAATAATTTTCAAAACTCAATAGTTCATGCTGTTTTTTAATGCTGAAGTGAAAAGTTGGCTTTAAAATAAGACTTATATCAGCGAATTTTAAAACTAAGTAAGGCACATAAAAAATATAAATTCAACGTGGCTATGGCCGTTGGCATCAAAATTTATTCCTTTGAAATTTGTTTAAAAAGGGAAATGTTACCGTTATAGGTGATATTTTGATAATATATTGTAAGCAAAAGTAATAAATGATAAGACGCAATCCGGAAGTGATGAAGACAAAATTAAACGATTTAAAACTCACAGTAAACAAAAAGAAACACGTTAAAATTTATGTGTGTGGTTTTGCAAATACTTATAATGATTAAACTTAGCATAAAAAAATTCTTATCTAAAATGAAATCAGGGCCCGACAGACCGTTTTGGAGAAACGTCGTGCTAAAATCGTAAGGCTAACTGTTTCGGCTTTGATAAGATTACGAGTAAGCTTTCTATGAGAACTTTGACGTGAAAATCAAAGTAAAACATATTAAAGACAATATATCTAAGCGTTTTGGTAGGAAACTGGAAAAAATAAGATTCTTAGTTTGGGTACTTATGGAGTTGAACATTTTTTCACATTTGTCTAAATATTGTAAATTTTGGTGACGTCTGAGAGTTGAAGTATTTACAAAATTATATGATGAACAAATATGTGAGATCTTGAAAATGTTGTATATTTTGTTGGATATCAGGAAAACGGCCGGGAATCGTGGTGGAAATCGAGCATTCGATGGGTTTGATTTATTTATTTATGAGCATCCGGTACCAAAACGATTTGCTCAATAAACTTATTATAAACACATCCACTTATACAAAAATTATGAAATTTTGCAATATTACATCTACATCCAATTATAAGTTAAAAATAGAAATATCCTGAAGAAAATTAAAACAAAATCTAAGAGTGACAATTATAAACACTGAAAACAAGATACTAATTGCATAATAATTCATTAGTTATTTATGCGCTATCTGCAACATATCAGTTTATAAAAACACTCACCGTTAAGAATAAAAAAGTCCGACTTGCAGGAACTGCGTCATCTTAGCGCGGTTACGTACATCTCGAAGAAATGGAATAGATTAGCATCACAAATGACACGAAACTGACAGTAGCCAACTTACACAGAATCGGTTAATTCTTAATCTGTATAAGTCAATACCATTATGTACTGAAAACGTACTAACTCTTCGACTACTGCTGAGAAGGCTCTACTCTAAACAACCAAAAATTCGTTGTCATTTTACTGCTATAATCAACTGTAAATAAGTGCTTCATGGCGAATAAAATTCCGTTCTGTCGTGGTTAAATCTTTCTATAAAATAAGAAATAACGATAACTTCAGTTGTAGGCTATGAGGAAGGTTATATAGATAGGAGAATTCAAAACAATCTAAGCATACGTCATCATGATTAGCCACAGCCATCTTGATTACCACAGCCATTCCAAACTTATTACCAATACCTTTCACCGTTTCTTAGCTTATTTTACTAAAATACTAATTTTACTGATAAATTAAATTTAAAACAAAAAACAAAAAATTAAAAAGTGACATAAACAAAGAGAAAACCCCTTTCAAAACAACAAAACAAACACTTTTTAAGTTTTAAGCGCTTATATCTCTAATTGACGTTGCCCTATCGAATATTGCTTCAGAACCTTTTTTGTAGAGAATTTAGTAAGCATTCAAATGGCCACTTCCCACTTACCACGATTTCCCAACCGTTATCGAAATATTTTCAAAAAATGTATGAAGATCCGAAAACTTTTCACGTCTATTAATAAAATAATTTTTTTCGCATACTTCCTTAACCCCAAATATAACCAAAATTTAAACATCTTAGTTGGGATTAATTTCCATAATATAGAAAATATTTCAATTGAATCCCGTGACGATTTTTTTTTGCGTGAATTTCGCCCCAAACACTATCTCCCCGTGGGCGGTTTCTGCTGGTTAACGAACTTGACCTTTCAAATTAGAAGGCAGATTTTTGTACCAAATTTCATCAAAATCGGGCCATTTTTGAGCTTGCTAGAGCGTTAACAGACAAGAATATATATAAATATATACACACTAGCTGAATACCCGTGCTTCGTCGCGGCAGATAAGTAGTTATTTTATTGCGTTAAATAAGGTTTCATTAAAATTACGTTACTATACAATTTTGTGCAGTTTATTATAGCACGGTTCCCGTCAGACTATATGTTATTCAATGGGCGTTAAAATTTAAAAGTTTATGTTTCCAAAAAGTTATTTGGAAACACCCATTATATTATTGTTATAGGTGAGGAGGCTGTGCAAGGGGATATTATTGCCTCACCTGGAAAACTCTAAGGATAGGCTTGCCATACGTCACGGTTTGACTGGGACAGTCCCGGTATTTTGCAATTGTTTCGGTGTCCCTCCCGGTTTTATCAATGTCCCGGAAAAGGCTTTAAGATGTAAAAAGTAATGAATTCATGTTTATAAGAATCTTTTATAAATCGGTTACTTTTCTACAATCAACATTTTTACTACTGCTCACAGTGTCAAAGAAATGAGAAGTAATCTAACTGTAAAACGCTGGAACTACCTGCACAACGCTGCCAGCTGCCAGACACTACTATTTGGCTGAGAGATTTTTTTAAGATAATCAAGTAGCAAAAAAAGTTCCGTTCTTATTTTTAAGGTTTGGGTAGACTACCATTAAGGATTCCCCCTTCCCGTTAGTTGCTAGGCTTAAAACTCACAATTTTGCTTATAATTTATACTGTTTTTATTCCCCCCCCCTGGTATGCCCATCCCATATTAATGTGTCTCGGTTTAACTCTCCAAAAATATGGCAAGCCTATCTGACGGGGACAGGCAGAAAAGAAACGCAATTAAAACTCTATGAGGGACAGTTTATTTCTAGTAATTCAAGGACTGCCACCATAGTGGAAATTAACCTCAATTAGAAATAATATTATGAGATAGATAATGTACGGTAACAGCTATTCTGTTATCGTCCTAGCAACGCTTGCTGCCTAGGCTTGCACTTTAAACCCCTCTAAAAATACTTAAAAATTCGAATATCAAAAAATCCTTTCTTAGTGAGCGCCTACGTTATATTGGGAGTGTCCATGCAAATTTTCTGTCGAGCGGTTTGGGCTGGGGGATGATAGATGAGTGAGTGAGTGAGTGAGTGAGTGAGTGAGTGAGTGGTATTTGACAAATATATAGTAGACTAGCTGAATACCCGTGCTTCGTCACGGCAGATATATATACAAATTTGAACCACCTATATTTTCGTGATCTATGGGGTCTGAAACGAGAAAGTTTCTAGTCGGATCTTCCGGATTGCGCCGTGAGGTCAACCTCATAAGCGGGTTCTCCCTATGGAGGTAGGGAGTAACCGCGCTAAAATTACATTTTTGTGTATATGTTAGTGTTTTTAAGATGTTTAGTTATTGGCTTCAATAAGATGGCTAACATCCGTTACAAGTTCGGTCAACTCAACTGGTATATCTCATTGGACTCGTCTTCTGCAGTTTGTCAGTAGGTGTTTTGTTGTGTTTACTTCTTTATACTCTTCACAAATTGGTCTCTTCTCTTTTGTTGTCAGGTGTACGTGAGTAAGCATTCGAAATATTAATATATTATACTAAGAATGTTCGTCCAGGACCACGGTAGAAGAAGAAACAGTTCAAGCATTTTCATTTTTTTTTTTTTTTGGGTAGGCATTGACATTCACTGACATGAGAACTGGACATTCAATCACTTGTGGGTTCCAGCTCGTCACTGTCTGTACCCGGACTCCCTGGCCCTGTACCTGGAGGCTCGATAAAATCATTATTTCAGTAAAAACGTACCACAATTAAATAAATCTAAGCGTATAACTTACCCAATATATGTGCAGGAATAGGCCCATGAGAAGACACTAGCTCCTCCCCGTAGTACTGCCGTAGCCTGTGCCTGACAAAGCCATGAAGCAGTCTATGGATCGGTGCTATCTCTTGAAGAAGTGTTTCAACCTCTCTCTCGAGGTTCTCTATCTCCAGCTCTTCTCTCCAGCATTCTCCGATATTAGAGTAGCCTGCAGATAATGAAGGAACCATCAGAAACTTGGTGAAGGTAGCTGCATTTGAAGCTTGTAGAAATAATGTTACAGTAGAACTTGGATAGTTCGAACCTCTAGGGACCGATAAAAAAGTTCGAATTATCCAAAATTCGAATTACAAAAGTTCTTGAAAATAAAGTAAAAAAGTCGAATTTAATATTTTCACATTTTTTAATTTTAAAAAATACATACATTTTATTTAAACAATAACAAATATTTCATAAATTGATAATTAAGTAGATAAGTAATAAATAATTTATCAAAAAAGTAAAAATAAAAGTCTATTGTTTTGAAAAAAGTCATTTTCATGGGCAAGAATGTTTTTTCTTTATTTTTCAGGTAAGTTGATGAAGGGTTAGGAGGAATTCCAAAGTCCTTGGCAATTTAAGATTTTTTCTTTATTCCATTTTCAACTTCTTACATTGCAGCTATTTTCTCTGGCAACGTTAAAGTTTTATAACTTCTAGGCTTCGAAATCGAACTCACTGAACTGCGCTGTACACCAGAAATTCAAGGCACAAACAATACAACAGATCTAGGCGTTGACTGACTTATAACTGAATAAGAAATGAAGATGGGAGGGAATTCTAGGGTAAAACGACAGGATGTAACTACAACCCCTGGAAGGGAGGAAGCGCGACCCACCACTTTGCAGAACTCCTAGAGTCGAAGAACTAGACTATGAGACCGCCGCGCTTCTTCTCCCGGAACCCCTACATCCGTACCTTACTATCCTTCTTACCCGAGGGGAGAATATTTTAACAAGATGTATGATCGAACACTTCCCATTGGAGGTAAAGACTCGTAAAAAATTCGAATTATCCAAAATTTTATTCGAATTAACCACGATTTTTTTACATTGTTCATGCCCTAAATTCTACGGACCGAGAGAAATATTCGAATTAACCACGATTTCGAATTATCGAAGTTCGAATTATCCATGTTCCACTGTACTCTGTCCATAATAATTTGAGAACTGAAGCTATTGGGTGAAGAGCCCGTCTTTGACTGGGTTAAAAGAAGATTTAAGCAATAATATAAAAATTGGTAATTAATTATGTTAATTTTGTTGTTAATTGAAATTTCAAAAAAAAAAGGTAAATTAATTAGAAACATTATTAGATGAAGCTCGATAGGGTGCGTTTACATCTGACACTTCTCGCAGGAAATATATCTCAGGTGTCGGATAGATAATTATCACAATTATTATATCCTACACCTGAGATATATTTCCTGTGAGAAGTGTCAGGTAAACGCACCCTTATTGCTCATGATAGAAATATAGAGGGTGACACAGGAAAACGGGAATGTTTGAAATAAGTAGTGGCAGCCATGGGCAGGTGGTAGCACAGCGGGTTCGTGACAGAGGTGAAGACAGTCTGCCATTTCAGTAATCATGGAGCAGTAGAATGAAAAACAGTGCGCGTTAGCCTTTAAAATATTTTTTAAAAACAATGATAGTTTGCTAGCGGCGCAATATATATTATTTTCTACTTATAAAATACTAATTAAAAAAACAAAGACAAATTCCATGTGCTTACAAATAAGAACTAAACTGTTTAAAAAACTATAATAATAACATAAAATATAATGAGATAGGAATCAAGTAATACAATAACATTATTCAAGTAATACAATAACAATAATACAAATCCAGATCATATTTCAAGTAAACTGCGGGGTAAATTTGATAAAATCACCGGTGGATTTTAGACCTTATCTTTATTACAATAATTCAATTTATAAACCCGGGTCGAATTCTAGGTTTTTAATGTAAGCTTTGCCCAAAATTATCAAACAATAATACCAAAACATTGAATCATTAGTTCAAGTTTATATTAGTAATCAAAGCCAAATCAAATCCGAAAGGCCTAACGTACACAATATTTTTGTTTAAAGGCTATGTTCTAGTTCACTAAAATTATTTCAATATTTTACCATTAGCTAAAGCTATTTTCTTTTTTTTTTCTAATCAATTACCGCCAGGTTATCTACCCCCTCATAACACCAACATCATGTTGTTTTTCCAGACGGTAACCCATCCAAGTACTGGTCACGTCCAACATTGCTTATCTTTGATCAACGGAAACCGATGTACTCATCGTAGAATAGTTGGATAGTTTTTATCAATTGATTTTTTGCCTACTTTCTTATTAATGTAGACTTATGATTGCTCCTTTCGGTTTAAATTATTATTAAAAAAATAAATAAATGAAAATTAGAAAGCTATTTCCATTCAAAACATTGCTCCAAGGAACCTCAGTTGCTGAAACTTACCATTGTTTTTGGCGGCTAGATTCTGTGCCTCGATGAATGTTGGATATATCCGAAAGCCTTCTGATGACATGATCCTCCGCCAGCCCTCCCAAGCCCATCCAAGGACCCGAGGATCTCGGGATCTCCGCATCAGCTTGTCCAGCTCGGGTTCGATGTGGTAGCAGGTTCCATTCTCTCCGCACAGCTTAGAATCCACATACAAGTCTCGTAGGGCAGATTGCAGGACGAACGTCGCTCTGGTGGGAGTTCAGATAAGATACATAAGATGTTCTGCTTATACGTTTTACTATAAAGTAAAAATAACTAGAAGTGCCATTTTATAAAATCCAAGAAATAAAATAGGATGCACCAAACGTTTTTATATATTATTCCTTCAGACGCCATTGTTATTACTCCATAGCAGAGTTGGGCAAACGTTAGCGCGTGCTAAAAGCTGATACCTCTCCGCTAATTTAGCGAAACTGTAGAAAGCCAGCGCTAATAATTAGCGGTTAGCGGCGGCAGTGCGCTAACCGCTAATCTATTTATGAAATATCGTAATTGCCAATAGCTTAAGCTATAGTTACAAGTTGTAACTATAGCTTAAGCTATTAGCAATTACGATATTTCATAAATAGATTAGCGGTTAGCGCACTGCCGCCGCTAACCGCTAATTATTAGCGCTGGCTTTCTACAGTTTCGCTAAATTAGCGGAGAGGTATCAGCTTTTAGCGCGCGCTAACGTTTGCCCAACTCTGCTCCATAGATATACGGTAAGCAGCACTCCTTGCGATAATTTCTGTAGGTAGCTGTTTATTGTTACTATTATTTCAGATTTATTTAGGACAACGCACACTTAACACAATCTTTGATCTTTTATTCTGTTTGCACCCTATATGTTTATAGAGCAAATCGCCCAGTTGCGGGTTCTAAAATCAAATAAAGAATTTAATTTATTATAATCACTTTTATTTAGAGACGATTTTCTTATTTGTTTTTCTTTCTATCATCGTCTTAAGAGGTAACTCACAATATTAACGGTGTCCTTAAGGATAGGTAATTTTTAGCAAGACTTCTCTTGGTCGTTCTCTCTCTTGAATTAAAAAAAAAACCGATTTGTATAAAATTTGATACTAAAATCCATTGTGCGAATTGAAACGTCAAGTTTGTTAACTAGCAATATGTGGCCATCGGTAAATGTTTTTTTTGGGCGGAATTCGCTCAAAAGAATCGTATTACGTTTTCGCGTTACTAGGCTTCCATTTACATGTTTCATAAGTGATTGGACGTGGGAGTCTAATGAAAACATTTTCTTAGCCGTTATCAAGGAAAATGAAAAAATAGATTTTTCATGAAATTTTCGGATTTATTCTTAAACATCTCGAAACAGAACTTACTAAAAAATAAGTTCATTCGATATTAAGTATTTCTGAACAATAATTCCCCTCTCACATTAAGATGATCTTTATAAAATTATTAATATTTAATTATTACAAAAATTCTTCTTCGTTTCTAAATTACAACAGGGTATATTCTTTGAGATGTTTTCTGAATATTTAATGTGGAAATTGCCTCTCTCCACTCCTTGCGCCTTGTAGGTATCGTATGATACTTCTAACACTTGCATTGCTGGCGTGTATTGTTGGCTTTGCATATCTTCTTGTAGAAGCCATGGAAACATTCGTATATGTATATGTACAGTGGAACATGGATAATTCGAACTTCGATAATTCGAAATCGTCTTTAATTCGAATATTTCTCTCGGTCCCTAGAATTTAGGGCTTAAACAATGTAAAAAAAATCTTGGTTAATTCGAATAAAATGTTGGATAATTCGAATTTTTCACGAGTCTTTACCTCCAATGGGAAGTGGTCGATCTTAAATCTCGTGAAAATATTCTGCCCTTGGGTAAGAAGGATAGTAAGATACGGATGTAGGGGTTCCTGGACAAAAAGCGCGGCGGTCTCATAGTGTAGTTCTTGGACTCTAGGAGTTCTGCAAAGTGGTGGGTCGCGCTTCCTACCTTCCAGGGGTTGTAGGTACACGTACATACACCATCCTCTTTTATCCTAAAATTCCCTCCCACCATCCCTCCGATCTTCATTTCTTATTCAGTTATAAGTCAGTCAACGCGTAGATCTGTTGTATTGTTTGTACCTTGAATTTCTAGTGTACAGTGCAGTGTTGATTTAAGATGTCGAAGCCTAGAAGTTATAAAACTTTAACGATGTCAGAGAAAATGCTGCGATTAAAGAAGTTGAAAAAGGAATAAAGAAAAAATCTAAGATTGGAATTCCTCCTGACACTTTACCAACTTACCTGAAAAATAAAGAAAAAATTCTTGCCCATGAAAATGACTTTTTCAAAACAATAGACTTTTATTTTTACTTTTTTGATAAATCATTTATTACTTATGTTCGTAATCGTCAATTTATGAAATGTTTGTTATTGTTCAAATAAAATGTATGTATTTTTTTAAATTAAAAAATGTGAAATTATGAAATTCGATTTTTTACCCCTTTATTTTCAAAGACTTTTGTAATTCGAATTTCGGATTATTCGAACTTTTAGCGCGGTTACTCCCTATCTCCATAGGGAGAACCCCCTTATGAGGTTGACCTCACGACGCAATCCGGAAGTGCCGACTAGAAACTTTCACGTTTCAGACCCTATAGATCACGAAAATATAGGTGGCTAAAATTTGTATATATATATATATATATATATATATATATATATATGTGTATATATTTATCTATATGCTTGTCTGTTCGCGCTCTAGCAAGCTCAAAAATGGTCCGATTTTGATGAAATTTGGTACACAAATCTGTCGTCTGATTTGAAAGGTCAAATTCGTTAGCCAGCAGAATCCGCCTACTGGAAGATAGTGTTCGGGGCGAAATTCGCGCAAAAAAATTCGTAACGCTTACGTTTTTGAGTTCATATGCTTGCATGTACTTGTTTTATATGTTTCTTGACATAGAAAAACGAATGAAACCATTTTCAAGGCGATATCTCTAACCGTTCCTGAGAAAAGTGGAATCTATGATTTTGAAAGTCATTATTTTTTTGTGGATTCTTAGAATCGCGGGATTCAATTGAAATATTTTCTACATCTTGGAAATTAATTCCAACTAATATGTTTACATTTTGGTTAAATTTGGAGTTAAGAATGTATGCGAGAAAAAAAAATTTATTAATAGACATGAAACGTTTTCGGATCTTCATACATTTTTCGTAAATATCTCGATAACGGTTGGGAAATAATGGATTCTGAAGGAATATTCGATAGAGCAACGTCAATCAGAGATATAAGTGCTTAAAACTGAAAAATTGATTGTTTTGAAAGGGTTTTTCTCTTTGTTTGTCTCACTTATTAATTGGTTGTTTTTTGTTTTAAATTTAATTTATCGGTAAAATTACTATTGTAGTAAAAGAAGCTAAGAAACTATAAAAGGTATTGTTAATAAGTTTGGAGTGGCTGTGGTAATCAAGATGGCAGTGGCCAATATCATGATGGCGTAGACATAGGTTTGTTTTGAATTCTCCTTCCTGTTTTGAATCTATATAACCTTCCTCATAGCCTCTAACTGAAGTTATCGTTACTGAAGCATATATTTACAGTTGATTATAACGGTAAAACGAATTCGCTAGTAAAAGAAGATACTTAAAATGATAACGATTTTTTGGTTGTTTAGAATAGAGCCTTCTCAGCAGTAGTCGTGTGGTAAGTACGTTTTCAGTACATAATTGTATTGACTTATACAGATTAAGAATTATCCGCTTCTGTGTAAGTTGGCTACTATCAGTTTCCTGTGATTTGTGATGCTAATCTATTCCATTTCTTCGAGATGTACGAAACCGCGCTTAGATGACGCAGTTCCTGCGAGTCGGACTTTTTTTATCGGTCCCTAGGGGTTCGATTTATCCAAGTTCTACTGTATTTCTTAAAAGACACGTGTTAATTAAAAAAAAAATTATTAATTTGTTGTATATCATATTATTTTTTATTAGTGTTATGCTCAGAAATATTATATAATAAATGCATTTTTTTTTATATACTTTTAATCATTTTTATGTAGTTATGCTATACATACTACTATTCTGTGTATATACGTACATAGATTTACTCAAGAAACACACTAATATTTACTACTTGACTCCCGCCTCTTCACAGACGAACGGACAAAACTGAATACAGCTTCTTCAGCAGGGCCACGTCCATAATTATACAATAAAGCTGTTGACTATCAGCTGTTTAGAATCAATATTTTGCTGACTTATATCGATTCCAGAGAAAGCTTTTGTCATTATTTATAGGACTGAGGGAATTATAATTGAAAAGTATATTTACCATTTTCATTAGATTACTTTTATTATTCGAGCGTGAAAAAAAAACATTTTTTTGACCTTTAGTGGAAGTTCACGCCCATTGTTTAGTTATTAGCATGAATTGAAAAAATCACAGTAAACGCGAATAAATGTTTGCCTCTTCTTTCCTTGGCTTACATACATAATTCATTCATTCATAATTTAAAACGGCTTTAAGTTTACTTTCGCTTCGTTTAGAATAGCCATTAATGCCTTAAATAAAGTATTGAATAAGGTCATTTTTCAATATATTACTTCGTCAATGGATAGAATACGTATGTTCGTTATCTTGTTTTCTCCCATTTTCATATTCGACAGTTTAACATGGTAGGGAAGATATGATTATTACAGGAGAATATATAATAATCATTAAAATGTACAATCTACTATACATATATTTGTCAAATACCACTCACTTACTCACTGACCTATCATCGCCCAGCCCAAACCACTTGACAGAAAAGTTTGAAATTTTGCATGGACACTCCCTTTAGAGCGTAAACACCGGCTAAGAAAGGATTTTTTGATATTCCAATTTTTAAGTATTTTTACAGGGGTTTGAATTTTTAGTTGGTTTTTAAGAGCATGCTCGCCTAGGCAGCATGCGTTGCAAGGACGATAACAGGTCAGCTGTTACCGTACTGTATCTATTATATTACTAGCTGACCCGGCGAACTTCGTACCGCCTAATAGTCGATTCTTTAATTTTTTTTTTCAAATACTTATTCTGCTATTTGGGGCACCGGGGAGCTAGGTAGATAAAAAAAAAAGGAAAAAGAAACTTAATAAGTCAACAATTACATTTTGTCAACAAATAAAAATTATAAAACACTTAAAATTCTTTTAATCTATATATATAAAAATCACGTGTCTGTCTGTTTGTCTGCTTTTCTGTTTGTTTGTTTGTTCCTTATACAAATCCACACCGTTTGACCGATTTTGACCAAACATGGCACACAGGTAGGTCTTGATACATGAAATCTCCTAGGCTAGGTCAAAAAAATCTACCAGCTGTCTGTCTGTATGTTTGTCCCTTATACAAATCCACACCGTTCGTACGATTTTGAATAAACTCGGTACCGTCTCCACACCGTTCGTCCGATTGTTACTAAACTCGGTACACATGTAGATCTTAATCTAGGGAGTGTCGTTGGCAAAACAAAAACGTCTTATAATTGTCTGTCTGTATGTTGTCCCTAATACAAATCCACACTGTTCGTCCAATTTTGACTAAACTCGGTACACATGTAGATCTTAATCTGAGGAGTGTCGTAGGCTAAGTCAAAAACGTCTAACTGCTCTCTGTCTGTATGTTTGTTCCCTATAAAAATCCATACCGTTTAACAGATTTTGATCAAACTGGGCACACAGGTTGGTCTTGATCAGGGGATTGTCATAGGCCAGGTCAAAAACGTCTACCAGCTGCTGTCTGTATGTTGTTTTTTTTTAAATAAAAATCCACACCGTTAGACCGATTTTTACCAAACTTGGCGTCTTGATACGGGGGGGGGGTGTTATAGGTTAGGTCAAAGTCGTCTAGGACTCATAGTTGGGAGGTCACGGGTTCGAAACAGTTACAGATTCGTGTTATTAGATTTTAATTATACTTATTTGGTTTCTAATTTATTTAGGCTTTTCTATATGCAGAAAGTAGGTGTAGCATGGCACGCCGGGTAACAGCTAGTAGTCACTAAAAATCACAATGAAAATTACAATATCATATTTTTTATTATGATACCTCCTTATTATATTTCAGTTTATTTTTACTTATTCTAAATTAAGATTCATTTTTATTGTAATACTTAATGGTACACGATATTTTTTGTTTCATTACCCGAAGCGTAAATAAACAGAGCAGATGGTTTTCCAACACGGGAACAGGCATCACACAATTGACCATGCGAGAAACATGGGTTTTCTAGATTAATACCACAAACATTTAATGACTGCCCCTGGGATTTGTTTATAGTCAAACTGAGTTCATAGGTCCAATAGCAACACAGCTGCAGGCACTGTAATGAAATCAAAGCAGCTCGATTCAAACTTACACCATTATTAGTCGAATGTCGCGCTTCGCGGGTCTGTCTTAACCAAATTCTTTCACGTTCATTGCGATCTTCACGTTCCTCGGGAGTACACTTAGATTGATAATTAATTTCTTTTTTTTTTATTTTTATTCTTTGAATTTCGGGTTGTTCTGCCTAAATTTGTCCGCCGCCTTATAGGAGACATATTTAGTAAGTCACAAACGCACAAGACTTTAGTAATTTTATAGAAATTTGTGGATTTTAGATTTAGTAATATTATAGATGCACACCAAAGAGATGTTTAAATTTCAAGTGACATTTTACCACAGACAATTTACATTTTACTAAAGTCAATTTGTTTTTAAGTAATGTTACCATCGTATAAAATTTGACAAATATTGACATTAATATTTATACGGTACTAATGTCACTCAGTTGTTTTGCCTTCCCCGAACCCCTCCACTAACACTTAAACTTTATGGTATGGTATTAAAGTTCTAATTGACCTTTAAGTATTATTACGAAAATCTTTTGTATGGGAATATAGAAAAGTGGGGTCTTGTTTACTTCGTTAACTCAATTATAAATCAATTTAAATTGAATTATGAACATGTGATTCTAATGTCACCTAGTGATTACTTGTTCTTATTTTCGAAATTTTTTTTGCTTATACACAAATAACCTAATACGTTAACTGTTAAAAATATTATAATTGAGAACATATGCTTTTGATTAAAAATGAATTTGCGTTAACGAAGTAAATAAAGACCCGAAAAGAGTTGTTTTTAGACTTTTTCCGGCGATTTTTTAAATTTTCTCTCCGTAAGAACCATCCTCGTACTTCAAGGAATATTATAAAAAAAGTCCGACTCGCAGGAACTGCCTCATCTTAGCGCGGTTCCGTTCTTATCCCTAGTCTAATTTCGAAAGATTAAAATAGAAGCAGTTATTATTTTGTTCAGAGGAGATCGTTGACCGTTGATGATGCAAGGTAGGGATTGTCCGGGTTAGGTCACTGCTACTTAATAATACATACCCCATATGTGTATGTATGTGGGCATATATATGTACATATGTGTGCGTGTATATGTGTATGTGTATATGCATATATATAAATATATATATATTATATATGTATATATATATATATATATATATGTATATATATATATATATATATATATATATATATGTTAGGTATATTTACATAGATATGTGCATATATTACTGTTAAATATGTCCTACTTGTATTTACAGCCCTGATGAAGGCTTGAAGTTCAAGCCGAAACGTCGGCACAATAAAACCATTTTTACGATAAAATGTAGTTTTATTAAGTAGCAGTGACCGAACCCTGACAGTTATATTTTGGTTCCACCAGTCTTGAAAGGTAGGATTTACAATCTTACCTGGATGGGTCGGCAACAATAGAAACCGTCCCGCTAGTTACAAGGTCTTGGAATCTTGGAACTCTATATTTCTAACAATAAATTGTTTTTGTTATTTTACTTAACCTGTTTTATTTTCGAATACATTATCCAACTACAAGCAATTAAAAAATAACAAGGAATAAAACACAGACAAAAAGAACACTTCGAATAAGCGAAATCAATTACTTTAAAGCTTTAACCTCTTATTTCTCCGATTGACATCGCCTAATCAAAACTTTCATTGGAACCTTTTATGTAGAACATTTAATAAGCTTTCTAATGGTATTCTTCCGTTTACCAAAATTCTCAACAGTTTTCGAGATAATAATGAAAGTTCCCAAAATTTATATTATTTCTAGCAACAGAAAATTGGCCTCATTTTTCATATCCTGTTTTACACACAAAATTTTCGCAACATAAGAAATTACAAAAATAAAAAGCAATAAAAAACGAAGGGAAAGAGACAAAAATTACAACAAGAACGACAAAAACCCGTTCATAAGAACAAAACAGACGTATTTGAAGTTTTAAGCACTTATTTCTCCGATTGACATAGCCTAATCAAAAATAGTTTCAGATTCTTTTTTGTAGAGAATTTAGTAAGCTTTCAAATAGTTTCTATCCACTTACCACGATTTCCCAACCGTGTTCGAGATATTAATGAAAGTATACGAACTTCCCAAAACTTTTCATGTCTGTTCATAAAATATTTTATTCTAACCCTTCCTTAACTCCAAACGTAACAAAACTTTCAACATATTAGTTTTAACGAAAGTATAACATGCAGATAAAGTTTCAACTGAATCCCGTAATTCTAAGTACCCAAACCAAAAACGGTATTCAAAAAATATTTTTCCAATTTTCTCAAAAACGGTTAAAGCTATCGCCTTCAAAATGGTTTCATTCGTTTTCCTAGCCCAGGAGTCATATAAAACGAGTACTTAGAAGCTTATGAACTCAAAAACGTAAGCGTTACGATTTTTTTTGCGCGAATTTCGCCCCAAACGCCATCTTCCAGTAGGCGGATTTTGCTGGTTAACGAACTTGACCTTTCAAATTAGACGAAGGATTTTTGTACCAAATTTCATCAAAATCGGACCATTCGTCTTCTATTTAGAGAGCGAACAGACAAATATATATATATATATATATATATATATATATATATATATATAAATATATACATATATATATATATATACGAATTTGAACCACCGTTATTTTCGGTCTCTAGGGGTTCTGAAACGCGAAATTTTCTGGTCGGCACTTCCGGATTGTTTCATTGTATCAACCCTATAAGCGGGGTTCCTCCCTATGGGGGAGGGAGGAACCGCGCTAAAAAAGAATTAGCGAAATCGGTTCAGTTGTTCTCGAGATTTGCGCTTACCAACACATTTAGCGATTCATTTTTATATAATAGATTTTTATTGGCGGTTCATTTCAACTATGTTGATAGGCCTTGAATTACTAGAAATAAAATGTGATTTGGTCCCTCATATAGTTTACGCTATACCTGGTGATGGTCCATCCGAGGTAATAATATCCCGAACCCTTGCACAGCCTCCTCACCCATCAACATCCCCAGTCAGAACACTGGTACATGCTTGGTAATGTGGGACATATTTGGTAATGCTTCCAAATATGACATCTTGGAAATATTTATTATTGACAGCGAATTTTAACCTGTGCTGGTTAAAGTCCTGTTATTAGTAGCCTATAGATAACGAGTTAGTTATCTGTTTCTTGACACTGATCCGGAGTGCCCCAGTGTCAAGGATCATTATACATTGATTACTTATCAATTTATGAATAAAATAGTATGTCGGAAACCGTGCTATAATAAACTGCACAAAATTATCTAGTAGCGTTAATTTTGATGATACATTATTAACGCAATAAAATAACTACTTATCGGCCGTGTCGAAGCACGAGTATTCAGCTAGTAATTGTATATGTTATTGAATTATTTATGACAAATGAAACAGTTTTTACCTTTCTAGATCTTTATTGTACATCGGTCCTCTGCACATTAGATAGATTGCCCTCTTCATGAGAGGTGGGACTTGGTAGAGTTCCTTAGCCTCTTTGCATCGAATAGTCTTCCATTCGTTCAAGGACATGTTGAGGCTGAAGTCTACATCCAGCGGTTCTCCGACGGTGAACAGCCAAGTGAAGAGGGAATGCTCTTTGTAAAGGATCCCAAGTTCTTTATCCACATTCTGTATCCAAGCCACTGGAAAACATTATTATAATTGATTAAAATTCAGGACTTCGAAAAGAATGATTAAAAAAAATAGCGTTTACACGCTGGACTTACAATGTTTGTTGACCCATACGTTACGAATTCACCGGTCATTCAAAGTGTTATTAATACATAGATCAGTATAAAAGTAAACGAAGCCCGACTCGCAAAAACTGCGTCATTTTATCGCATATCCGTTTATATCCCTAATACCGGCTTTAATCGTTTGAGGGATTTTAATAAATGGATGTTAAAATTTATATAAATAAAAAATTCATGAAAAAGCATAAAATAAAATTTCGAAGGGATGGAAGTCTTAAAGCACCACAATAGGGTGCCATTTATCTACCTTCTCATTTTCATACTTTGTTACCAAAATACTCATTTTACTGATAAATATAAATTGAAAAATAAATAAAATGTGAGTTAACGTTTCAATCACTTCTTTATCCATTTGTTATGGCTTCATCGAAAAATGCTTGGGGGTCTTTTTTGTAAAGAATTTAGTAAGCTTTCGAATGGTCGGTCACCTTCCACTTTGCACGATATTCTAAAAGTTATCGAGATATTTCAGAAAAGATCCAAAAACGTTTCTTGTCTATTGAGAAATTATTTTTTTCAAATATTTCTTTATCTCGAAATGTAACCAAAATTTAAATATCTTAGTTATGAATTGCAACCATCCTCAAACCAAAAATTAGTGTGAAAAACTATTTGAATCCACGTTTCTCGAAAACGGTTACATATATCACCTTGAAAATGGTTTCATTCGTTTTCCTACGTTGGAGAATCTAACAAATGAGTTTCTGCAAGCACATCAACGCGAAAATGAAGACGCAACGATTTTTTCCGCGCGAATTGTCTCTAAAAACCATGTTCCCGTGGATGGATTCTGCTGGTTAGCGAACTTGACCTTTCAAATTGGACGAAAGATTTGTGTGCCAAATTTCACCAAATTCAAATATATGTATATACAAATTTTAACTATTGGTATTTTTGTGTCCTACGGGGTCTGATACATGACATTTTTTAGTTGACACTTTCGAATTGCGTCATGAGGTCAACCTCATAAGCGGGTTTCGTCCCTATGGAGGGAGGGAGGAACCGCACCAATAGTTCGACTTTGGTTATATTTGGCATAGTTGTGTCTAAAACGAAACGTCAGGTTGGTTAACCAAGAGAACCAGAACAAATTATTTTTCGAAAAATGTACCATTTATGTCTTGCTCTAATGGGCTTTCATGTACATTCTTTACAGGTATTACAATTAGACAATGACGGTTAATTCACCTAAATGAGAATCAGATAGCGTCATATTTACCAGAAGCTAGAAAATGTTATTGTCATAAAGGGCTCTGAGTAAGTCTTCCCAAAACAATTCAAATTTATTAAATTAGTATATAATACACAGTACGGTATAGGATTTAGTAACGATACTATAATTGTAACAACGACCACCATAAACTCGGAGTTGGAGATCATTTATGGTAAATCATATGTTAATGTATACTAAAGCTGAATTGAGTCAAACTACTACCAGAAAGTTATATTGTTTCAGTTTTACAACATTCGCTTCATGTACACCATTATCTACTGTCTGTCATATTTAACTAAATATACTCTGTCATTTTATTTAAATAAAATACAAAATTATATTTCAAGAACTTGATTTATTTTTGTTGCCTTCATAATTGGTATAACGACATGTTAATGTTATATTAGAAATTTAAGTCGCTTTAACAGTTTTGTATTTATATTACATTTCATTAAATAACACACACACATAAATATATCTTAATATATACAGGGTTACTGGTAAGTCGACCCACATGGTGATAGTTATGGTAAAATAAATAAATAAAAAATTGCCTTATCCAAAAGTAACCCGTTTCCAAGATATTTAATATATTAGGCTTTTTTTTTAGAAAAAAAAAAAAAAAAACAGTCACTGTTGCTTAATTGTTAATTGTAAGTTTTTTTTTTTTTATTTCTAGCATTTGTGCTAAAAGTTTTTATTGTTTTTATCATGAAAGCATGAAGACATTCAGAACAACTATTAATTAAATAAATATATAAATTTTTTGCAGAACAGCGAATGTTACGACCCAATAATTAAAATTTACATTGCTTTTTTCCCTGAAACCTGTAACTTCAACTCTATCTTTCTTTAAAAAAAAATATTAGCCTTGCTATTCCTGCAAGTTATACTAAAAACACCTCTGTTTATTAAGCTACACAAAAAGGTATAATAGTCAGGTAAAATGCTTATAATTTTCAGAAAAAACTTATATATATATATATATATATATATATATATATATATATATATATATACATATGGGGCATCGCAAGTAGATGAGAATACTGAAGAGGGAGAAATTTGACCAAAAAAGTTGTTAAATGCTGCCAGCCGCATGTTTCGATCTGTTTATGTTCTATACATATGCCGTTTTAAAGGTTATTTAGAAAAATCTGTGTTTTTCGTAGGAAAACTGCAATTTCATCCCCTTGAACATATTATTTTTCGATGTTACCATACTGTTTTGAAATCAGCATTACATTTTCTTTAAGGTTAATAGCACAAATGCCTTTTTGAAGCGACAAATTTTTGAGAATCACTACTCATCCAAAAAATATTTTCCAAACTGCAGAATCTCACAAAAGTTGTTCCATTTAAATACCTCTCCTAGACGAAGAAAGGACATCAGCCCTATCCTGGATATAAAAGTGTGGTAACCTATTGATAACCCGTCCTAAAATTCGTTGTCAATTATAAATGGACGTTAAAATTTATATAAACTAAAGGCATATCAAATATTCCGTTCCTGCAATTCCTATAGAAATCTTGCATGATCCCAACATTCAATAACAAAATATGTTATGCATAATTTATTTTTTGAATTCAGTAATACTTTATGTTTTTAAGTGAAATATTTGTTGGCTAAAAATTATAATTGCAGACCTGGATCGAGGGACTCAGTGTTGCCAAAAGTAAAGATTACAGCGATGAGGAGGAGAGGTGCAACCCTGGAGGCCTTACTCGCTTGCATGCTGGGAGCCGAATGGGACAGTAGCCCTCTCACAACACCTGGACACCCCCCCCCCCCCCACCACCCCACCACAATTTCACATTATTCAAGATATTTAATCCAAACACTCATTATTTTGGACTAATGCAACAACGATTCAAAAAATAATTACCTATCTTAATTTAACAATTGTTTACGCTGATCCTCGTTTCAGAGATTTCTAAAATAATATTTGAATGAGAAAAAAAAAAAAAAAAAAAAAAAAAAAAAAAAAAAAAAAAAAAAAAAAAAAACTAATTATAATATCATTCCTACTTTATTTATACATTTATGATCCGCATCTAAGGCAATTTTCTCAATAAAATCATGCAATGTTTCCTTCTTCTTTTTCTGCTTTTATTTATCTTTTCTCTACATTTCTGACTATTTCTTTTGGGGAGGGAACGAGGTTAGCTCAGTGGTAGAGCACTGGACTAATACGCTGTTGGACCTGAGTTCAAATCCCGAGCAAGCACTGAAGATTTTTATTCCAAGGATGAAAAAATGGTCGAAAATTCCCACAAGTGTTTTATTGGCAAAACGTTTTCAGGGACTAAGCCCCATTTTCAATGCCCTGTGACACAATACAGTAATTAAAACAGGTTCAATTTAAAACAGATTAAAATAACAAAACAATAATAACAAAAAACAATCGTAAAACCTGAGACTACATATTAAAATAACATAAAACCCCATTTTGTCCAATTATTTAAAAGTCAAGTCAATAAAAAGTTAAAAAACACATTCAAACAATAAATAATAAATACTTTCATTCTATCACACAAACACACATGCAGGAATAAATAAGTCTAAAATAGGATACGATGATATGAAAAACATATGAAAAAACTAGAGAGAAGGCTAAGTACCCACCATGCATTGGCTCTTATTCAGCCGAGCCTTGCTCCTAGACTGGCTTTGGAAAGCAGCGAGGGACTGTAGGGCTGAGGTTGAAACATGCTTCAACGTACCGCCGTCTCCTTTTACGTTAACATTCTTCTCCGAGACAGCATCAATTTTAATCCAAACCTTTTCTGCCATGTCCATCTTTCTTCCCTTCCTCAATGTCTCCAGTACTTCACAGTCGAGGAAATCACACATAAGAACACGTAAGAACACTGAGTCGATTAACTATATGGACCTTAATAAAGTGAAAACCCTGTATTTCAAAATTAGATTAAAACACGGTATAGCTTGTAAAAATGTATTTTTTAATCAGAGCTGTCGCAGACTAGGTATTTTTCCAAATTATATTGTTCATAAATTAAAGAAAATAAAAGTTCCATTAACAATATTCTATATGATATCAAAACTTTTGTTAAATGATGAGTTGAAAAAATGGTACAGAATAAGAGATAACTTAGGTTTATATTTAATAGTGATTAAGAACCGTATTTTATCAGATGTAGGTATGGCTGAGTGGGAGTGTTTTGAGCAACATGTAAAAGTACGTCATGCAAAAAAGTTAAATTTAAAAGAAAAGAGTATTGTAAATAAATTGGAAGTTTTAAAGCAGAGGAGCTCTAATCCCAATCAGCGTTCCTACAATACTATCTCTAGTCCTCGTGGTATTACTAGCTCTGATGGAGTTAATAACACTGGTTCCTTTAGTAATTTAAATATCGTTGAAAATCACAACACTTTTGGTGATCATGTTCACTGTACCGCTGATTTTAATAATGTTAATACTACTGTTAGCCATAGTAAGTCTAGTAATTTAGTAAATAGTATTGTTAACGGTGACAACATTGACGGGGGGAATTACCCTTGTACTCCTAGATTAATTAATTTAAGTGATGTAACTTTGGAACCTGAAGAATCCATGTTATTGGAAAAGGGACTTCAGTATTGCCCAAAAACTATTCCTAATGAACGTGATTTAGTTCAGTTGGTGGCAGCTATTGAATCGATTCCGATCGATCACCCGGTAGTGAGGAAAGTCGGTATCGAAATTGACAATTTCCTTCGTGAGGATATTAAGAAACCTCATAAAAATAAAAATAATAGTGAGAATAAATATTTAAAGAGCATAAAAAATAAACTAAAAGAAAATGACCTTGTTATAACGAAGGCTGATAAAAATAAATCCTGTGTAATTTTACCAAGAAAAGTATACGACGAGAAATCTGTCGCTTTAGTTATCGATTTAGGTTGTAAGCAACTCACCACTGATCCCACTGAAAAATATAACTCCGACGTGAAATCTATACTTAAGAGCACCGAACAACTATTTACTCCGGAAGAAAAGAATTATCTATATGAAATGAACCCATTACCTCCATTATTATACTGTTTACCCAAAACCCATAAACCAGGAATGCCCATGAGACCTATTGTTGCCTTTAATTCTTCGCCGACTGAGAAATTAGCCAAAAAATTAGTACATGTTTTCAACAGTTTATCCGTTTTTAGTCCTTCATATTCAATAAAAAATACCTCAGAATTAATATAAAAAATCAATAGTTCAAATATTACATATCCAGAAAATAGGCTTTTGGCATCGTTTGATGTTAAAGATATGTTTTAAAATATACCACCCAATGAAGTAATTCGCATTTGCGAACTATTATTTAAAATCAGGAAGGTTAATCCTATCATCGCACAAGAATTTATTAATTTACTTAGGCTATGTTTAAAACAAAACTATTTTAAATTTCAAGATTGTTTTTATTCATTGGACAGTGGTCTAATTATGGGGTCAGCGTTAAGCCCGTTAGCGGCAGAATTATTTATGGATTATTTTGAGCATGTATATATTTTATCAGATCGTAATCCTTTTCGAAAATTTATTGATTTTTGGGGCCGCTATGTTGACGACATTATTGTTAGTTTTTCGGGCACACAGGATGACTTACAAGGCCTTCACGATTACATTAATAGCTGCCACCAAAGAATAAAATTTACCCTTGAGTTGGAAAGTGAAGGCGGACTGAATTTCCTTGATGTTGAGATACGGAGAGATGGCGGTACCCATATTTTTGATATTTATAGGAAACCAACAGCCACCGATCTTCTCATCCCGTCGGACTCTTTCCATCACCCACAATATAAAGTCTCGGGCCTAATCTTTATGATAGATCGACTCTTGAATGTTCCCTTGTCAGAGGAGAAGTTCAACATGGAATTAAATTACATTAAGCATTTGGCTATAGCCAACGGTTATAAATGTGATTTAGTCGATAAGCTCTTGGAAAGGCGCTATAGGAAAAAAGATTAAGCGGGATTCAGAAGTGGAACAGGAGGGGGAGTTAATAAAAAAAGGGGGGTACTTTTTGAGTATACCTTACCTTGGCCGAGTATCGGAAAGAGTTGGACGGATGCTATGAAAGGTAGGGGTGCAGACAGCATATAGGAGCAGGGGAACTTTGAAAAACCGGCTACCAAAAACGAAGGATGTCATCCAGCCGCTGGACAAGTCGGGAGTCTACCGAGTGTCGTGTACTTCCTGTGGGTCTTCGTATGTTGGTCAAAGTGGTAGAAAATTAAAAGTACGGATTAAAGAGCATTTGACCAGAAAGGATTCGGAGATGAGGAAACATGTACTTAAAGAAAACCATGACACAGATTTCCTCGACTGTGAAGTACTGGAGACATTGAGGAAGGGAAGAAAGATGGACATGGCAGAAAAGGTTTGGATTAAAATTGATGCTGTCTCGGAGAAGAATGTTAACGTAAAAGGAGACGGCGGTACGTTGAAGCATGTTTCAACCTCAGCCCTACAGTCCCTCGCTGCTTTCCAAAGCCAGTCTAGGAGCAAGGCTCGGCTGAATAAGAGCCAATGCATGGTGGGTACTTAGCCTTCTCTCTAGTTTTTTCATATGTTTTTCATATCATCGTATCCTATTTTAGACTTATTTATTCCTGCATGTGTGTTTGTGTGATAGAATGAAAGTATTTATTATTTATTGTTTGAATGTGTGTTTTAACTTTTTATTGACTTGACTTTTAAATAATTGGACAAAATGGGGTTTTATGTTATTTTAATATGTAGTCTCAGGTTTTACGATTGTTTTTTGTTATTATTGTTTTGTTATTTTAATCTGTTTTAAATTGAACCTGTTTTAATTACTGTATTGTGTCACAGGGCATTGAAAATGGGGCTTAGTCCCTGAAAACGTTTTGCCAATAAAACACTTGTGGGAATTTTCGACCATTTTTTCATCCTTGGAACATCAATTTTCCACCATCCAGCATTCTCCAACAACGAAGATTTTTATCTTCTAGTGTCTTCGTTCATGGGTTAGATTCGGTCTCCCTAACCTCCCCTAGGCCAACCCAGACTTTAATTAATTTATTAATGTGTACCTCGGTGCTAATGACCCTAGAAGTCAAAGCAGCAAGGGGAAAATCAGGCGGCCAGGGCATAGTATATCCCTAGTGTGCCGTATGGTCATGAATCAGATACCTCTATAGTATCTGCCACTCAGGACCCTCTTGGCCTGTTACGTGACTGATTTATTTTTCTAACACTTGGTTGTTTTTTCTTCCAGACACAAGCAACTGCAACTTGGTTTGAAAGTATGCATTTTGTTCAATCGGAACAGATGGAGTTTTCTTTTATTTTTTACGGCGTATCTACTTCTGGGCCATTAGCACCCTCTGTGACTAGAAAAGCTGTTCTAAACAAATAAAATGGACTACCTACTTTTAGCAATATTCTTCCTTGTTCTATTTTGTATTCTGGACGTACGCGCCATTTCCTCAATGCCTGAGAAACCAATAAAGTCCATGGATATGGCTATAAAGAACAATTGGCGGCAATATATGCACGCTCACTGTCAATAGGCCAATTTATTTAACTTTGTCTAAACTCCATCCTACTTTATTCAGACAAGCAAAGTAATCCTATAAGCAATATAAAAAAAGACTTATAAATACTTGTGTACAAAACTCGGTTTCACAAAGCGCTCTTTAATGGATAATTCGCCCAAAAAATAAATCGTTTTA
Source organism: Gonocerus acuteangulatus (assembly GCA_946811695.1). Taxonomy (NCBI): domain Eukaryota; kingdom Metazoa; phylum Arthropoda; class Insecta; order Hemiptera; family Coreidae; genus Gonocerus; species Gonocerus acuteangulatus. The sequence goes on from OX328124.1 coordinate 31,188,492, forward strand.
GGAACTATGGGTAAAAATAGTAAAAGTATAAATATATTTATTTTGTGTTTTTATGTTATGTTTCTTACCGGCCGATTTTCCTTTAATAGTTCGGAGAACGGGCTTCCATGTAGCGTGTAGGATGACACTTTGTTGTTTTAGGATGACACTTTCATCTCGGTTCAGAGTCTTCGGTTGTTTGAATATTTCGACGGCCTCTCTGACTAGCCTTCATTGACAATTGTCTTCTTTAGCTAGGAGTCTGGCTTCGTCAAAAAGTATTTGCCCGGGACAATCCTCAAGGTGTCTAGCTACTGCAGACGTCTGACATTCCTCACCCAAATTCTGAGGAAAGTGCTTATGTTATGCAGCTCCTTCGCGTCGGACTTTTCAGCTGTATTTTCCTCTTTCTCCGTCCAGATCCAATTTACCTATATATATATATATATATATATATATATATATATATATATATATATATATATATCAATTACTTTAAAGTTTTAAGCTCTTATTTCTCCGATTGACATCGCCTAATCAAAACTTTCATTAGAACCTTTTTTTTAGAGCATTAATTAAGCTTTCTAATGGTATTCTTCCGTTTATCAAGATTCTCAACCTTTTTCGAGATATTAAGGAAAGTAAACAAAGTTACTAAAACTTTTTATGTCTGTTAATAAAATATTTTATTCTAACCCTTCCTTAACTCCAAACGTAACCAAAATTTCAACATATTAGTTTTGATGAAAGTAGAACATGCAGAAAATGTTTCAACTGAATCCCATGATTCTAAGTACCCAAACCAAAAACGGTATTCAAAAAATATTTTTCCAATTTTCTCGAAAACGGTTAAAGCTATCGCCTTGAAAATGGTTTCATTCGTTTTCCTAGCCCATAAAACGAGTACTTAGAAGCTTATGAACTCAAAAAGTCCGACTCGCAGGAACTGCATCATCTTAGCGCGGTTCCTTTCTTATCCCTAGTCTAATTTGGAAAGATTAAAATATTTATTTATTGATAAGGCTTCGCAACTTTGGCGAATCGCCTGATGATTAAAATAGAAGCAGTTATTATTTTGGTTCCACCAGTCTTGAAAGGTCTTGATTTACGATCTTACCTGGAAGGGTCGGTCAACACTTGAAAGGGTCCCGCTAGTTACAAGGTCTTGGAATCTAGGAAATCTATATTTCTAACAATAATTTTTTTTGTTATTTTACTTAACTAGTTTTATTGTAAAATACATTATCCAACTATAAGCAATTAAGAAATAACAAGGAATAAAAACAGACAAAAAAAAACCGTTCGAATAAACGAAATCAATTACTTTAATGGTTTAAGCACTTATTTCTCCGATTGACATTGTCTAATTAAAACTTTTGTCAGAACATTTTTTGTAGAGCATTTAGTAAGCTTTCGAATGGTAACCTTTCGCTTCCCAAGATTTTCAACCGTTTTCGAGATATTAATGAAAGTATACGAAGTTCCCAAAACTTTTCATTATTTCTAGCTATAGAAAATTGGTCTCATTTTACCTATCCTGTTTTACACACAAATACATTTTCTTAACATAAGAAATTACAAAAATAAAAATCAATAAAAAACTAAGGGAAAGAGACAAAAATTACAAAAAGAACGACCAACACCCGTTCATAAGAACTAAACAGACGTATTTGAAGTTTTAAGCACTTATTTCTTCGGCTGACATCACCTAATCAAAACTTGTTTCAGAATCTTTTCTGTAGAGAATTTAGAAAGCTTTCAAATAGTTTCTATCCACTTATGAACATTTCCCAACCGTGTTCGAGATATTAATGAAAATATACGAAGTTCCCAAAACTTTTCATGTCTGTTCATAAAATATTTTATTCTAACTCTTCCTTAACTCCAAACGTAACCAAAGGTTTAAGATATTAGTTTTGATAAAATTTGAACATGCAAAAAATGTTTCAACTGAATCCCGTGATTCTAAGTACCCAAACCAAAAACGGTATTCAAAAACTATTTTTCCAATTTTCTCGAAAACGGTTAAAGCTATCGCCTTGAAAATGGTTTCATTCGTTTTCCTAGCCCAAGAAGCCTATAAAAAGAGTACTTACAAGCTTATGAACTCAAAAACGTAAGCGTTACGATTTTTTCTGCGCGAATTTCGCCCCAAACGCCATCTTCCAGTGGGCGGATTTTGCTGGTTAACGAACTTGACCTTTCAAATTGGACGACGGATTTTTTTACCAAATTTCATAAAAATCGGACCATCAGGGAAGCCAGAAATGAGCGAACAGACAAATATGTATGTATATATATATATATATATATATATATATATATATATATATATATACATGTATATATATATACAAATTTGAACCACCGTTATTTTCGGTCTCTAGGGGTTCTGAAACGCGAAATTTTCTTGTCGGCACTTCCGGATTGTTTCATTGTATCAACCTTATAAGCGGGGTTCCTCCCTATGGGGGAGGGAGGAACCGCGCTAAAACGTAAGCGTTACGATTTTTTTTGCGCGAATTTCGCCCCAAACGCCATCTTCCGGTAGGCGGATTTCGCTGGTTAACGAACTTGACCTTTCAAATTGGACGACGGATTTTTGTACCAAATTTCATCACAATCGGACCATTAGGGAAGCCTGAAATGAGCGAACAGACAAATATATATATATATATATATATATATATATATATATATATGTATATATATATAAATATATACGTATATATATACAAATTTGAACCACCGTTATTTTCGGTCTCTAGGGGTTCTGAAACGCGAAATTTTCTAGTCGGCACTTTCGGATTGTTTCATTGTATCAACCTTATATGCGGGGTTCCTCCCTATGGGGGAGGGAGGAACCGCGCTAATACACTTGACCTTTCAAATTAGACGAATGATTTTTGTACCAAATTAAAACTCGGGCCATTTTATAGTCTGAGAGAGAGCGAACTCTCTCTCTCTCTCTCTCTCTCTCTCTATATATATATATATATATATATATATATATATATTCTACTTTTTCATATACACTTTTTCTGGCAGGGGGTCGATAAAGCAGTATACTCTTGGTTCACATTTACTACTTTATTTGGTATGTTTCGCCCAATTCGGGCCAAGAGTGTACACCTTTATCGACTTCCTGCCAAAAAAAAAAAAAAAAAAAAAAAAAAAAAAAAAAAAAAAAAAAAAAAGTTGAAAATAAATATCGGGTCATCTTTCACAAGAATTTATATATATATATATATATATATATATATATATATATATATATATGTGTGTGTGTGTGTGTGTGTGTGTGTGTGTATGTATGTATGTATGTATAAAGGGTTGTCTGTTTATCACCACTCTATGAAAAACAGATGTCCATAAATTCATATCTAGTTTGATCTAATAACTAAAGATTAAGACATTAACTTCCCTTAAAAATAAATCCAGTAAGTGTTAGGGAATTATATGGTAGGCAGAGGAAAGGAAGAGATTGGAAAAAGGAGTCAGCTGGTCAATTTAAAATAGTTCAATTTGATTTCAATTACCTCTCCTTGTAGAAGCCCTCCTTTTTCAGCAAACACTTTCCTTAACTGTAATTAAACCGACAGTTTGCTTACTCTTCCTACTTCTGTTTGGTGTTTATCTTCGCCCCCTACCTCTTGAACAGGTGGCCTGCCATTGGATCTCCTAGAAGCTTGTTTTAGTCTGTTTTTCTTTCTTATACCTCTCTCCCTCTCTCTCTTTTACTAAATGAAAGTGGCTAATTGGTAATAGCCCTTATAAATAAATAACATTTATTCAATAATATTTATTAAAAAAAATACATGACCAAAGCCACTTTGTGATGTTGATTTGGCTTCATTGATCTGATTTTTTATCGAAAAAGTTAATTTACCTGTTAAAAAACCCTTTTATTTTATAAATTAAAAAAAAACAATTATTAATTGTTAAATTAAACAAAACAAAAAACTTTTATTTATAAGTTTTAAGAGTAAAAGTTATTTAGGAACTTCTAAAATATAGGTACCTGAGAATACAAGTTAAAGTAATACTTTTATTTTTTTAATGTGAAATAATAGTTTTAAGTATTTCAATCAAGAATTTTAGGGTTGAATAAGGTAAAAATAAGTGAAAAGTTCTTTATTTAGAAAATTTACTTTTGTTTATTTACTTAAATATACTTTTTTATACAAAACAAAAAATAAACATTAGTAGCTTTAATGTATTCCTTTAAACTTATTCATATTAAGTATTTTAATAACAATTACTTTAAAACTTTTATTTTTTAAGTTAAAAATCACAGTTAAAAAAAAAAAACTTTTTTAAAAAAAGTTTAAATCCAAAAAGTTATTCTATAACGTTTACTTTTTCAAAATGAAAGTAAAAGTTTAATAAATACTTGTTTAAAATAGAAGTTAACAATTATTTTCGATCCCTGAAATAAATGCTTTAGTCGGAGAACATCGTAATGAAAGTATTGGTTTCGCTCCACTGAAGATTAAGTGAGAGTTCCTATTCTAATTTTTCCAAATTCCACCAAACTACTTTACGGAAACGCGCTAAGTTAACGCACTTTCTGTATTCATTTTCCAAGAAACTAATGCCGAGAACTGAGTTCCCTTGTGGATAAAATTCAGAATCGTGGTATTTTAAATGAATCTAAATAAACACTAAAACTATTGTTAAATGATGGCTCGAAGTAGGAGACAATTATCCAAAATAAACCGTTTTTTTCTTAAATAATGACTTTCCTTGTACTTCATGCCACAATTTTATTTTAAACCATTCCGTGAATATATGTATTAATCCGTTTCTTTGGAGAAAAATCACGTATGCCCTTCCAGGGATTTTCCAGGAACCTGGATTAGGAAATAAGCGCGTGGACCTGTTAAAAAAATACGAGTTTACAACCTCGAAATTTTAGAAACCGTATTTTTTTGTCATGTAAATATGTCAGTATTAAATATTCTAAACATGTTTATTTAGTTCTATGTAAAATATATTTGTCTCCTAAAAAGATAATGTAAAAGATATTTTATTTACTTTTCTAATTTTAAGATATAATTGAAACCACCACTGATATCATATTTTTTTTTTTTTTTTTTTTTTTTTTTAGCGCGGTTCCTTCTTCCCTTTATAGGGAGGAGACCCGCTTATGAGGTTGACATTACAGAACCCGTAGATAACTAAACTAACAGTGGTTAAATTCGCATCTACTCGTGTATATATCGTCGATACAAATGCAAAGTATCGAATTCGAAAAAACGCATTTTTCATTTTAAATCTATTCTGACTGATGGGCGGCAAACTCTCGAATCTAAGTTCACTTAGAGAAAGGGGAAAGTCTGTCAAAAGCAACGAATAAAAGTTTTTTCACTCTACAAGGCTCAAAAATGGACTAATATTAATGAAATTTGATATAAAAATACTTCCTTTTATGCGTAAAAATGTACTAAATCGGTCTATCAGAAGGGGGGTTTTAGTTTGAGCTATGTTTGAATAGAATTTTCCCACCAAACGAAGGTTGGCAAAACCTCTGTTTTTATAGGACTATATGGGTTGTATAGTTATAACTTTTACCACTAGTGGTGCTCTACCCCACTCATGCGTTATTGCAGTATTCCGTTCCTTTTATTATTCCTCAAGATAAATAGACGAAAATGTTAAGTTTTTGTGTATTTATTAAGTAGTGTAGTACCACGCATACACAAAACTCTGGAAGGACATTAATTACAAAATTAGTAATTGAAAAAGTTGCTATAATATAATTACAAAATAATAATATATATTATAAATGTTAATGAGAAGAAATATTCACGTTTTAATTGTATTTATATAGATTATTTTATGCAGGTTATTCAGGAATGGACTCCACACTACCCAAATTTTGAGGAAAGTCCTTAGTTATGCAGCTCCTGCCTGACGGACATTTTTGTTACGGGGCTACTGGTGAGTGCTCAATAGTTCATTTTATTTAACCCTGGATTGACACCGTGGGATGAAAAATACACCACACTTTGTTCTATGGCGTGTTTCTTAAATTCTGTAAATCATAGACTCCCTCCTTCTTCCTAAATAGTCGGGAGTGTATTAGCTGGTTTGACCTAATATAAACAACGCCAGTTGTCCGCTATTGGCTGCATAAGTACGTCGCGAGTTGTGTATGGGGTATTTTTATCCCACGGTGTAGTTAACGTATGTCTTTTTCGCTGATCTGATAAATCTTCACGGGTCGATTACTATTATGATGCGGCTTTCCAAGTGACGAAATGGCCTGAAAACTGCCCAGAAAAGCTTTTTTAGCGCGGTTCCTCCCTCCTGCCATAGGGAGGAACCCCGCTTATAAGGTTGATCTCATGAAACAATCCGGAAGTGCCGACTAGAAAATTTTGCGTTTCAGAAACCCTAGAGACCGAAAATAACGGTGCTTCAAATTTGTGTGTATATATATATATATATATATATATATATATATATATATATATATATATATATTTGTCTGTTCGCTCATTTCCGGCCCCCCTAATGGTCCGATTTTGATGAAATTTGGTACATAAATCTTTCGTCTAATTTGAAAGGTTCGTTAACCAGCAGAATCCGCCCACCGGAACATGGTTTTCGGAGCGAATGTCGCGCGAAAAAAATCGTTCCGCTTACTTCATATGCTTGCAAGTACTCGTTTTATAGGCTTCTTGGCCTAGGAAAACGAATGAAACCATTTTCAAGGCGATAGCTTTAACCGTTTTCTAGAAAATTGGAAACATAGTTGTTGAATACCGATTTTGGTTTGGGTACTTGGAATCATGGGATTCAGTTGAAATATTTTCTGCATGTTCAACTTTCATCAAAACTAATATGTTGAAATTTTGGTTACGTTTGGAGTTAAGGAAGGATTAGAATAAAATATTTTATTAACAGACATGAAACGTTTTGTAAATTTTCCTTAATGTCTCTAAAACGGTTGAGAATCTTGGAAAGCGGAAGTTAACCATTCGAAAGCTTACTAAATTCTCCACAAAAAAGATTCTAAAGAAATTTTTGATTAGGCATTGTCAATCGGAGAAATAAGTGCTTCAAACTTCAAATGTGTTTGTTTTGTTCTTTTGACCGGGTTTTCGTAGTTGTTTAGCTCACATTTTAATGGGTTGTTGTTTTTTTTAATTGCATTCATTTATAGAATTAGTATTACTGTAGAAGAAATCAAGAAAATTAGAAAAATTTTAATATTTGAAATAACTATTTCTAGTAGTGGGGTTGGCCAACCAGTGGTGGGTGGATTCCAGGTATAAGGGTACGCTGCCCCTTGGTAAGGGGCCCTTTGTTTACGGGGGAAAGGTTGAACCAAAATAATAACGGTTTCTATTTCAATCTTCCCAAATGACACTAGGGATAAAAACTGAACCGCGCTAAGATGACTTTTCGATGAGTCGGACTTTTCTTTGATTTGGACTAGCAACTGGTGAAAGCTTATGTGACAGTTAGTGCCTAACTGGAAAACATATTAAAACCACTGAAGACACTGATGCTTGTTGTTTCGGATGATGAATCAAGTCCTGATGAACCTTCAACATCTTTTGTTAACTTGGACAAACCCGTGAAATGTTTATTTTGTAACAGAAAACATTTAGGAAGACGAAAACGCTATGTTCTGTGTGTAGAAGGGCCATGCACACAGATCACCAAAATGTGTTAAATGTTAATGAGTCCCAATTGGACAGAACATTGTATTTTTCTAAAGTTCCTATTTTTTTTTTATGGCTTTTGATCATTCTAGTTTATTGTTCGTAAAAAATATTTTCAGTTTAGTAAAATTTTTACAGGATAATTATTTGTTGTATGAACAATATTGAGTTTTAGGATTTCCTAGCTATTTTGTGAATTTTAATTCATATTCGGCAGATTTATTCCTGTTTGAATTTATTTCTTGATGTTCCTGCTCTATACGTTGCTCTTGTATAAAAAAGCAAAAGAAAAAATTGAAATTTATTTATTTTATATATTTTCAAAGTATGGGGTAAAATTTACCCCAGGGTGTCATTAATGTAGATGTCAATCCAAGGTTAAAAAAATATCTTTATTGATCTTGAAACAAAGTTTGTCCCTTATATTTCTTAATATCGAAATGGTTTTCGGTTTATAATTGCTCAAAAGTCAGATGAAAATAATTTTTGAATTACAAAACAAATAATGCGGGTTATAGTAATTTATTAAGATGTTAAAAATGTCTGACTCGCAGAAACAGCTTCATCTTAGCAGATTTCTGTATAATTCTTGTATATGGTGTGATTTGGAATGCATGAAGTACAGACTCCTAATATTTTACCTTCAATGACTCAAAGTAAATCATATTCCAAAATTTTCCTGAACTTAATTTATTGCGAATTTTGTAAGGTATAGAAAAGATTTGTTCCCACTTAAGATGATTTTCCAACCAATGTTATTTTAAATGTATTTTTGTTAACTGAAAGAATTAAAAAATATGATCTACAAATGGCATTCAAGGAACCACTCAATTAGATGAGAAGAGACCATATTATGCAGATTACTGATTGGTCACACTTTACTGACTCACTCATATTCAATGACTAAGACAGAACAACATCATTGCAGTAATGTAATGCATCATTGTCAGTGAAACACCTACTAATGGAATGCAATATAGGTGAACATCTAGAAATATTGTGTGCCTCACAGGAGCTACTGAAAGTAGCCAGTTTTATTTGAACCAAATTAAAATTTATAAAACATACTATCCTACATACATCCATTTATTTCGAGGACCAATTATGATTATTAACCTGAAGCCTTTGGCAATATTATTTGAAATAATGTAAGAATAATTCAGATTTTAATTAAATGGAAATTTATTTATTCTTATTATTATTTATTCTTTAACTGTATTTTTTAAAATTTATGCAGGAGATGTGGATTCGAGTCCAGGCAAAAGCAGGGATTTTTCTCACTTCAGGAGCCCTTTGAGAAAATTCCCTGCTGCACCACGGATGTCGGCGCTAATGGTCTACAAGTCTGTGCACCTTGAAAAAAAAAAAAAGGTTATTTCAAGCACACTCTTTAGGAGCGCAGCTTGAACTAACCTAGCTGAAGAATGCACTTAGCTATGCAGCTCCTACGTGAGGGAATTTTTCCCATTATAGTACCTAATTATTTTCTAACTATCAATCCTCAAACAGTTTTACACATGAAACAATGGTGTTCTTTCAGTAAGATCTACCACATTAACCCTTACCTTACGGGCTGGCCGACCCTGAAGTATAGCGATGTTTCATACTGGCCGGGCCCCTGTTACGAAGCTATTCTCGCTCTCCTCTCTATGGTGCGTGAACACTTTCATATAATTTCCTGTGTTAAAATTTCAAATTGTAGGAAAACATTATTTTATTATTTATTGTTATGAAATCTTCAAACCATATAATTTTAAAATCCAGCTGTTAAATTATATTCCAGGAATAAAAATAATGGGGCAGGGGCAAATAACTAAAATTTTACTTTCAAAAATATATTTGGATAAATAAATTTAAAATTAAAAAAAATTATGAATACAAACAATTAAAACTATTGTTATACGTCAACTCCTCTGTAAAAAGATGTGATTTTGAAAAGGGAAAAAACAGTTTTAACTTACATTTAGTTCAGAAGGCTGTGACGGACTGAAATCCGCCAAAAATCTCTCTCTCAGCTCACTACTGGTTTTAAGAGTGTCAGTGGCGTCAGATTCATGGGAAGTGTCTAATAGTATTCTTGGACTGATGACATATGAAAAAAACAGCTTTATCCAGTACATTAGTTGATATTGTCTGTCTTTTGGAGAATTGAGGTAAATTGTTTTTCTTTTTATTATATTCCTTTTTTGTAGCAGTTAGTTCATTTCGTGTTTAAATTTTATATTCAAGTATAATAAATCACTAAATTAATCTGAACCCAATGCGACCCTGAGATCAAAAGTAAAATTATGTATACATTTTTTTTAAGTATAAAATAATTGCACGTATATTTAAAAGTAAATAAATTTTATTATTATAATAAATATAAATTTTCTTTTACTGCATTATTCACTTTTTCTTTTAGCTTTAAATATTTAGGTTGAATTATGTAATTATATGCTCCAATAAATTTTTTGTAGACTATATTTTTAAATACAAAAAATATTTTTGTTTATGATATAGGTACTAATCAATGAAGCTCAATAAATAAATAACCTCTCTTTTATGAAAAAAAAAAAAAATCCTTTTCGATTTACGACTTTGGATCTAACAATGGCGGAGTTAATTTTTTCGAAGCCTGACCCAGGTATCCATAATCCCGAGCCCCTTCGTCACAAAATGTTAATTCCCCCGACAACTAGTGGTGAAAGAAATAGCTAAAGCTTCCCTCAGACCTTGCTTAATAGCCCCAAGGCCGAACTTCTGGAAAAGTCAGCCGGAAAACGAGAGAGGAGGGTCGGGCTGCTGTAGAAGTCCTTCGTTCTAGGGGCATGGCGCGCCTGGACTAGTACAGCAGTCTATAGTAAGGAAAGGGTTAATAAAAAAACTTTTTTCGTTTAGAACCTGCTGCTCAAATTCAGGAACATGAATATGCTTTAGGTCCATCCGACAAACCTATGTAATGTACTGTATAACATTCAGTCTTCTTTTTCGTACATGGCCACCGCTCATGAGCGAACACCAGGGGACACTTTTTGTAACAGTTTTTATCAGTTTAGTCATCGCTAAAGCATATTTATGCTAATAATAAACTAAAATATGGGAAGATGTATTAAAACAACCAAAAAAATCTTGTCAACAGGTTTTTAATATATATAAATACATTGAAAAAAGTAGTGAAAAAAGTGGTTTAAATAACGCTTCACTCCCATGAAGCAATTAATAAGTTCAAACCTATAAAAATATAAAACATGTTTAAAATGAGTAAATATAACAATACTTATAATTAATTGTCTTAGAATTCAATGTCAGATCAAATAAAAGATATATCAATAAATAAATTGTTCATGAAGATATTGCTTAACAATAATCGTTGGTGATATTTTTACTTGAAAAACATATAGATAATACATTGAACTACAGTTAATATAATCTTATATACACCTAGAAATGTGCTCAAACATATATTTAAATTTGTACAAAAAATTATCAGTTATAAAATAAAAATCATACTTAATAGCTATATATACTTCAATATGAAGGTACAGTAATACTTCAACTTTCACAGATATTCTATTTTCTGACTAATACGGACGGACTGAAAAAGAAAAACAAGATCATTTAAATACTTAAGTCTTATTTAGGACGGAAGATCAGGCTTAATTATCACATTAACAACAAATAGTTTAAGGGAAACTATGTGTAACTAAGGCACCTAGATTTTGATGAGAGAATACAGATTTTTTGGAATGGCAGTCTGCATAATTCCTCCATTACAATTAATGGTAATGGTCTAGCGTTATGCTTTGGTTTCTTGTTCCATTTCGAAACGTGTTTGAGATTCCTTCAGGTACTCTCTCTTTTTCTTCTGAACGACCCCTTCCGCGAGGAAGAATCCTCCACACCAAAATGACGCGATGCAGCCAGCTATAGCGAGTGCGAATGCCCAACCGAAGAAGTTGTTGTCGTGTCCAAGCATCCAACCGTCCTGATTAGCCCAAATTGCAAACACTATAATAGCAATACCACTGCAAGCACCTGAAAAAATATTGGTTTCATCAAATAACCTCCTGAATATGTTCAACATATAATCAAAAGTGAACACATGAGTTCGCCCATAGCAATCAGTCTCGAATTCAACAGCCATAAAGTAAGAAAAGTAAGAAAGGAATTCATTCCCGTTTATTGCAAATATAACCCTTATATAACCCATTGACTGCCCCAGTACTTTTCAAGATTCCGGTCAAGAAAACTGATTTAATTTAATCATTTTTCTTATTGAAAACTATAATTAAAGTACATAATGATCACCATAAAGCATATAAAATTTGTTTCTTGCACAAAAAAAAAAGGTTATATGAACGGCCTCGAAGTTTGTTTATGCAACGGAAAGTTCTTCACAGAAGCCAACTATGAGTTAGTTTGTACCCAGCCATGCTTCAACCTGTTGTTATGTTACTGAATCGCTACATGTTTTGTTCTTTGAGGGCATATTTACATATTAACACTGATTTCTTACGAGTTACCTCATAGCTGGAATCCGAGGCAATAACGCAAAGTATGAAGTAACTCGTAGTTGGTAGTCCATGTGTTAAATTCGATTTTCTGTATTCCAATGAAAAATTATCATAGTTACAAAATACTACTCTAAAGAACTGTGATATCTTAATGCATTATTATATAATTCATAGATCTGTGCGATTTAGAAAGCTCATAAGAGTAACTCTTAATGTTATAAGAAGGCGACCCTATATTTTAAAATGTATTTTAAATATCTAGGCTGGCCCTGCCTGCGGAAGATTCTCTAAGGTTGAGACTGTGCATTTTATTTTAAGTGCTCTTGAAGAGGCATCAAAGGGACTAGAAAAATGTAGAGCAAAATAAAGGATTATTAAATAATAATTCATATTTAATGAAATTTGACATTCTGCCAAATAAAATACATCGTGAAACTCTTAATATTTTGCCTTGAATGGAACAAATCCAACACTTCGAAAACCTCAAGCACCATTTTCTCAGACTGTGTTGGTTTTAGCAAACATTACCCCTAATGTTTCTTTGTAATCAATTTATTAGGCTTTCAAATCATCCCAAAAAAATTCAAAATGTATCTTATGTTAGTTTGGATAGGTAGTGCGTGAAAAATGTTCAACTCAATCCATCATTTTGGAGAACTTGCTGCCAAAATTTTATTTTTTTAATGCTTTAGTTTGAAACTTCAAAGAAATTCTTAGAGTTTAAGGAAATTCTCTTTAATTCTTATAAATAACACATTCCAAGCTGTAAATTTACACCTGCCGTGCATAATATTATATTTTGTATTCGTTGTCTTGCTGAGGTATGAGCTCAGGTTAAATATTCGGGCCCGGCGTCATGGCATATGCATCAGCAGATAGCTTGGCTTTCTTTCTATCCCCACTATGACCCCAACGCTGATGCTCGAACGACAACAATAGAAGATAACAAATTAGATGGAGGATTCTAACATTTTAAATTAAGTATTGAGGTTGTAAACAAACAGGTGTGTTTTTTTAATATAGAAATGTATCTTTAATGACATTGAAGATTTCAAGTCATTAATAATTAAAAGAAAACGAGAATTAATGTACTTACCCACAACAAGCATGATAAGTCCAATAAGAAATGAAAGTTCAACAAAATATTTCTGATCAGGTCCACAGCAGAGGAAAAACAACAAAACCAGGACGAGAGAAAACAAAACACCAATAAACGCTAATGTGTAGAAAAGCTGCGTGACAATAATAAATGCTGCAAAAAAAGAAAAACATTATTTAAAATCATATTTGTTCATAATAAATACAATTTTGAATTGTATACTAATAATTATTTAACTTATTACATAATTATTTGCTTTCACTATTTATTTTATGCCAAAGGCCACTTCTCACAATAATTCAGTCAGTAAAGCAAGTAGAACAACGTAGCTGCATGAGCGTTTTAGAATTCCTTTCTACAATAATCACTCTGGAGTGAAGAAGAATTTTTATCTTAAATCTTATAAAAAATAGACAGCCTTCCAGAGTAGCTCTTAAAGCATAGGGATTTAGGTCCCTCAACCCACAACTTGTGGGGATATTTAGTTCATAGCAGAGCACATAAAGGACCATGACTAGAAACAAGCTCTTTACATAAAATAAATCAGTGGATTTCTTCAAAATTTCTGATTTCATATCAAATTTATAAAAGTGAAATAGCATAATAAAAGAAATTATAAGTCATTTATTTCTGACTTTCCTAAGGAAGATTGAAGGTCATATGCATTAAGGTGTGCACACTCTGTACCTAGGATTTTCGGTTTGAGTAGTTGCTTTTCTTTAAGACGAAATGAAAAGAGTTTTAACCTAAAGATAGCCTGCCACAAAAATCTGTATTATGCATAACGGGACCAATTACTTTTCAACATTTCGCACCAGGAGATTAGGTTGTAGTTTTTGGTGGCTTTGCGGGAGGTAGATCTTCAGGTTGCTAATAGTCCAGTGATAATAACCTTTGAAGCCGGGAGAGAAATTCTTTTTTGAAAACCATATTTTGCTATTTGAAAAATCCAGAATAATGGAATTAAACCACTGTACAATACATAGGTCGGAACATGCTATCAGTGACTTAATGTTCCAGGAAAATTAACTCGCCAGGTTGGGAATCGAATACAGATACTCCCATTTAAGGATCGGGTACAAATATTATTATTTGTATTTCATGACATTTCCTATGAGACAGGTAAATATCTGGAAGGAATATTGACAGGGCTGTTCTAGACAGCGAAAGAAGAATGCATTTTCTTTTTCAGGAGAGCCATTTGCAGTGTTTTGTAAAGAATGTTCTGGTTTGTACTTAATCAATCATGAAATTTATAAATACAGTAGAACGCCAATTATCTGAATCGACTCCCTAAAGGGAGAACGGGCAGAAAAACAAAGATGCCAGTGACGCGACAGCAATATTTATTTTTATACTTCAACCATTCAACTAGAGTATTGATTTTTCAGTTTAAGTTTGTAGATCTTTGATTTTTTTTTATTGTGGTCTATGCCATAATGACATTTTTGCTGTTGAACTAAGATAAAACATGAACCAATAGTTCGTTTTTATAACCGATCTAGAAGTAATTTTTTCAGTAATGTATTAATTAATTTGTGTTGAAAGTACTTTGGAACATTAATAAATAATATTCTACAACGTAATATTATCGTTTATTTTATATTACATGTCCAATTATCCATATTTTTGATTATCCGAAACACCTCCATCCCAATCAATTCGGATAATCTGCGTTCTACTGTAAAATGATAAAATAATCTATGATAGAAAAAGACGATGAGCCTTAGTTATCATAAATGATCTAATCATCGACTGACTAATATTTATTATTTATTCATATGCAAAATCAAAATAAGATAATAAAAAAAAATTAAGAACAGAGATATAATACTTACGAGGCATAAGATAACCTCTTATTTGGTCGTAACCAGTGGTAAAAGGATCGTATATCCAACGACAGCCAACATAAAATCTCCTTTGGAACTCATCTTGTGGATCAGGGAGGGACCTAAAGCAGTGAGCCCATAAACCAAGCCTGTCGAACTTAGCTCCTGTTATCCGGGAGTCAGACACAAGCCAGCTAGCCGAGCAGAATGATACAACTATGCATACAAAAGCTATGATAAAGACACCGACAGCAACGTTACCAGAGAGCGTACGTTTCTTCATCTAGAAAAGAAATGAAAAAATTATGAAAATGAAATTAATGTAATAATTCACAGGAAATCATCCCAGCATCATAGCAAGCTTCCTTACACTGATATGTATATTTGTCGAGTCGTTTTAATGTTTAGAAAAAATAAATGCATCCTCCATTGTAAACTTCAAGAGTATGATATTTTGCACTAAAATGGCCACAATGAACAGAAAGCAGAAATAATAAAGAATCTCTGTTTTTGGACTTTACACAAAAAGTCACGTCAAAATAATTAATCTCTTTCTCATTTTTTATGTTTGGTTACACATACAAACTCCTTTTACTGGGAAAAGAATAGTTATAAGTACCTTTAATAGAAAGAAACACACTTCAGAAAATTCAAGCAATGATATGGTCCTTTTGAAATTAACATGTGACCCATACATGTAGGAAAGTTATTTTGTAATGATTGTAAGCTTTTTGAATGGTCTCCTCCCACAATTCCACAATATCTCGACCGTTTTCAAAATATTTAGCAAAATTTATTTATTTAAATTTTAACGTCCATTTGTTATTAACTACGAATTTTAGGACGGGTTATCTATAGGTTACCACCCTTTTCTAGCCAGGATAGGGGTGATGCCTTTTCTTTTTTCGAAAGAAAAGTCACCGCCCCTAGTGGGAATCGAACCCACGACCTTTGGCACGGAGTGATGAGAGCTCACGCCTTAACCCTCATGGCTACCGGGTCTCCTATTTAGCAAAATATACTAAAATTTAAACAATTTGTCCAGGAGGCGGCTTCACCCTGGTTAACAAAATTAATCTTTCTTTTAAACTGAGTATTTTTGTGCCAAATTTCAGAAAAAATCGTTAAATTTCATTATTGTAGGTACTGGAGAGCAAGCACACAAGTAAATACAGCATGAGGAAACGGGCTAACACAGATGTCAACTGAAAGGATAAAAATTAACTTAAGAAAAACAATATCATGTTTATTAACTGGAATTTATTCTTTCGGTGACTCAGAAAATTTATCAATTGTTCTGGCAGCTGTACCATTTCTTTTTACGTTACAATAGCTAGCAAAATTACTTCAACCCAGTCATTTTTTGCACACTATAAATGCCGTGTAGTTTAGTACTTCCCACCTCTTGGCTCACACTCCAACAGGGATTATTTGTAAATGTACTTGAGTTATTCTAAAACCGCCATCTGATTTAACCCGAAGGGTAAATGCTTGTACCAGCAACAGTAAATGCTTGTGGCAGTTTAAGAAAACATGCCATTAAGGTTTCTGCAATTATTTTAAGAATTGTAAAATGCCTTAGGTGGAGCATGGAAAAGTAAAAGTAGATAAACACTATCTAATAAATATTTGTATGCAAGATAATGTTTAAGCACACATAGCCAATATGAAAAAATTTTGCACGTAAAGTCATCTATGTCATACAATGATACGTTCACACTGTGAAGAATGATGAAAACAGAATACTTTTTGTTATAATCATGAGTCCAAAATACAGAAGTAATTCAAATCTCATTAATTTATTATTCAAGTAATTTATTATCACTTATGTTCTATACAGCACAGATAACACAAAGATTGGTTACAAATTTACAACTAACAATAACTCTGTAGTTATCATCGAAGAACTACATGTTTTTGTTCAAACAACATTTTTTTATTTTATAGGCGTAGCAATATTCTGCCATATTGATGCATGTAAGATTTAAATCAGTTGCTTGGGTTATACTGGTAAATGTAATAATTTCAGTGTATCAGAAGGTACAAAAAAGTTCACATTGTTTTTTTTTTTAAATGTTTCTCAATCATTTAATTACTAATATCTTTTTATATTTCGTTTATGTTTAAAAACAAGAACTTTCTTTAAAGTATACTTCTAAGATCTTGGCTGGTTTCAAAACAAAATATTGAAGAAATTATAAGTAAAAACTGGATATCTAATACATTAAAACCAAACCACAGCTTATTGACTGTGTACTTTATTACTTTACCTACTTTACTTAAGCTGGAGCTAATATAACATGTCCCTCAAAAGCTTGGTTTCTTTTTTCAGCAAGAAAGCAGCCTTTGCTCTGGCCAAGTCTTAACTTAATGATGAACTTGTACAAAGTTTGTCAAACAGTTTAACTAGGCATTCAAAACAGAAAAATAGAATTTTAATTACTTTTTTTTATTTAAATGTTCTTTAATTTTTCATTAATTATAAAGGATTTGCGTTCATATTTTAAAAATTCCTTAATATGTTATCCTATCTCGTAAATATTTAATATTCTGGTTAGGTATGTTCAAACTTCAGAGTGACAAGCACCCTTGTTCGGTGGCAAACAAAAATAAAAATATACTCACCTTGATTTTGAAGAGACAGGTTGTGTAAAAGTAACATAAAATAAACACCAAATCAAGTTAAAACGAACAGTCTTTGAGTTCGCATTCAAAAATTACAATGTAAACAAACTAACCAAGCCAGTGAAACATGAACACACCCACTTCAAAACAATTCTAAATCGAAATACCTTATAATCGAGAGATGAGTCGATATCATGAAAAGGAGGTAAATTTAAACGCAATGAAGGCGTTCAGATGAAATATTTCAATACACGCTGGGGTGTACTAAAACGCAAGACTGGCGTACAGATGAAATGTTTCAATATATGCTAGGGTGTGACTCAGTGTGCACAACCAAACCTCTAAGTAAAATACTATTAGAAGAGGCGACACCCATCTCGACCTTGGCTGTGTATAGTTCCCACTCCCACCCAAGGGACTCAAGTGTGAGAAATTACTCGAAAGGTAATATTGTTAGGAACAGTGATGCCTTTCTTCGTCACAAGGACGTTTTCATAGATAATGGAAGTGACCTAGTTACTTATCTTATATCTTCAATAAGCCAAGACATTATTACTAAAGACAACTTCTAGATATTTGAGGACTAACTCTGGGGCGTATATAGAAAACAATTTCGGGGGGGGGGCTAGCCGCATTTGGGGGATATGGAATACTAAAAATCTGGAACTAGGAATACTTAGCCAACTTAAACGCTATTTCATTCAAAAATAAATTATTTTTTCTGAACTAAGTGATACATTTTTTTTTTCGATTACGTCGAAATTTCGAGGGGGGGGGCTGCAGCCCCCCCATATATGCGCCCATGGAGTAACTATGAGCTACCACATCTCTCAAAGTACTCTTCTCGTACATCTTTAACATCTTTCAGTTCAACTTTAGTGACCAGCCAAATTTCAGTACCCCTTACCATTGAAAACCGCCATTGTTTAATACCAACAAATGACTCTACTTAACGGAATCAGTTCCGTTTAATTAGTTCATATTTAATAATTAATATTTATTTATTTATATAATGCTTGATCGCAACGGAGGCGACTAGCAAATTATTAAGTCTGTATGAAAACGTCAGCTTTGAGCAAAATTATAATAGTAATAAATAAATTATAATAGATAGGTAATCATAACATATAGGAAATTATGTTATGATTAATATAAAACAATAATGTATATCATTATTAATATAAAACATTATTGTTTTATATTAATAATGAGAAATAATATAAAACATTATTGTGTTATGTTAATAATGAGAATTAATATAAAACATTATTGTTTTATATTAATAATGAGAATTAATATAAAACAATAATGTCCGCTTGGTATTTAAGTTCTAAGGAGCAGAGAAAGAGCTAACCATATAACGAATTTGAACAACATTAGGTAATATCTAAACGGGTGTACCTAATAAAATAAAAAATATATAAGTGATAGTAAAACCTATAATGAATGAATGAATTCTAAGCTTCGAAATATATTAAAAAAATTGTAATGCTCTACAAATAACGTATTCGGTATTTGCAAGTTTTTATTTTATTTTATGGCGTATCAATAAGTACGCTATTAGCGCCGGTCTATATACCGGTTCCATAATTCATATAGGTTTCATCCTTTTATAATGCCAACAGCACGTGGTCGGTCACCCATTCAGGTACTGGCCACGTCCGACTTTGCTTAACTTTGGTTATCAATGGGAACAGATGCATTCGAGATTATTAAATCAACTTTTTAAGTTTTAGCGCGGTTCCTCCATCCATCCATAGAGAGGAAAACCTCCTATGGGGTTCACCTCATAACACAATCCCGAAGTGGCTGGAGTGGAAAATTTCATTCTAATTATTGGCGGCTTTGAATGGTCACCTTTCACTTCACCAAATTTCCCAAAATTTTCGGGATATTTCACAAAATATAGGAAACTAAAACAGTTCTTCTATTTATAGAAAATTTATTTCTTTAAAAAGAGTTCTTTAGTATTTTTGATATTTTTATTTAAATTTAATCGGTCAGTTAATATTTTTATTCCTCCTTTTTTTGCGTTCAGTCTACCTAAATGGAAATTAATTTGATCAAGTTTTATTAAAATAAAATAAATAATTTACTGCTTATTTAATTCATTAATTTATGAAAAAGTTATTGTTCAATGATAGAAATCATTCCTTTATTGAATTCCATCCTGAGCTGTCTAATGTTTCAAATATGTGAGACATATTGGCTTCTGATATTTGTGGATATTTATAAGAAGGCTGCGTTGCTTGGGTCCTTCCTGCGTACTTCAGTTTGACTCCGTTTAAATTCAGCTTTGATTCGACGTAGCACCACCAACCATCTTCGTATTGTTCGTCTTGGACCCACCAAATATGTTTTGCTTTAAATTTTTCAATAAATTTGATTATTTCGGTCGTTGGGAAGGGGTATAGTCGTTCAATCCTTCCGACAGCAATGGATTTACCTAAAGATCTTTTGTTCATTTCCTCTTTCAAATGATGGAAAACAGTTCCCGAGCAGAGTATTATGTCATTTACTTCTTTAATGTTAACTGACCCTTCTTCAATGAAAGGCTTAAAACTGAAAAAAAATTATTAGGCTAATTCAATCACTCATTCAATTAGATATTATTTTGTTTTTGTTTCACTACGAAAATTGCAGAAGGTCAATTAAAAACAAAACGAAACTTTACCTTATCCTTTTTTAGAAGAATGTTTTTGACACCATATCTGGTGCTCTTAAAGAATAGAGGGGACCCAGATAGAAAACAACATATAAACAGCTCTGAGACAAATTTTGCACTGGCCACTCCTGTCAAGATAGAGAAATCCAACATGGCGATGTTTTATGATTAAATTTGAAATGAAATTTGTTTTATGTTTAAATTTGCCTATGTCTTGTATGTTTTAATGATCTTACCCCAATTGTGATTGGTGAGTCGCTATTTGGATTTTCTTTCTTTTTTTTTTTTTTTTTTTTTTTTAATTATTTTCTATTTGTGAGCAGATCACCTTGCTGTTGCGGAGCTCCATAAATAAATAATTATTTTCTTATTATTCTACAGACTTAGGGCTATGACAGAGTTTTAACAATATTTTTTTCTGTTATAAGAGTCCTTGTATAATAATTCTTTGGTTATTATTAGAGATAGCATTCAAATTCAATCTCTGCCTAAACAATGTCTGTCTATAAAAAAATCATCCCCGTAACATGCCACGAGGGCTCAGAGTAGTAGATACTGCAGAGGTATCTGATTCTTGACCATACAGCACACTAGGGAGACAGTGTGGTGAGTACTATGCTCCGACCACCTGACTTTTCCCTTTGCAGCTACCCATAAATAAATTAATTATATGCGCGTTGGGCCTAGGGACTCCGAATCGAACTCACGAACGAAGACACCTTAAGATAAAATCTTGGTTGCGCTCGGGCTATTAACTCAGGTCCTCCAGAATATCAGTCGAGTGCTCTACTATTGGGCTAACCTCACCCCATCATACTCATTTAGTAAAATATAAATTAATGTTTCAATTTCAATATTCTAAAATAATATTAAAAAAGGGTTATTCTCTCATAAAAAGTAATGAACGCAATAACAAAAAAATACCATGATTCTCCAGCAAGTTCTTGCATCGATGAGAAGTGCTGGGTACACTTATGGTACTCAAAAGGAACGAAAATAATCAACGGTTTTTGCTTTGAACATTTTGCCTGTTTCTTGAGAAGATGATAGAAGTTGGAAGGTGTTGAAATATTGGCGACTTCACAGGAAATACTTGAATCAGTGTCGTTATCTGTTATAGTTTCAATTATATTTCGGACCTGTTTTGTTTGAGTGCAGTAATAGACTTTTGAAGTTTTATCACCTGCTATAAATTCAAATAAAATTATTTATTAAAGATAGGAATAATAGTTTTTCATAATTTAATAGTAAAAACTTAGTAAAGTGAATGCCGTTAGCATAAATATCCATCATTCGTATTTTAGTGTGTTTCTTCCTAACTTACAGAAGGGGAACTTGAATTGACCCAATTACCGCTTATGAAATCGACCCGATAACGCCCGAAGCGCGATCGATGTTACAAAAAAAACTATCGTTCAACTATACATATTACGGTCTATGCATTCATTTTTACGCTTTCAAGCATCTGCAAAATCAGACTGAATGTGCATAGAGGTTCGTTCATGAGCGTATACGGGAATGTTGTGTTTCTTTTTCGCCGAATGTCTTGCATATCTCTTAAGGTTTTATATTAACACTTTGATGACACCAACGTCTTGATTTTTTTTTTTTGGTAGTTTTTTTGTTCATCGTGTTTGATGCCACTCGTCGTCAGTCTTAACAAACTTCCACGTGTACTTTTTATAACTATCTTGGGTAGGAAACTAAATGAAAACACTCCCGAGGCTATCTAGTTTTGAGAAATGTGTAAAACTAGAAATTTCGTTTTTGATACTCTAAAACGATGGATTGAATGGACATTTGTTTACACGTTTGACATTCTTCCAAAGTATGATATATAAATGGAGGATACGTGTGGAGTAGAGGAAGTATTTTTTTTTTTTTTTTTTTTTTTTTTTTTTTTTTTTTTTTTTTTTTTTTTTTTACGGCGCATCTACATCTTGGCCATTAGCGCCGAGGAAGTATTAAACAAAATAAAATAAAAGAAAAACCTTTAACAATAGAAATTATATTGTGAGAAAATTTCGATAGGACCACCTCAGTCGAAGTAAAAATAGTTAAATATTAAAAATTTTCTGCCCAAAGCTTTCCGAATCATTTGATATTTAAGCATTATATAGGAACACGTTAAAACGTTACAATTCTTCCGGATTTTTTCGTGGCATTCCCCTTACCAAGAGTATATTTTCAAAAATGCCAATTCTTACCAAAAATGTAGTTTGGAATGATAAATGTAACTTTTGTTTTCAGTTCTTTCGCAGCACAGCTTAGGTAATCGTGCATGATTTTGAGAAGGTTTTTTGGATGGACGTCTTCCGGTGCTGACCATAAAGCCAGGGAATTTGTTGCCACCGAAGAATAGCCAGCTTCGAAACCAGCCAAAGCATAAGGAGAACATATGGACGAAGAGGCCTTGTAGTTTCCCAGGTATGGAGAAAGACCAGATAGCAAGTTCTTTTCGGCCCCAGATCCTCTACTCGATATGTTTAAACTTGGTTTCATGCACCTCCTTGAACAGCTCATGTGAACGTCTATTCCTTCCTGTCAAAAGAAAGCAAAATGGGACATAGATGAAGGCACTTATGTTTGTAATGAATTTAGCTTTCCTGTTTTAAGGAAAGCTTCTTTGTGCTTTACATTTAGCATAGGCCTAGAAGGCATCTTCCGGTAGACATTTTGAGCATTATATGTCAGGTATACTGCCATAAGAAGCATTATTATGTTCTCAGAGCAAGAGAACATAATAATGCTTCATTTGTGTGAAACAAAAAACCGGCTTACCTGGTCTTAAAAAGGGCTTAAAAACTGCATATTTGTATAGCAATAATTGATCGGAAAGGAACAGGCATGTAAGGTAAATAGGAATAATTGGAAACCGAATCATGATTTCGAGAACAAACCAGACATAGATCAAATATGTGTTTCAGCTGCTCAAGTTAAATGGATACAGATGGTGATTATATTTTTAATATAATTACAGGAACATAGGAAAGACTTTCGCATATTAACAGCCAACAAAGGACAAAGCCAGAAAAAGTACCGACATGTCAGATTTCTGGGTATTCCCGAAAATGCATGCCATTGGTCAAGAAGTGAACAGTCATATTTCTTCACAATATATACTTACTCCGTGGACGGCGGAAGGTCAACAAATAAAATCTTCAACACTCAGTATCACCAACTTTATTTCATCCCTACATGTTTCACACCTTTATTGGTGCCTCAAATTAACCACCCATTCATTATTAAAAATATGTTCTAAATTTAGGTTATTTTGTTTATTTCCTGAAATTTGGAAGGACTTTTGAATTTTGTTTTTATAAATTTCCTTATTATAATTTTGAATTCTTTCAGAATACAATTTTAAACATGTAAGTACAAACAATATTTTAATGCAATTTTGTCTTTCCAATATAAATTACTAAATTTAGAAATATGTCGTAATTACCAGCTGCGTTGTAAATTAAGTAGGAAAGAATTAGATTGTAAAAACCTTCTACTAGGGCAAATTAGCGATCCAAAAATGACTTTAATTTTAGAAACATGTTTAAAATTGTATTCTGAAAGAATTCAAAATTATAATAAGGAAATTTATAAAAACAAAATTCAAAATTCCTTCCAAATTTCAGGAAATAAACAAAATAACCTAAATTTAGAACATATTTTTAATAATGAATGGGTGGTTAATTTAACGGATTCTATTATTCCAGAAGAAATATTAAACTTTTTATCACTTAGTGACAATTTTAATATTTTTAAGTCTTTAAAGGAAAACGACATAATAAATTATGTAAGTAATATGGAATACATGCTTGAAAACATTGAGGTTGACGAGGATACTAAAAATAAAATTAGAGGAAGGTTTTCAAATTTACTTAGTAAAGGTAACAATAGCAAAAATTATAAATGCATATCAGATGATATTAATATAAAACTGGCTGAAAAATTAAGAGTATTAGAAACAAAGACACAAAACTTTTTCCGTCAAAACTCTAACTTATACATTATTAGAGCTGATAAGACCAACAAAACTGTTATTATTGACAAGGAAAATTACATTGAAAAAATGAATAACGTATTTGCGGACAGCTCAGTTTTCAAAGAAATTGATTACGATCCTACTAATGGGTTAACAAATAAAGTTATTAAATTTGTGGACAATTTGGTAAAGAAAAAGTTCATAAACAAAACAGATAGACTAAAATATATCAATCATAATAGCTGCATTCCACTTGCGTATGGCTTGATAAAATTACACAAAGACAATCATCCATTACGACCGATCATAAGTGCTACCGATTCTCCTACTCATAAATTAGCAAAACAATTTGATAAAGAACTGAAGCCATTTGTTACAAATAATCCTTTTGACGTAGAGAACGGGGTGGAACTAATTAGATTACTTGAAAATGTTACAATAAAACCTGGATATAAATTAGTTTCATTTGATGTAATAAATATGTTCCCAAATATATCCGTAGATACTGCTATCAGAATCATTAACAATAAATGGGATGAAATAGTTGCTAATACAAAAATTAAGGATAAGAATTTATTTATTGAGGGTATAAAGCTGTGCACTAAAGATGGATATTTTAGATTTAATAACAAAATTTACAAACAGAGATTTGGCGTTCAAATGGGGAATCACATATCGGTGTCAATTAGTGGCTTGGTGATGAATTCCTTGCTGGTTGAAATTATTAAAGAATACAATATACATATACAGTTCTTGTACAAATATGTTGATGATTTATTGCTATGTGTTCATCAGGACGATATTGAAAGGTTATTTACAATTTTTAACGGTAAAAGAAATCTAGGTTTTACTAAAGAAGTAGAAATTGACAATAGGATTTTATTTCTTGACGTTGAAATCATAAGGACAATGGAAAATACTCTTGAATTCAAATGGCAACAGAAAAAGACAAATTCGGGAAGAATGATTAATTTTTATTCCTGTCATCCCTTAACATTTAAAAGAAACCTTGTTTACAATAGAACTTTAACTGCCTTGCTCAGAACAAGTCCAAAATATTTTCCAGAAATTAAAAATATATTAAGGTCTACGTTCAGAAAAAATTGTTATCCTAGTGAGATAATAGAGAATGAAATTAAACGAGCAGAGAAAAAGGTATCATATGGAAGGAATACGCACAGGGTTGATAGCAGCAAAGATAATTCTAAATTTGACACACAGGTTTTTAAATTTTCAGATGAATTCTTTTTGGAGGATAAGAAAAATGTTTTAAAGAGGAAAAGGGATGACGATGAACAAATAGCACGGAAATGCATAAAATTAGAAAATATATCTACTACTGAAAGTCCAAATTTGAATGGTGGCAATAGTTTAAAAAGAAAAAGAGAATCAAGTGGTGGATCGGAGGAAATAACTAATTACATAAAAAGAACTAAAATAAAGCAAGCAAAAATTGATGATTTTTTCAGCAAGGGAATTCGAACGGAGAAGGACAAAGATATATTGAGAGAAAGCACAACGCCATATAATAATCATATTTATGAACAATTAGGCAGAAAAAGATGTAAGGTTTTAAAAGATCAGAATACAGAACCATGCCGTTATTTTGGCTTCAATTATAACCCAATAATTTCCAACAAAATAAGACATATATGTAAAGATATAGGCAGGATATCTTGGAAATATGACAACAGAATAAAAAATAGCTTTAGTCATATTAAAGATAAATTAAAATTAAAAGAAACTAAATACAATATCTACAAAATTAACTGCAATAGTTGCAATAAATCATATATAGGGGAATCGGAACAGCTACTTAGAAAACGAATTAAGCAGCATGCGCAAAGTATTGATAAAGGAGAGAATAAAACAGCGTTGGCTTATCATGCTATAAAATATAAACATAGTTTTGATTTTGAAAATATTAGCACATTAGGTAAAGAAAGAAATAGATTGAAAAGAAGAATAAAGGAAAATATCCATATCATAAAAAATAGGAAAAAAGTGGTAAATAAAAAAACGGAAATACTACATTTAAATACTATCTTTATTAACTTATTTGACAAAAAGTAAAAGTATGTTTTTATGTTGAAGGTGGGAAGAGGGTTTTAATTGTTAGGACTATATTTCTTCTGGAAATTCATTTTTTAAAATTTTTAAAGGTATGACATATCGATTATCGATCAGCTGTTTATTTTTCGCCATATTGAATTCTTTCAGACCATGATCATTCTAGACGTGGCCGTACTGGTGGAAGGTTATCCTCCTCAGGTGTAGGCTGTAAGTTTTATTTTTGTATTTTTTTCCCCTGAAGAGGCACCAATAAAGGTGTGAAACATGTAGGGATGAAATAAAGTTGGTGATAATGAGTGTTGAAGATTTTATTTGTTGACCTTCCGCCGTCCACGAAGATAAGAATATTGAGAAAAGGGTCAGTTGAAGAATAATTATACTTACTCCGTTAACCTTCTACCAATTGGTGTTGAGGTCACAACATTAATATAATATTATTAAGAAATTAAAAGTAACATAAGACATTGTTATGTAAAGTAGCTGGATGATAGGGTTAGACCTTCACTCCAGTAAAAAAACTTAAGCGCATGACTCCGAGAATAATAGTCAGTGCCCTCATGACAAAGAACAACATGCATTTAAATGCTAAAGGCTTTGTTTCTACTTTTATAAGAGTTAATACTACTCTACCAGACTTGACAGATGAAAAATGTAATAATTCTAAAGAGCCAAATTATTAAAATATCAGTGCTTAAAAAAATCTTGGCAAAGACAGAATAGAACTGAACAAAATAACCAGAAAAGTGTATTCTTTTCTGATAAACAAAAAGGGTACTACACTACGAATAAATCTAGACCTTTATTTTTTAGCCATGGAAAGGGTGAAACCCCCTAATATACAAAAAAAAAGTAAATATTTCACAATTACAGCTCCATAACCATCACTCTTTAATGAAAATGTTCGTTTGAGTTCTCCTACTGTTAAGTAACATCATACAACACATCAATAGGGACCCTTTCAAGCATGCAGGTTGATCCAGGGAAAACATTTGATTTCATATGATAGATTGTTTAGACATCCAAAAAGCCAGAATGGCCGTCCAAAAAATAAACAACTTAGAATACTTAGAAAGTGTCATACTTGTCTGAAACCAGTCAAAGTCACAAAGGCACAGAGGAGACAGTCACTGAAGGTGTTTACCGCTCTGTATTAACAGTGGTTTAATAAATTGAAATCCTAGTATTTGTACCTTTCTAAACCTTATGTTATATCAAAATTTGCTTCAGACAAATATGACGCTATGCTGTCTATCTGCAGCTTTGGATCTGTTAGATGAACTAACTTATAACTTCTAATGGTCTAATATGAAGCCCGGTAACCTGATTGGCAAAGCACCCGAACATAAAATGAGAGGTACTAAATTCTAATGCTAGAGTGACACGTTTTTTTCCCAGGAAAATTAAGTCACAGGTGGCCTAGTACGTCCTATGTATTGTTCAGAGATTTAATACAATTTTTCTGGATTGTTCACAAAGCATAATCAAAAGTGAATTTCGCTCTTTTATGTTAATAAATATGTATCGATTTTAATACACATAGGGTACAGAGATATTGACTCTTGAAGCGTTACTTGTTAAAAGTCACGGATCAAGTACTGAACCGTGGTTTTCATTCTAAAAAGAGTGAAATTTTATAACTATCAAACCTTTTTTTAAGAATAAACAAACTTATCAATGAGAATGATTTTGAGATATTCCTACAAGATACTACGATCGAATATTTACATATAAAAGTGTTCCATAAGCCATTAACTCGCACAGACTCCAACTTAACCTGTCTTCTTCAAGCTGTCTTTTCCGATCACTCAGGATGTTTAGTGTTTCTGTTGTCAAATCTATTGAAAATGGCTTCTCGCTTATTGCTGTTCCTATTTTGCTTAAAATACAAGAGGAAGAGGAAGTCAAAGGTTCTTTCACAGTCTGGAACATTATTTGCAGATAATTACTCAGAGAGGAAAGAGAAACTACAATAAACAATCATAATTGATTTCTGTTAATAGTGATTTGAATTATTTTAGTTTGTAAGTCAGAACTTTCTCGAGAACTATTTGTTTCTCCCTTTTCTTATAAAAAAACAAAAACAAAAAAAAAACATGTATATTTTATGGAATATACATTAAATCCATAAAATATTTTTATTCAAATTTCAATAAAGGTTTCTTTTTGTGAGTGTGTGTGTATGTTTAACGGCGTATCAACAATTAGGCCATTTACGCCGATAAAGGTTTCTTATCATAATTTTAGGAAAATTAATTTGCTGGGCCCCCAGACAAGAAACTTGGTATTGAAAACTGCTCAGAGACGAACAAACAATGCTCTAACAGTGGGCGGACTCTGCTTGTTAGCGAGAGTGGCCTTTATTTTTAGGCAAAGTAATTTGTGCTAAACTTGGTCTATAACATGTTTCAAAACGGACACATAAAAACCCTAAAAGATTTTTTATTATATGATGTTCGGGTGTCGCGATGGTGGTTGGCGGGGAGATTCTGCCTTGAAACAAGCCTGAAGCGGGTTACCTTTTTTCACGAATGGGCTCCCAGAATTTTACCCACTTCACCATGAAAGAGCTTGGGCAATATAGAAAAACAATAAATTTTTTTTATCGTTGGGCTAACCCTCAAAAACCCAAATTAGTAAAGTATAGAAAGAACCGGCCTTAGGGAGTCCTCGCTTTTTGGGGCCCGTACACCAAAAAAGCAGTCTTTAGAAATATCACATGCAACCAAAGTGTGCAATTTCCTCATTAAATTTATTTAAGAGATACATTTTTTTTTTTTTTTTTTTTTTTTTTACGGCGCATCTACATCTAGGTCATTAGCGCCGACATCCAGGGTGCTGCGAGGAATTTTCCCAGCGAGCCCTGAGATGAGAAAATTCCTGCCGGAGGTGGGAATCGAACCCACCATCTCCCGCTTATGAATCCAGCGCGATAGCCACTAGACCACGGGAGACCCCAGATAGATTATTGTTCTGGAACTTAGCAGTAATTTCTGATAATGATTCGTGATGGTACATTTTGTACACTAGCAACCCGAGTGTGGGAGTTACATGCATGGGAATGTATTTCCTATACGTCAAGGTCAGGTTACAGTTATTTTGAAAAAAATATTAATGATCTACCTGTGATTTTACTTCTGGGGCTGATTGAGCACTATCGCCAACCGAGCCTTCATCAAATATATTTCGTGTCGAATATATTGTCTGAAGTCCATTCAACGTTTCCGTTCGCTTCGTGTTGTAACTAATATCAGCAACAACCTAAAATTAGGAAAGAAACAATTGATTCTATTGTCCAGATACAAGTTTGTCTATATGTAATTCTTTCTTGTGTACAGTGGGTCAAAAAATATTTGGCAAAAATATTTGAATAAAAATAAACATGCTTTACAGAAGAAACTCCAGTTATTTGTTATCATTATTCATCAGCATAATCATTTATTATTATTTTAAACTCTATAATATTGAAATTATTACAAAAATATGTGTCAAAAACGTATTAAGAATTTACAATTTAACTTTTTATTGCCATTCCCCAATGTCCCTAAGTATTTTGTTTGCTGTAATTTTCAGCTCAAGCTTCAAAAATAGCTTGAAGTTTTTGGGAGAGTGAATGAACTCAATTTCTAGTGGTTTTAGGGCTTACATTACCCCACAAACTTTCAATTGGATTAAGATCTGGGCTCTGATAAGGGGTTTTGAGTTGGCGAGGAGCATTACACATCTACCAATGATTTGCGGTTAGTTAATAGTAAATCATTTAACCCAATTTAAAAAGTTTGTCTTCAAATTCGAGGGCTTCGGAGCGGAGCCATTTAAAGTTTGTCTTCAAATTCGAGGGCTCAGGAGTGGGGATATTTATAATTTGGTGGCAATAAAAAATATATTATTGGAATTTAAAGAATTGGACATATCAGACGGTTTCCATTGCTTAGAGGAGATAGCCCATAATTCTTATTGGGTCTTAACATTTTGGAATTTCCCGTCCCTTTTTGCATGATAGTAGTTTCGCTGATTCTATTAAGCTCCGAACAAGCATATCGTAAATCTTAATTTTTTTAGAGGATCGGCTCCTTTCCTGATGATTATCATTTTAACCTTTTCCTTACTAAAGACCGTTCTTTTTATCTAAACATTGGCATGTTTGGATTGACATTGACCATACTGCCCACAAAGAGTATTTGGCAGTGTCACAGGCATTTGTTACAATTTTTTACTGCAGCTCCGTTATCAGCCTCAAACAGGTAATATCGAATTAGTTCAAATTCAACATGGAACAAGTTCGATGCCCGATAATTATTACCCTCACAAATAAAAGCTAGTTTGTTATAAATACCTTAGTTTGTACCAAGTCTCCTAAATAAGATGCAGCCAGAGGGGGTTTATCTGCAGTCATTAACTGCTTTACAAGTCCTGGTAAAGTTAACTTCTTTATAGATGGGTATATTTGGTTAACACCAGTTAATAAGTCGATCACAATATCCCTACAAAAATTATTAATTTTATAACATATTACTATGTAATCATATCATCAATAGATATCGAAAGAACTCGTTTCGCTTATATCATATGCTTGCAAGCACTTTTTTTTATAGGCTTCTTGGCCGGGGAAAACAAATGAAACCATTTTTAAGGCGATAGCTTTAACCGTTTTCGAGAAACGTGGAAAATACTTGTTGAATAAAGTTTTTGGTTTGGGTACTTAGAATCATGGGATTCAGTTAAAATATTTTCTGCAAGTTGAAATTCATATAAACTAAGATTTTTAAGTTTTGGTTACGTTTGGAATTAAGGCTCCGAAGCAATTTTCGATGTCAATCGGAGAAATAGGTGCTTAAAACCTCAAATGTGTTTGTTTTGTTCTTTTGAACGGGTTTTTTTAGTTGTTTAGCTCACTTTTTTGCACTATCCTCCGAAGGAAAGTAGCTATTGAGGTTGCACTCATGACGGAATTTTTGAGAAAAAAAAATCTTCAAAATGACCCCCGTTAAAATTTTTATATATATAAATAAACGTCTGTTAACACGATAGTGGCCAGAGTTTTTAAATTTTCGTCACGATACTTGGTACAAAGCGTTCAATTAGCTAACGATTGAACGAGTTCGTTAACCACCAAAAGCGGTTCACCGGAAGGGGGTGTTTACCCCGGACCCAAAACACTAATTTGACCATGGCAGCCGTAATTTTTATTCTATTCCAACGAAACGTGGTATTCGTAGTAGTAATCTACAGAGGAAAATGGGTCGTAAAAATAAATTAAATCGGTTTATTAGGAGGGGGGGGTTACTTGGGATTCAAAATACTAATATACTTCTACCGGTCGTAATTTCTGCTGTATTGTAACGAAACGCGGTATCGTCGTGGGTATCTCATGAGAAAGAAATATTTTAAAAATGAGCTTAATCGGTTAGCTTAGGGGGACTGTATCCTGTTCCTGCGTCAGATCGAAAGACGAAAATATTAAGTTTTTTTGTATTAATTAAGTAGTGTATTACCATCTATCTAAATATTACTCTGGAAGAAAATTAATTACAAAATTAATAATTATACAGTAGCTCATCAAATTGGAAAACAGAACTATTCATTTTTTTATTTTATTTATATAGGTTATTTTAAGCAAATTATTCAGGAATGCAGTCTACACTACCCAAATTCTGAGGAAAATGCTTAGTTTTGCAGCTCCTGCGCGACGGACTTTTAATTCGTTTGTTTTTGTTTGACGAAGCAGTTCCTGCGAGTCGGACTTTTTATTTATCGAACCACTGTATATTACAGTGTTGTTTATACATAATACATTTAAAAAAACTTTACATTTCCTTCATGTGCTTTTGATACTGAAAAATTTAATGTATATTTTCTAACTTTGTTGTAAATTCTTACCGTTTGTAAGTAGCTTTGAAGTCTGCAGCTAATTGCATCACATTGATTACTGAGTCTACATCCTCTGCTTTCACGTGGACGATTGGAGCTTTTATAAAGTCTGCGAATATTTTGACAAACTTGCACTGGTTTTCAACTTTGGGGGAGACATCCTCTTCCGTCTGAAATAGATCTTATTAATGCGAGAGAAGGCTAAAAATATATTAATGTGTGTTGCATAACTATTTCTGTAATGCACTCTCATGGCCATATAATTTTTTCCCCCGAAATAATTTTGGAAAAACCTTGATGATTTTCAAAGAACTTTGTAAGAATTCCTTCAAATAAACTAAAAACCAGTCAATAAATGTTTTATGTTAAGTTCTCCCTCAGCAGTCAAATCCCATCGAAATGAGTAAAAAAAATGTTTATTTAATTTTCCCTAAAATCGTTTTAAAATTCTTCTACCAAAAATATTATATTCTGAGCTCTATCAATCATAATTTATTTATATCCGTATTAAATTTAAAAAATGTTATAGTACGACCATAATGAAGAGTGCCAGTTTAAAAAGCATTTTGTTTGTATTACTTATTAATTTTAATGATCTATTTCCTTTTATCACAAAGAGATTTTTGTCTTACTTCATTGATGACTAAATGAATGGAACCATTGCTTGAATGCATCGTATCAGTGGAGAGTTGAACTATATTTGTAAATGTATTTTTATCAGCGATATCGTTCGCACAGTAACATAATATAGACCACACCTGAAACATGTAAATATTTATGAAATATGTAATATTTTTGATCAAAAATAGTCTTACATTTTTATACTTTTAGGTTACCTACAGATATATTTTTCGTATTATCAAGTATTCAAATCGAGTTATTTAGGGTGACAAAGTAGCCTTGGCAAGAGTGATGGGCGATTCTCGATGAGAATCAATTCGAATCGAAATGAAATACGAATTTTGTATGTAATTGTAAGTCAGGGCCGCCACTGCCGGGTACTGTTGTCCCGGGCCGGGCCTCGCTGATTGGAAAAAACGTACAGGTTATGAGCTTGTAAAAAGAATGGGGTTTAAAAATATAGACCGGCATAGCCTATATTTATTTGAATTGGATCTACTTTTTTTTAATCTACATAAACGACAAAACAAGTGCAGTCCCAGAATAGTATATTTCATTAGGAGTCGTAATAAATCTACAATTACCGAAAGTGACCTTTGCTGCACCGATTGCCGGCTTTTATTCTTATTTCGCTCAAAACTCGAGATGAAAATAATTTTAAAATGCCCAAAGTCCAGTACCAAAGTACTAGAATTTTCAGTCTGCCTCTGAGAAGTGGGGGCCCGTGATCTGGTCCCGGGCCCGGCTCTGAGATGTGGCGGCCATGTTGTAAGTAATCGTGAAATCTATCCAAATCGAAGATCGATCTTCTGAGCCTAGATCGATCTTTTGAATCGATCTGAACTCACCTATCTTTTTTGTGGATCGATCTTTTTTTTCGATTCGAATCGATTCCAACGATCGATCCTATCACTATCTCAAAGCTGTTTTCAGATGCAATAGCAAAATAAAAATTCAACTACCATGTTCACACCTCTCTGTTTTTCCTTAGCTAGTGTGGTTGAGCTTACTTTTAAGTAAAATTACTTAGGACTGTCTTAAGCATTATTAAATTAGAACATGGCTCAATAAATACAAATTAAATTTAACACATTTATCAATTTATTAAAATCGCTGTACACGTGCCTCTTCAGGAGCCTTCAAATAAATACTGCTAAGGTAAACCTTTCCCTAAAAGATCCGTATCATAAACATTATAGCTGTTTAAAATATAAACAGAGCCCAAACTTAAAAATCGATTATCCAGAGAACGATTAGTCTCTGAATTAAAAACTACAGTGGAACATGGATAATTCGAACTTCGATAATTCGAATTCGTGGTTAATTCGAATATTTCTCTCGGTCCCTAGAATTTAGGACATAAACAATTTTAAAAAATCGTGGTTAATTCGAATAAAATTTTGGATAATTCGAATTTTTTACGAGTCTTTACCTCCAATGGGAAGTGTTCGATCTTAAATCTTGTGAAAATATTCTCCCATCAGGTAAAGCGGATAGTAAGATACGGATGTAGGGTAAGAAGCGCGGCGGTCTCATAGTCTAGTTCTTGTCCTCTAGGAGTTCTGCAAAGTGGTGGGTCGCGCTTCCTCCCTTCCAGTAGTTACATCCTGTCCTTTTATCCATCCCTCCGATATTCATTTCTTATTCAGTTATAAGTCAGTCAGTGCCTATATAGATCTGTTTCATTGTGTGTGCCTTGAATTTCTGCTGTACAGTGCAGTTCAGTGAGTTGTTGATTTAACACGTCGAAGACCAGAAGTTATAAAATTTTAACGTTGTCAGAAACAATAGCTGCGATTAAAGAAGCTGAAAAAGGAATAAAGAAAAAATCTGAAATTGCCAAGGACATTGGAATTCCTTTATCAACATACACGAAAAATAAAAAAAAAACCTTCTTACCCATGGAAATGAGTTTTTTAAAAAAAATAGACTTTTATTTTTACTTTTTTGATAAATTATTTATTACTTATGCACGTAATCATCAATTTATGAAATGTTTGTTATTGTTTAAATGAAATATATGTATTTTTTAAAATTAAGAAATGTGAAAATACGAAATTCGATTTTTTACCCCTTTATTTTCAAAAACTTTTGTAATTCGAATTTTGGATAATTCGAACTTTTCTATCGGCCCTTAGGGGTTCGAATTATCCAAGTTCTACTGTATTTTGGTATTGTTATTTGAAGTTAAAAAGTTTTATTATTGGCCCAATAAATAAATTTACAATAATGGGCGCATTGTTAGACGCCTAACAATAGGACTTTAGAATACGACACTTAAAAAGTAACGAACAGAGATGTTGGGAAATTTTGCTCTTTTAACTATAATCTCATATTATCGAATAAAATAAAAAAGGTCTACTAAGAATAGGAAAAAACATGAACTTATAATAATAAAATAAAAAAAAAAAGTTATACATTCTATTTGGCTTTATTTTTAGACTCCTGAAGAGGTTTTTATGGACGTGAAACATGTTGAGCGATATTAATAAATTGAGATACGTTTTAATTTTAATATTTATTTATTGACCATCTGTCTAAAGAAAAAAAAATTGTTGAGATTTTGGACCACTATTTATATTGATATGGGAAAACAGTAATGGCATCAAAGTTTAGGGGAGCCAGAGTAGTTATGTACTAAAAAAACTTTTAGGAGGGACTACTTTAGTCATTAAAGATATGGGTTTATGAGGCGTCGAGAATCAAAACAAGACACATCACTACGATTTTGAGATAACAATTGATTTTAAAAGTTCAAAATTAAATAGTAAAGCGATTTATCAAAGGCGATTCCGCATCACTTGCTTTTCTTTGGAATATGTGTTTACATTAAGAACGATCTAACAAAGTAATAACTGTTTCTATTCTAAGTATACAAATTGACACTAGGGATATGAAAAACTATTCTAAGTATACAAAATGACATTAGGGATATGAATGGAACCGCGCTAAGATGATGTTTAATGCTGAAGTGAAAAGTTGGCTTTAAAATAAGACATATATCAGCGAATTTTAAAACTAAGTAAGGCACATAAAAAATATAAATTCCTTCAAAATAGATAATATAACAGATAAACTTCTCAAATTCCTCAAAAACATTCTTCTGTGATACTTACAACAAAGAAAATTATACAAGTGTATGATATTAAACATAAGACTTGGTCAGTTTTAGGTCTTTCCTGAACAAATTGGTTTCAACGATGTGTCTTGTTTTGATTCTAGACGCCTCATGTATTATAAATATCCTCCAATGTAAATAATTATGATTTTCACTCATTTAATATTAAAGATATCAAAAGAAGTGTCATGGGAAAGATTCACACAATGATGTAGTGTTTTTGCCTTTAAAAAACAACAGTACTCAAACAAACAGCATGTCCTTTCTTTTTTACCTCTGAGAGGGAAAGGACGTTTTTATTTTTAACCCTCATTACAATAACCTTGGAATGTGGGAATATATTTTCTACATGTTCTATTTACTTTCCATTTCTATTTTGCTTCAAATTAATAACTAATATGTTGGACAATACAAATAATTTTGGGGGGGGGGGCTGGTAGCACCGGGGGGATTTGGGAATACTAATAATCTAGAACTTGGAATATTTAGCCAACTAAAATGCTATTACACCAACGAAAATATTTTTTCTGAAGTAAGTGATCTTGTTTAATTTATTTTTAAGGTTTTTATGACACATTTTTACCGATTAAATCAAAATTCCCCCTCATCCTTCTACACGCTGTTGTTTTGGAGGATATTAGTTCAAAACTCCGCACTAAGAGACTTTATCTTCAAGTGTAGTTTTTTCAGGGTTGGATTCGGGGCCCCAGACCATCCACAGGCCCACCCAGCCTTTAATTAATGTAATTCGTACAAGCAAAGAGGGAAATCCCACTGACCACACTATCTCCCTACTGCCGTATGACTAAGAATCAGATACATCGTCTGGATAATTGAGTAAGTACATTATGGGGGGGGGGGATATCTAAGTATTTATACTAATAATTATTATATTAAGTAATTATTTAGAAAGAGAAGTAATTAGATGGAACTTAAATTTCCGATGTACCTATATCTCATTGGTCTTTAGGATATTTTAACCCTTTAAAACAAAAATTTCAGATTTAGAATTGAAATTAGGATCATATATATACAAGAGCCACTAGTGGTTTAGAAAACATTCCTTATCTATGTTTACAAAACGAAGTACAATTATTATTAAAGACCGCTTAGTCTAGCTACGCTATACTGATGTAAGCAAACTCCCTAGATGAGAGCACTGCAAGCTGCCGTGCCTAGTGTTTGCACACTCAATTAATAAATCAAGTAGTGGGAAGTAAAATAAGTTATAGTAATCCTCAAAGCAGAGCATATCCGTATCTGCATAGACGACTCATGTCATCAACGCCTGCTGGTGGGCTAAGATCACGGATTTTATCTTACTTAATTGCAAATATTTACTACACTCTAAACATTAATTTTACTGACTTTATCAATAGATTTTGAATTTTCCATCTCCTCCATGGCCTTTGTTATTCCTAATGCTAATGGACACAGGGTTTGTGAGATGTTAGTTGAGCCAAGTAAAGTAACTGACAAATTGTTGCTCAGATTTGAGTTCATGTAATAAGGCACTATTTCTGTTCCAGATATCATATTTCGACAATCCACAATGCTCATAAATAACTTTTCAATTGAAATATTTAACAGTTTCGATAACACATTCAGCATTTTTAATTGCGAAAATCCTGAAAAATAAAGCTTTAATAATTTTCACACTATTAACGGTAAAATATTGTGAAAAGTATTTCTGTAATAAAATACTATTTTCAGTCAAATATATGATTGATTATTTTATTTCAAGTAAACACCGTTGAACTCAATAATACTTCACAGGGGAATTTTAACGTCTATTTATTATTAACTATGAATTCAAGGATAGGTTATCTATAGGGTACCACCCTTTTCTAGCCAGGATAGTGCTGATGCCTTTTCTTTTTTCTAAAGAAAAGCCAGCACCCCGTAGTGTGAATCAACCCCACGACTCTTGGTACGGAATGCTAAGTGCTCACGCCTTAACACTCCCGGCCACCGGGCCTCCTGGAATCTTATAATTCATAACATTTTGAACTCGAATTCAGTTTTTTGGTAACTGTCATACAAGATCACTAAATTAAAGCTGTTTCGCAAGCCAATGAGGCTGTCATCCGACACGTTTTCTGTATTATAGGCACACTTTTTTTTTTGTTTTGTTTTTTCATTAATGTCTTATATTTTAATTATTGTTCAAAATTGTTTTAAAAAACCCTTTTTAAAATGAATTTATTTTCAAGTTATGTTATTCAGTTTGGGGCCAGGTCATACTGGTGATGAATGGGCATCCAACTTTACAGCAGTCAACAAAGGTCTAGATTGAGTTGGACAAGGTAGGTTAGTGACGGCTAACCATCAGTGAGGTGCCCTGAATCAGGGGTTACCAGGCTGATGGGCTTGATGCTAAGCAAGGTGAGTGCTGTCCGCACGTCCGTGGAACCCCAGGAAACTAGTGAGTCAGGTGTTATGACGCTCTCCTTTTGGTGCTGACTTAACCTTTTGGGACTCACTAGGATAGAACATAAACGGCCTCCTCCGATACAACGTAGAACATTTTACAAGGTTAGATTTAGGGCGGAAGGTAAGCCAATCTTAGGACGCTGACTCTGTACGCTAGGTGAATTTCAGTTTCAAGTAATGACCTATCCCAGAATGTAGAATTCGGCTGCATTTGGCCTCTGATTCCACTGCTGAAGAGAATGATGCAGATGAACATAAAAATTCTCTGTCTAAGCTCGGCCCATAATGGATGCCCAAAGATCTCTTTCATTTGAGTTTGGCCTTCGTGAGACAAAGAAAAAAACTCAACCAGGAGGTTGAATTTTGTTGAACTTTCCTCATTGTCAGAGCGACCATAAAAAATGGAACAGAGGGAGGACGAATCGAAGCCTTAAGGCTGAAACGTTTATTGGATCGAAGAAGACAGGGGTGAAGTAAGGAGGAAGTTTCAGAACACTGCAAGGGCCATGAGGGTATTTCTGAGCCAATGAAAAGGAAGAGATCTGAAGGAGGAGGGAAGATAAATCATTCCAATGAAGCTAATCCAGTGTAGACATGGGCGTAGATAGGAAATGATTTCAGGCGGGGGGGGGGGCTGGGAGCATTTGATGGGTATGGAATACTAACGATCTAAAGCTTGGAATAGTTAATTAACTAAAACGCTATTACACCAAAAAAAAAAAAAAAAATACATATTTTTTCCAAACTTAGTGATCTTATTTAATTTATTTTTAAGGTTTTTATGACATATTTTTACCAATGAAATCGAAATTTCGGGGGGAGGGGCTGCAGCCCCTTTTTATACGCCCATGATTTTAGATAATAAAAGAGTTAAATTTAGCCGAGAGAGCCAGGTTGTCCCCCAGTCCATACTACCTCCCTCACACTCCATGAGTCATTCTTTATGAATGTGAGGCATTAGCCTATTGCAGGCTGATGCACTTAGGCATGGCTATCAAAAAACCTAAGGAAATAGTTGAGGCAACTCTCAAGGAGCTCAATATTTATGCAATCAGCAGAAAATCTGAAAAGGATTGAAACAAGGGATGCAAGTCACAATAGACGCAGGGTAGTACTTGATGATGTTGATTAAGGGCTAAAGTTTGTCAAAGCCCTTTTATATTGAATTGATATTATAATTCTTGTGTAGTGTATTGCCTTCCATGGCCATTCGCACAAGACTGTCTACTGGTTGCTGCTCTTTTTAAACATTGTTTTTAAAGTAGGGAGCTCAATCCACCACAAAATGGATTCCAATTAGGAGCAGTAAGAGGCACTATGTTGGAGTGCAGTATGATTAACGCTCGCAATCATAGCACTCTGTAATATGCTATCGAAAATAAAATTAGAGGAATAATTAACTTTAGGAGCACTCACCAATTACAAAAGAATCAACATTATACTTCTCTGCAGCGTCTATCAGAGAGCAAATTGCTGGCAAAGCTATTTCACAATCACAGAAGCTGGAATCAGCCTTAAGAAGTGGACCTTCTTTCAGTAAGAATACTTCAAAGCAATGAACCAACATGAGTCTGTTGAGGGCAGTTACTTTATCAAGATGGGAGAGCTTCCTGTTGTCTGTCTTTTCTATTCGATTGCACATCCACGACTGGGTGTCATGGTTAATGTTCTCAACCAACAAGCTTGTACAGACTGTGTCATAAGGCTGAAGAGTCTCACTTTGCTTGGTGTTTCCTAAGCTGAAATCTAATATGATTATATCTTTTAGCAAAAATATGCAATTTTTTAGCCCTTAACACTATTTTATGAGCCATGTCTCTCGGGAACTGCAGTGTTTCACACCTAGTGCGAGAGAAACATACTTCATTCCAGGAGTGTAACAAGAGTGGGTAGAGCTTAACTTTTATAGCTTCAACATTTATGGAACATAGAAACTGTTAGCATAAACTCTAAAAAAAACTTTTATATACCTCTCTGGAGGCAGGTATTATAATAATCAATTAGAGCTGGCCAAGGTGTGGTAAATGTTCACTGAAAATGAGTACATAGCAAATGAGAAATGTTAAGTGTGTCAAAGCTGCTAAACTGGATTATGTTATTTATTTAAATTTTAATATCCATCTACAAATAAATCTGATTTTTAAGATGAGTTATCGACAGGTTACCACCCTTTTCTCGCCAAGATGGGTTGATGCCTTCCTTTTTTTTCCAAGAAAAGCCATCACCCCTGATTAGAATCGGGGATTTGATTAGTTCAAATAGTTTGATAATAATATGAAAAACACAACTCTTCCTTTTTGTAAAATAACTTGTTTTCAGTTAATTTACTATCTCATGCTACTTTATACAAGTTCTGTCACAGAGTTATAACACACTTACTACAAGAATTGTCTCCAAAGCTTGGGGATTTTAGTTTCCATCCACTGAAAAGTTTAAAATCTATTAATGTGCCATTATTAACTTAAAAAAATAGAATATTTCATTTACTTCTAAATTGTTTTGTTAAAATTGAATCATTTCTATTTCTCGTCGTTTTTTGAGAGAGAACAGAATTAACCTGTGTATTACATGTGTTGAGAGTAGAAGCAATGGCCCCCCGTTAGTGAACAAGTACTCAAATAATATATTTAAATTTTAATATCCATTTATAATTAACTCAAAATTTTAGGACGGGTTATCTTCCTAGGATCAGGTCACCATCCTTTTCTAGCCAGGACGGGGCTGACGTCTTTTTTTTCCAAAGAAAAGCCACCACCTCGAGTGGGAATCAAACCCACTACCCTTCGCACAGAGTGTTAAGTGCATACGCCTTAGCACTCAAGGCCGCCGGCTTTCCACCAAATAATAAAAATTTGTTTATTAATTTATGTAAACATGTGTTTTTAAATGCCTCACTAATTTATTATTATTTGCATTGTAAGTATTAACTGACCTTAATAACTGCTTTTCAAAAGAAGCAAGGCGTTTTAAGCTGGCTTGAATGGGAGATTGAATTAATAAATACATTGTTAAAGAAAAATGCCAATAATTTTAAATGATAGTAAATTTATCTCAAACATAAAATAATTACATAGATGTAAACAAATTTTCTTTAAAACATTAAGGTTCAGATGGTATATTTGTATTAACATTTGTTTCATTTTTTTTTTTTATTTATTATAACCAAAAATCTTAACATAGATAACAACTCAAGGGCAGGGTTTTATATAGAAACTATATTTTAAGCATGGAAGTGCTATTACAATGCCCTGCAATGAGCTCCCGAATGGAAAACTAAGTTATAGAATCCTTGACTTGAGGATGTCTATTAAGTTGAACAATGAGTACTCAGTCACATTATTTATTTGTTTTGGCTTCGCAAATTAAGTCACATTTTACATTAGAGAAATCACATATTGATTGGCTGTAAGAGCAATCTAACTGGCAAGGGGTGTCCAGGGTTATGGTTAAAAATAATTCACATTAACACCCAAAGATACACAAATTATGGATCTATTGGGATCTTTTTGTATTATTAGATTTTTAACCATTATTGAGAGTAGGCAACCCAGTCCTGCAGGCCAAGTTTATAGCTTTTATGTGAATTGACTCACTTGAGTGTTTGCTTTTCAATGAAACATGTCTGTGTGATTTTACCCTTAAATTGCTAACGTGTTAGATGATGGTCTGATAGGTTCATGATTTTATTGGGTTTCCTTCCTGAGTGGTGCGTATTCCTAGTGGTGAGTTATACATGGACTACCTTTCAGTGTATTACGTGTGACCAGGAACTTGTTTATCATATGACCATGGTCACAAGTTTTGGTAATGTGACGAAGACATTATTTATTTAAATTTTAACATCCACTTCTACATAACAATTTGGGAGGGATTTTATTAATGAAGCTATATAAATAAATAACCTCTGTTTCAACACTTTCAGGACCGATGGCCTCGAACAAAATTTCCTTCAGGGCCCAAGTCTTCATTTTTTATAGTTTCATTACTTCATTTTTGGAATTTTTCGGGCGGATTCAGTATCATACGATTCCAGACCCGCAAACCTCAACTTGAATAATGTAATGAGGCCCCAACCCAAATACGAAGGGTATAGACAAGGCCCGGAGTAGTGGGGATAGAAAGAAAGGCAAGCTATCTGTTGATGCACGTGCCAGGCCCGCAGATCACATCTCTCGGACGCATATGCCACGATGCTGGGCCCGAGCATGTTAAAAAAAAACCTCTTCCTTTTCTGATTAAAGGCTTTGGACCTAACACTGACGAAGTCAATTGTTTTGTTTATATTTACATCTTAAAAATATTTACAAAGAAAAAAGTTTAATCCCCCAACAACTGGTGTTGAAAAGAATAGCTAAAACTTCCCTCAGTCCTTACTTAACAGGCACAATGAAGATTCCTGGAAAAGTCAGCCAGTAGGGAGCTGGTAAACGTGAGTGGAGAGACTACTGTAGTACAAGTCCACAGTACTGAAGGCCTGGTTCTTCTCGACTACTACAGCAAGGAAAGGGTTTACACCGAATCTTCATTTTATCCTCAGAAGAGAATTTTGAAAGAAATTATAGAAAAAACATTCAAGCCTGGATTGTTGGCTTTTTTGGGCAATGGACTCACTGAATAAGGCCCTAATCCATTTTCATCAAG
The DNA here is from genome assembly GCA_946811695.1 of Gonocerus acuteangulatus. NCBI lineage: Eukaryota > Metazoa > Arthropoda > Insecta > Hemiptera > Coreidae > Gonocerus > Gonocerus acuteangulatus. The sequence continues at coordinate 31,231,594 of OX328124.1, forward strand.
AATATCTAGAGAAAGCAGCAACCAGCAGACAGCCCAATGCTAATAGGTTGAAGGAACTGATGTTTTGAAAAATGAAAAACATATTTCAAGGAAAATCAATGACAATAATTAAAAAATATTACTTAAATTTATTTACATTTTATCTTGTGCCTCCTATAAGAAATATATATAAAAAAAAAAACTAAAATTAATCTAATATAAATTTGTGCTAAATATACATATACAATATATTTAATCATTTTCATACAAGAAATAAAAATACAAAATTATCTGGACACAATATACAACGTAAAAATTGAATTTCTCTAATCAGGTCACATGAGGACGGATTTTTCTTTTCAACTTTTATTTAATATTAAGTAACTATATTTAAAGTCATGATACTAAAATTTGGACGGATTAGTAGCACAGTAATTAAAGCTGATGGTTCAAACTATGCTCATACAACTAATATTCAGATATTTTAATCAAATAAACATTTAATTACATTGATAAAGCTTGTAATGAATTTAAGTAAGAATGAGAAAGTTCTTCAAAGGAATGTCAAAGACTCAGTTAAAAACAGAACTGACATTTTTTTTTTTTTTTTTTTTTTTTTTTTTTATAACGGCATATCAACAACCGAGCTATTAACGCCAGAACTGACAATTAAATGACACATAAAATAAACCAACTAAATTATGTATAATAGGCAACAAATGTTTTAAACCTAAATCAAATGAATTATATATATATATATATATATATATATATATATATATATATATATATATATATATATATATATATATATGATAGATACAAATTGCAGTGGTTTACCAATAAAAAATATAAATAAATATGAGATTACAACATATTTGGTCAAGTTACATTATCAAAAGTGGTAAATACAAACTAATTACATTAATATTATATTAACATAAGCCTAATATACAAAAAAAAAATGATAAGAAATACCTTAATGGGTATTAAAAAAATAATAGAGAAATATGAAATAAATTGGCAGAAAGTTTTTTTTTACAAAAGGAATATTGAAGAAGTTTTCTACAAATGAAAAAAAAAAAAAATAGATGGATCATGAAACAAAAATAAAAACGTCAAACTAATCTTATTAAGGGTCTAAAAGAATGCCTGAAGAAAGCCACAAAAATTTAAAAAAAAAAAAAAATAATAAAATTGCACATTTTGAAATATGTCACAGACAAATTACTGGATACAAAAAATAAATTAATAAACTTATTTTTATTTTAAGAAGGTGACCCTATTTCTCAAAATGTATTTAATGTGACAAAGATAAAATTTAAATAACTACACCACTTCCTTCACTATTCCTTCAATTTGCTCGACATGTTTCTTTTTTTTTGCTCGACATGTCAACTTTTTTTTTACTGTCTCTTCCGGAGTACAAGAAATAATAAAACATTACAGCCTTCATGTTCAAGAACCTTCCACAGGCAGGGCCACTTCTGGACTGAGAAGATCAATCATGTCAGGGCCGTATACCAGCTGTTTAAAATTGATCGTTTTAAGACAAATGTCGATATTTCCAAAGGAAGTATTTGTCGTTTTATTAAATAAATAAATAACTTATTCATGCTACCTCATTTATTAAATTTAACAAAATATGAGTAGTTATTTAAATTTGACCTTCTACCACATAATATACAAAACTATTTTGTTAATTCTGTTTTCGTATTTTAAAAATATAATCATTGAATCATTGAGAATGGAGATTAATTATTTTTTTTTAGGGAAAAATAAATTGGTATGAAAATCATACTAAATACTGAGGTGGTGACAACCATGACTATCAACATATTTTTAATGTGCAGCATTTTGATGGGCTTCTTAAATCCCTAACATTAAAGAGATTTTAGTTTTTCTCTAATATAATATGCTGTCTAAACAAACATAACAAAACTACAAAGTTAAAAACAGGAATTAAATAAGTTTAACCGAACAAGAATTATAACATCAAACATATATACATGTTACCTAACTGGGTTCAAGGTTTGTGTTGGAGGGCTATTTAAAAGGTCAGTTAAATACTTAACAATAAAAAAGAAAACTTTTAAATTTATTATCTATGATAAATTGGTTTAGTATATGCACTGCCGAAGTGAGTACATGAGAAATTGGATTGTAAAAATAAGTTTATCTGCTCTACATTATATTACGCTGTGCATTCCACCATGAGCTTTCTCTGCTTTTTCCCTTTTAATCCTATGCCGACGAGCTTCAATCAAATACAAAATCCCGGACACATAAGATCCGATGACGCCAATAACAGCAAGTGCGTATGACCAACCGATGTTGTTGTGCTCCCAGTTCGGCATCCAGTCTCGTCCATCCCCGTAAAGACCAAATATGTAAACCGCGATTGTTCCACTCAATCCTGAAATGGATCAAAATACATGAATAATCAAACAATTAACTTTTAATTATATATATATATATATATATATATATATATATATATATATATATATATATATATATATATATATATATATAATGTAGTGATATTTTCAATATAAATGGATTAAATTTAAATAATGAACCAAGAAATATCTTACTACTTCTTAGTAATATAAAAAAAAGTCCGACTCGCAGGAACTGTGTCATCTTAGCGCGGTTCCAGTTCATTTTTTTTTTTTTACGGCGCATCTACATCTAGGTCATTAGCGCCGACATCCAGGGTGTAGCGAGGAATTTTACCGGCGAGCCGTGGTATGATAAAATTCCTGCCGGAGGTTGGGAATCGAACCCACCATCTCCCGCTTATGAATCCAAGGCGCTAGCCATTAGACCACGGGAGACCCCGGTTCCTGTTCATATCCCTATTCTCATTTGAAAAGCATAGAATAGAAACAGATAATATTTTCCTCGGCCTTTGTTCAAAGGGTTTTATGGCTATACCTGGAGTCGGGTCCGCAAGACCCTAGAATCCTCTTCTACCGATACTTCATTTCATACGTTTCAATGAATTGGAAAATATCAAAAATTTTCACATATTCCTGTGTTCTTTTACTATAGTAATAATTCTACAGATAAAATCAATTAAAAAATAAAATAAAAAAACCAACAGCATAAAGGCAAGTGAAAATATTCAAAAGACGTCATCGAATCTTTTTCTCTTGGCAAGCATTATCCAACTATAAGCAATTCAAAAATAACAAGGAATAAAAACAGACAAAAAGAACAGTTTGAATAAGCAAAATCAATTACTTTAATGTTTTAAGCACTTATTTCTCCGATTGACATCGCCTAATCAAAACTTTCATCAGAACCTTTTTTGTAGAGCATTTAGTAAGCTTTCTAATGGTATGCTTTCTTTACCAAGATTCTCAACCTTTTTCGAGATTTTAAGGAAAATATACAAAGTTACCAAAACTTTTTATGTCTGTTAATAAAATATTTTATTCTAACCCTTCCTTAACTCCAAACGTAACCAAAATTTCAACATATTAGTTTTAATGATAGTAAAACATGCAGAAAATGTTTCAACTGAATCCCATGATTCTAAGTACCCAAACCAAAAACGGTATTCAAAAACTATTTTCCAATTTTCTCAAAAACGGTTAAAGCTATCGCCTTGAAAATGGTTTCATTCATTTTCCTAGCCAAAGAATCCTATAAAACGAGTACTTACAAGCTTATGAACTCAAAAACGTAAGCGTTACGATTTTTTTTGCGCGAATTTTGCCCCAAACGCCATCTTCCAGTGGGCGGATTTTGCTGGTTAACGAAGTTGACTTTTCAAATCGGGCGACAGATTTTTGTACCAAATTTCATCAAAATCGGACCATTAGGGAGGCCAGAAATCCGCGAACAGACAAATATATATATATATATATATATATATATATATATATATATACAAATTTTAACCACCGTTATTTTCGGTCTCTAGGGGTTCTGAAACGCGAAATTTTCTTGTCGGCACTTCCGGATTGTTTCATTGTATCAACCTTATAAGCGGGGTTCCTCCCTATCGGGGAGGGAGGAACCGCGCTAATGATAACTTGACAAAAATTTCCTTAATCTAACATCAAGAAGGCATCTCCACCCGGGAGATCGTCAGTTATTTTTTCTCAGTTTTTAGTTTGCCACTTATACTCGGACTAGCAGGTTTAGGTTGTGTGGTGCTTTGAAGAAGTTTGTTTGTTTGTTTACTTGTGCTTAAGGGCAAAAAACTGTGAGGTCATCATTGCCCCAGCTCTTTTATTTATTTATTTTTGCTTTGAAGAAGTTTCAAAGAAGATAAAACAAATCAAGAGGAGTTTATTTGGATGTAAGGCAATTTATGTCATACAGTGTACTTTTTATATTATTTTGGGGTAATAAGATTCTTATAGCTAGCCACATTTTATATTTTGAGATAACTCTAAATTGTACGAGGTAAGGTCCATAAGTTTCCGGCCTGTCCTGCTTCCCCTCCTTCAAACGTGCCGGGACCTGCACGCCTATGCAGGTCCACGCCTGCTCACTGCATACCCATCGCCCGCACTTCCTCAGTCTTTTCAGTCAGTGTCCAGCCTTGAACGAAACTCCCCATTTTTACAATGTTCAAACTCGAGTACCGTGCGGTAATTAAATTCTTTTGTAAAGAGGGTCTTACTCCTGTGCAAATTAAAGAGCGCTTGGATTGTATGTACGGGCAGTCCTCCCCCTCGTATTCCACAGTGAAAAAATGGGCAAAATTATTTAAGTTAGGGAGAGAAAGTCTAGAAGATGACCCACGTCCCGGTCGCCCATTGGAAGCTGTCACTTCTGAAACAATCCAAATTGTGGAATCTAAATTGCTGTCTGACCGGCGACTAAAAACCAAGGAAATAGCAGCGAGGTTAGGGCTTTCAAAACCAAGTGTTTTGAGGATCATCAAAGAACATTTGCATATGAACAAGGTTAGTGCAAGATGGGTCCCAAAAATTCTTTCAGCTGCTCAAAATCAGGAACGAGTTCACTGCTGCAATGAATTTTTACGCGAGTATAATGCCGACCCAAGGATTTTTTTGGACTCAATTGTAACTGGGGATGAGACAATGGTTCAATATTATGACCTACTCAGCAAAAGAGAGTCCATGGAATGGAGAAGACCAGGAGAAGCACCTCCTTTAAAGGCAAAAGTCACACAGTCAACAAAAAAGGTAATGGCCACAATTTTTTGGGACTGTAAAGGTATACTACTGATAGATTTTAAAGAAAGGAATACCACAATGAATGGCGAGGGAAACTAAGCAGAGGTGTCCGCCTCCTTCACGACAATGCCTCTGTCCACACAGCATTGATTTCCAAGGCCGCTGTGGAGGACTATGGATTCCAAAAAATCTCTCATCCACCCTACAGCCCAGACTTGGCCCCTAGCGATTTCTACCTTTTCTCAAAGTTAAAATCTGACCTTCGTGGAAGGCGATTTAACACCGACGAAGAGCTCCAAGCAGCAGTGGAAGAACATTTTTTTTAAAAAAGAAGAAAATTATTTTTTTCATGGTATAGAAATGTTGCCAAAGCGTTGTATTAAGTGTGTTGAACTTAGAGGAGAATATATTGAAAAACAGTAAAAGCAGTTTTTTTTCTTTCACCTTTCCTTCTATCCATGGCCGGAAACTTATGGACCTTACTAAGTATATGAACCCAATACGACCCGTACAAATTAAATTATTAATCAATTTTAATTTTATAACATTTTGACGCAACCGACGTGCGGCTAAAATTAACAAATTAACATTTCATAACAATATATATATATATATATTCCTTTTATTAACTGTTGGCTTTTCTCAATAGAACTATTTTTAACAAAAAACATAGTAGTTAGCATTGTAATATACATTATATTATTTAATTTTACCATAGGAATTTGAGCATAAAATGTTTCTATAAAAAAAAAAAAAAAAAAAAAATGTATTTATTACAACGAAGAAATTGTCTACTTATTTTTCAATTTTTGAAATAATGAAGTAGGAATTTCTAAACTATTATAAACAATCTTCTGCCTCTACTTTAACATAAAAAAAAGGGAAGAGGCATTCGCTGAAATAGGAGATAAATGTACAACACAGTGGTCGGGCCTCCGCATAAATTCTAGCCCCATTGATTGGTTCAGAAAGGGTTAAGTAAACAATACATTTATATATTACTAATTATTGATGAAAATCTTACCTGCAAAATTAAGGAGTGCTCCAAGAAACACGAGGAGATGGACAAAACGGTAATTTTCTCGGCTGCAAATCATATACAGAAGAACACAACATATTGCGATTAAATGAAGAGTAAAACATAGGGTGAAGAAGAACTGCACAGTTACAAAAAATCCTGCAAAGCAACACAACATAAGTAAGCATATATATCATCACTTAATAAATCTTTAAAATTAGTAGTTAAGTAGTATTTGGAGGTTCAGGAGATCTTTTTTCACTTAGCTCACAAATGAGGATTTCCTCCTTATGGATCGAGGGAGGAACCGCGTTAAAAAGGAATTTAGATTCCAAACAATGTAGAAATTCTATAATTTAATACCAGTGCAACTTACAATAAATAAGATTGAAAAAAAAAGATTAAGGATTAAGAATTCACTACGCTCAAATAAAAATAAGCAGTAGATAATTTTGGTGATTTAATTTATTTCTTGTGTTACAAAATTTCTTCATAGATTTTTTAATCCCCTTTAATCTGTATCAGCTACAAACTAACAAACCATACTGATGAATTCTTCAACATAATTTACTATTTTTATTTATTAAAACATAAATAAAAATAAGTTATAACTCACCTGGTAATAGAAAATTGAATATAATGTAAAACTCCTCTTCAAATATCCACCAGCAACTATCAAAAGTCGTATCATACCAGTAATGTTGTTCGGTAAAGTTTACAAAACACACCTCCCAAAGTCCTGGGGAAGAGTATTAACAAATAATTATTTGAAGAATAGAAATATTAGCAATAAGTAGAAGGGTCATTCCATGTCAAATCAACAAGGGTCACTACCCGACCTTCTTGGATTTTAATAAAATTTGGTAGGTTGGTTACTCTAACAAAAAGTAACCAAAAACAATTTTTTAAACATTTTTATCTGTTTCCGTTTTTTTTTTAAATTAATTTTCAAAGTATTGAAAAACCCCCTTTTTTTGGTCAACTGGAAAATGTTTATTGCTAGGTAGATCAAGTTCTATTCTAGCTAGAACAGTCAGCATAGTCTCATTGTTTAGCTTATTAAATGGACTTTAATTTGATATACAACAAGACCAACTTATTACAAATTTTACTTTTCAAAAAAAATGCGAAAACTTGTACGTAACGGTTTTCGAAAAACTGTACTTTTAAAATTCCGAAAAAAATATATTTGAATCTTCAGTTCATTGACTACATATGCTGTTAGTTTCATTATGGGATGGGAACGGGATCATTTTATAACATAATTTTGACTTTATAATTGTCACTGCATGGTTGGTAAAAATATGGTGAGTGATGGATATTTGTATTGTAAATTCAGCAATAAGCATCCCTGATCAAAATTTGATTTTTTTTCAGACCAAAAAAAAAAAGACCATTTATAACATTTAATAAACGGTCATATCCATTTTTGTGCTATTGTGTGTAACTGTGTAATTTGTTGAGTACACATGCCAGCTACCACTGGTTGTCATATTCACAGGTAATAAAACCAACACATATTTTTTCATTGAAGGCTACTGGATCAGTCTAAATCAGTTAAAATTATGTTGTAAAATGTTCCCAAAATGAAACTAGCAGCATATGTAGTCAATGAACTGAAGATTGAAATATATTCAGAATTTTAAAAGTACAGTTTTTCAAAAATCGTTTTGTACAAATTTTCAAAACATTTTTTGAAAAATGAAATTTGTAATAATTGAGACATGACGGATATTAAATTTCCTCATTTTTGTTGAGTACACATGTCAGCCACCACTGGTCATCATATTCACAGGCAATAAAACTACCACATATTTTTTCATTAAAGGCTACTGTATCTGTGTCTAAATCAGTTAACTACCAGTTCAATTTCACTGTTATTGAAGTTCGAGTAAAGTTGAGTCTTAATTTCTTTCTTAGTTAAAAGAATGAAAGGGGGATTCCAGTAATTTTTTTTATTTTTATTTTTATTTTTTCAAATCTCCCCTTTAATTTTAGTTCTGTCTGAAAAAAAATCAAATTTTGATCAGGGATGCTTATTGCTGAATTTACAATACAAATATCCATCACTCACCATATTTTTACCAACTACGCAGTGACAATTATAAAGTCAAAATTATGTTATAAAATGATCCCGTTCCCGTCCCATTATGAAACTAACAGCATATGTAGTCAATGAACTGAAGATTCAAATATATTTTTTTCAGAATTTTAAAAGTACAGTTTTTCGAAAACCGTTACGTACAAGTTTTCGAAAAAAATTTTGAAAAGTAAAATTTGTCATAAGTTGGTCTTGTTGTATATCAAATTAAAGTCCATTTAATAAGCTAAACAATGAGACTATGCTGACTGTTCTAGCTAGAATAGAACTCAATCTACCAAGGAATTAACATTTTCCAGGTGACCAAAAAAAGGCGGTTTTTCAATACTTTGAAAATGAATACTAAAAAACCGGAAACTGATAAATTTTTTTAAAAAATTGTTCCATTCAAGGAGTTGTTATTAGGATTCAAAATTTCAAAAAAATCTAAGAGGTTCAGGTTGTAAACAGTACTTTCATTGGTTGAATCGACATGGAATGGCCCAGAAGCTGAATATATAAAATACATGCACACATCCATTGTAATAATTTCATACATGACAACATTCTGAAAAAAGTTAATAACATGTTTTTATTTATTTATGAATTCAGAATTCTACGATGGCAATCAACTCTTTATACAGCTCAGAAAATGTTTCTACTATCAATTATTAGCTAGAGACAAAGAGGGAGTGGAATGTGCCCTTTAAAGGGATACAAGTTTTTTCAGAAACCCACACTCTTTCCTCCAGATAAGGCAAATATATATATATATATATATATATATATATATATATATATATATGTTATATATATATATATATTATATATATTATATAATATATATATATATTATATATAACATAGTTCATAAAAAATAACTTCTAAAAAATAGGAAGTGTGAGAAAAAGTTCCTTACCTATTTTTTGAAATTTCGGATGACGAATTACATTATCGGACTCTAACCAATTGGGCGTCGAAAAAGCAATTAATACAAGAAGAAAAGACACTGCTGCAATACCAGTAGAAATTAATCCAGTCCTTGATTTAGCCATTCTTAACAATTTTGAAACCTTTTCGTTTGTAAACAATGTTCACGCCCCTCAGAAATACCAACCGATTTCACTAAATTCCTCAACTGACTTAAACTGTCATATTGAGCAGTTTAGCCACAATTCGTAAGTAAAATATATTAGAATAATGGTCATTAGTTAGTAAAACAAACTGTTGGTATATTAAATATTATTTTTCTTCGATATTTCATGCTATTTAATTTTGAACGGCGTGTTCTAAAATTCGGCTGCTCCAAAAATCGGATACCCCTCTCCTTGAAGTTACAATATTGATCCACAACATTGTGATTAATGTTTATAATGTAAATGAAAACAATTATATTTGTACGCGCTAAAAACAATAAGGCTTAAGTTCATAAGCAAGGAGCTGGGTATGTTGTTTTTTTTTATCGGCTGATACGAAAAAATAATCCTGGCAAATACCTGATTTTATTTGTTAGTCTTGAATGCTTTATAAGTTAGTTTAGATTGCAGAGAACAATAAGTACGCCCAGTAGTTTTATATTTTAGCTTCAAGTGTGGTACAGTTTCCCTGTACCACAACCACCAATTTCGGTAATTTTCACAAATCATTTTACGCATTAGCAGGGCCTCCGAGAGGAATTACGGGCCCCTGACCAAATAACTTGACGGGACCCTTAACCACCCCCCTCCATTAATATTGCCAAAAAGTATTAATGGTATTATTTAAAACAGACATTTCTCTGAAAATAAAATTATACCTAAGTGGAAAATGGTAAGTATATAACTTTTTTTATGTGAGTAAAAAATTACGCCAGCCCTCCTGAGCAATAGTTCTCCATGCCCCCCCCCGCCATGCGGAGGCCCTGCGCATTGGTCGGGCACACTATATGCAGAGTTTCATTCGTCGTCTCTCTTTGGTACACGTTTTCTTTCATCTGGACCGTCACTATAACCTATGCGTAGGTAGGCCTCTATTCCTAGAGCTTCTTTTCTAGGCTTCTATTCCTGTCCACCGGCCAGGCGCCCCTCACTCCAAGCTGTGCACCCTGCCTGGGTAACTTTGAATGCCTGTAATGGCCCAGTAACTCCCACTAAATCTATTTCAAACGTATTTAATAATAATTCGGATTTTCCTCTTAAATTATTCCACTCAGGAAGTACCAAACCCACCAGTGGCTAAAGCGACATTCTAAAAATACAAAATCTTTTCCTGAAATTCGGAAGGGATTTGGAGAGACAATATACAATATAGCAGCAGACATTCTCCATTCGGAAACATTAATTCTACAAAAGATGTTTAATTTGAAAATGGGGCAGATTTTTGGCTTCCATATTTCGCGAGTATTTTTGCTTGACATAGTTATGGACCTCTATTTTATCATGGGCGTATATAGGGGGGGGTTGAGGGGGCTGCAGGCCCCCCCCCCCCCGAAATTTTGATTTAATGGTAAAAAATTGTCGTAAAACCCTTAAAAATAAATTAAATAAGATCACTTAGTTCATAAAAAATATTTTATTTTACGTGTAATAGCGTTTTAGTTGCCTAAAACTATTCCAAGCTCTAAATTTTTAGCATTCCATACCCCGGAAATGGTCTCAGCCCCCCCCCCCCCCGAAATTTTCCCAGCCCCTCCCAAAATTATTTTCTATATACGCCCATGTGTTTTATCAAAACGATTAAAAGAAATTGGGTCTATATTGTGTTTACATTTTAACAATTTTTGATTCTTTGGTATTATTGAAAAACTTATGTAGACCATCATCGCCCCCCCCATTGATTCTTTATCGGCTTCTAATTTTGGTGTAATTTCTTTCTGGGGTAATTTATAAGCACCTCTTTAAAAAGGGTAATTCGTAATTCTTTTGAACGTTATACTCTTGAACTACTCAGATTAAGAATAAGATTTATGTAACTTGTTAAATGAATTGAGTGAGAAGTCATTTTTATTTGTATAACAAATTTTGGTACTTGATGGCCGCATTTTCGCCAGTGTCTCATGTGATTTTTGATTTAGATGGAACCATTTTAGGTGAAATTCACTTAATTAATCAAAATACTTGTTTTCCTATTTTATCCTCTAATTTCAAATTGTTGCATTGCAGATTCTGAAATTGTTTATACTGACATTTATAACACTGTTATTGGGAGTTATGGAAAAACCTATGACACCAACTTACGCCTGGAAATTACAGGGACATCGGAGAAGGAGACTGCCAGAATTATTATTGAAAGGTTGAATCTGGAGGCTTCTATTGATGACTTCATCGATCAGCTTAAAGCATTACAAGTTGAAGCACTTCCTTATGTAAAGTTAAAGCCTGGTAAGACTTCAAATTTAAGCCACAACATTTGGATATGTTCATACATCATTATATATACAACATATTTTAGGAGCTGAACGTTTAATTAAACATTTACGTGGTCACAATGTACCACTTGCTATTGCTACTGGTAGCACTAAAGAAAAAGTTGGCTTGGAATTTGAAAATTATCAGGACCTTGTGAAGTGCTTTGATCACATTGTTTATGGTAGTTCTGATCCCGAAGTTATCAATGGAAAGCCAGCCCCTGATATTTTTATAGTTACCGCTAGTAGATTTACCCCTCCAACAAAGCCATCCAAGGTATATCCTTTGTTAATACCAAACAACAGTTTAACTGAAACTATATTGTTTCATAACTATCTTTTTTTATTTAATTAATGATAAGTGATCAAGTGTGTTATGGTCTGCCCACAAACAAAAAACCAGAAGGGGTGACCGGAGGGGATCTAGACATTCCCATAAATGGGCTGGATTCAGCGCTTGTGCACTACCTTGTTCTTTTGTTTGCGGTAGGGCTATAGTATGTACTTATAAAACAAAATACTATTAGGAAGTAATTGTTATTTTGTTGAATGTAAGTTTTCTTTTCATAGTTTATTTATTATTATTTTTTTCCAACTTCTATTTAACTTTAATTTAATAGTTTTAATGAACTATTTTGATTATATAAATGCTTTTGATAAACTATTTTGGTAATAATCCTCCTGTGTTAGTGGGATGACTGTATTAAAGTTGTCAATGTTTTAATTTATTTAGAGAAATACTGAAAAAAATAAATAAATAAACGATTCAATACAAAATTCATTAACTTGTTATATAAATAAAATTTTTGTTCATTACAGTGCTTGGTATTTGAAGATGGTCTTAATGGAGTTTTTGGTGCTAAGGCTGCAGGAATGCAAGTTGTAATGATTCCAGAAGATTATGTCCCCGAAGAAATGACAAAACAAGCGACTCTTTCTATAAAATCTCTTGAAGATTTTAAACCAGAAGATTTTGGATTACCACCATATCCATCAAAACTCCTATAATTTCTATATGTAGTTGAGTGTCTGTCCTTATAGGCTTATTAAATATTATATTTTTTTACTAACGTTATAAGGGTTATTCAATTTTGTTTTTATATATTTTTGTTGCCTATTTAAAGATATTTATGAGTTTTGTAGTGGTTTGTTTGTTACTTCACATTTTCATTAAAATTACCTTGGTACATTTTTTATTATTCTATTTTTGGTGCTTTGACAACCAGGGTCATTTGCGCCAACTAGTATTATTTCATTAATTTTTTTAGTTGAGAACACTTTCGATAATAAATTTTATTTGTTGATCCTTTAGGATTTTTTATAGTCGAGCTTCAAGAATTTTATAATCATCATAGTTGGATATTTTCTCATAAACTGTCCATATCATTTGCCTACATTATAAACTAACACTGAAGGAATAAATTTCAGTTAGTGGTAATATTCACCTGCGACAAATGTTGAAATGCAGGTTGAAAGGACTCACGTACTCAATCTTGTAATAAGTGCTAATAGCAGAGTATAAGAAGCTGCATCTATAAAAGTAAACGTGGGAACAGGGGAGAACACAAGACACACAACCTTCCAGGTTAGCATTCCATATTCGACTGTATTTCACGCGCCAAAACACAGAAGGCACTGGATTACAATGCAAATTGTATATTTCAACACCTCCCCTTAATCCAGTGGCTCAAACAATTATTATTAAACAAGACCAATACCATCTCTACAATATAAATGCTTAGCAACAGCAAGTGGTTTAGTGAACATATCAGCATACATTTGTTCAGTATACAGATACTTAATTACAATAACACCCTTATTGACTAATTCCCTAATAAAATGAAATTTTGTATCCATATGTTTAGTTCTATTGTGAAAAACGGGATTATAGACCAACTTTTGTGCACTTTGATTATCATTATAAATAGGAATAATAACATCAACATTAGTTAACTCATTCAATAAACCTTTAAGAAAAACGGCTTCTATAGCTGCATAGGTAATGGCAACATATTCAGCCTCTGTGCTACTCAACGACACACAAGGTTGCTTCTTGGCCTCCCAAGAACATCAGGGATATTATCTTCTCCTACTCTATTATTGAACACAACTTTAGATTCCATGGGTGTATTAACTGGCTTTGATTCGCACATGTTAAATTTCTTTAATAACTCATCAATAAAAGATTTCTGATTAATCTTGATCTTACCATCATCTCTTAAAATATTCAATCCCAGGCAATACCTCGCCTGACCTAAATCCTTAATACTGAATTTAGAACTTAAAAATGTCTTTAAAGCGTTTAATTCAGATTTACTTGAAGAAAAAACTAAAAAATCGTCCACATGGACTGCAATAAAAGTACAACAGTTTTTGTTCAATTTATAAAATATGCAAGGTTCAAATTTGGATTTGATGAAATCAATACTAACAAGTTCTGTTTCTACTTTTTGATTCCATACCCTGCTGGACTGTTTGAGCCCATAAAGAGCCTTTTTAAGTAAACAAACCTTATTCCCATTTTCAACATCTATAAATCCATCGGGATGTTCCATGTAAATAACTTCAGACAAGTCACCATTCAGAAATGCAGTATTAATATCTAAATGACATATAAACAAATTTAATTTAGCTCCAAGTCCAAATAACAATCTTAAACTTGACTTGGAAACAACAGGAGAGAAAGTCTCCTTATAATCTACACCAAAGTTTTGGGTAAAACCCTTTGCAACCAAACGAGCTTTATATTTTATTGGCTTTCCACTTTCATTATTTTTTACACTAAACACCCACTTACACTTCACTACACCTTCCTTCGCTGGTCGTTCAACAAGATCCCAGACCTGGTGTTTCTCTAAGGCTTCCATTTCTTGCTTCATTGCATCTAACCATACTTCCTTATCCGATGAATTGACAGCTTCTTCATAATTACTTGGGATGTCAGTATATAAGCATTCATAAAGTTCAAAATCTTGGTATTTTAAAGGAAGTTTAATCTCTCTTCGAGGTTTTTCATTAAGATTAGTAGTTTTCTCATTCTCTTCAAGACTTTTGTCATCAACATTGACTTCTACCTCCTTAGGGATTTTTATTTCACATTTGGGCACATCTTCATGTCTAATAGGCACTTTAGACGAATTGATTTCTTGAAAGATTACACTGCAAGCCAATATTATTTTTCTACTAATTGGGTCCCATAGTCTATATCCATTAAGTGCATAACCCATCATCAGACATTTGCGACTCCTTCTGTCCATTTTGCTATGACGGTATTCCTTGGGTATATGGGCAAAAGTAATACTTCCAAAACATTTTATCTTGTCCAAATCTGGAGGGTATCCATACCATAACTCTGATGGTGTGCGATAGTCTTTTAAAGATCTTGTGGGCAGTCGATTAATGATATACACAGCTGATCTCACAGCCTCTCCCCAAAATGTTTTGTCTAAATTTGAATCGAAGATCATACACCTTGCCATCTCCAAAATTGACCGATTCATCCTCTCTGCAATGCCTGTTTGAGACGGATTTCTAGGCACATTGTTCCCTTAGCCTTACAAAAATTTCTGAATACATGGCTAATGTACTCACCACCATTGTCTACTCTGAGCCTTCCTATTTCACGTCCAAATTTAGTGAACACATGACTCCTGTATTCCTTAAAAGCATCAAAAACTTCACTCTTCTTTCTCAGAAGATAGCACAGAGTAAAATGTGAAAAAGTATCTATAAAGGTTACAAAATACAGAAAACCATCATGAGTAGCAGGATGTATGGGTCCACAAACATCACTTGTGACACACTCTAAAATCTGAGTAGCTTTGCGTTCATCTGGTAATGACTTCAAGTAGAGGGTGTGAGACTGTTTCGCATAAATACATGTATCACATACATTACTTGAGGGATACCTGCTCGAATGTCCCATTCTTCGATGCATCAAACTATCATGATCTTCTATTAGATTGGCACTATCCACCACAACAAAAAATTTAGCAACATAGAGATTTCCAATTCTATTCCCATGGAAAATTAGATTTCTTCCTTTCCAAACAGTCACTCTGCTATTTTCAAAAATTACTTTAAGTCCATTTTCTTCCATACATTTAACTGATAATAAATTACGGGATAAATTATCACAAATTAGAACATTCACTAAAGATATTTCACAACCTGATTCAGCAACCAATGAGAGTTTTCCACAAGTGGATGCTGTCACATATTCACCTACTTTTGCAACACCAATTTTTCTGTTAGTCTCAACTTTACCTAGCAAGTGTTCTTTCCAACAGGACTTAACCAAATGACAGCTTGCACCACTGTCGATCACAAATTCTATTTCTAAAAGTGAATTTCCTGTGATTTGTGCACATTGTTTATCAACTTCAGCGAAGAAGGTTACTTGTTTACTGTTACCTTCCTTATCAATATCA